>JBAWJQ010004509.1:0-72808 GCA_037783105.1 Bactrocera zonata | reverse complement strand
TATTTAATTTCAAATGTAAAAAGTTATATGTAATAAAAATGAATTAGGGTAATTAGAAAATTATACGAAATTTCGTGATTTACCGTTTATATTGTTTTTAATGAATTTATGAAATGTTTTTCAAACCGTTTTTTGACTCCTTTTTTGAAGGATTTTATGAAATTTTTTCGAAACCTCTTTTGTATTGATTTTTGTTTTTCTAATTTTATGCAAAAAAATTTAAAACCTCTTTAAATTTTTCGTTAATTTTTTGATAGAAATTTTAATCTGTTTAATAAGTTTAGATTGAAATTTTTCCAATATTTTTCAGGATTAGAAATTTTATTTTTCCAAAATATTTTTTTAACATTTATTTTGAAAATTTGCATAAATTATTTCTGAAAATTTTGTGAAGCTAAAAGTATAAAAAATAATTACCAGTTGGAAAACTATACGAAATTTTGTGATTTATATTTGTTTTTGTCGTTTTGAAAGAATTTGTGGGTTTTTTTCAAACCGCGCTTATTTTTCTGAAAGATTTTATGATTTTTTTTCGAAATCACTTTTAAAATGTTTTATTTTTTCTAAATTTTTGCGAAATTTTTTTCAAGCTCGTTTGGTTTTTAAAAAAAGTTTTATTAAAATTTAAAATTGTATAAAAAATAACTTAAAAAAATGATTTTGAAGATTAAAAGTTTTATTCATCAAAATATTTTTTTAAAACTTTTTTGAAAATTTTTGTAAGTTATTTCTGAAAAATTAGTTAATTTTTTATGAAATTATTTGAGAGTTGTTCTGAATTTTTTTAAACTTTTTTTATTAAAATTTTAATTGTTTTAAAAGTTATTATGAACATTTTTGGAATATTCTTCAAAATTAAAAATTTTATTTTTCAGGATTTTTTGAACACTGTTTTGAAAATTTCCAAAAATTATTTTTGAAAATTTTGTGAACATAAAAATATAAAAATAAATATTGGAAAAATTTACATCATTTTATATTAAATATTTTTCAAATCGAAAAAAAAAAAATTGAAATTGTTGCATGGTGTTGTTTATATTGTTATACTCAATAACGTAATATTTTTAGTCTTCTTTTATAAATTTTTTTTCGATTTTTTTTTCAACTATTTACTAAATTTTTTGAAAATTTTTTTAAAACTTTATTTTTTCGAAATCAACTAATTACATGGACATAATCTTGGGTTTATTAAATGTTATATATTTTTTCCAAACCCAAAAATAACTGCCAAATTTTGTTGCACAGTGTTTTTTAAATTGTTAAGAAGTTTTCATAATTATTTTTCGATTTTTTATGCAATATTTATTTTTTAAATTATTTTGGTTTTGATATTTTTTTTTCGAAATTTCTTTTTTGAAATTTTTTAAAATTTTTTTTATTTTTAACGAAATTTTGTTAAAATAATTTTTTTTTTTAATTTTTTTAAATTAAACTTTAGAAAACAATAACAAACTATAAAAATAATTTGCTCCACCCAACAATATAAGTAAAAAAAGCAAAACTAAATTTCTGATTTTAATGCATAATGTTATCCTCAAAAAGTGCTTGTATTCATGTGCAAATTTTGCCACTATAATAGAAAAACTGATTTGCTTGGCATTCCGCTCCTTTTTATCTATTTTTTGGACTAAATTGCGCGCAATTTTAACTTCACCGCCAGCTAACATTATCTTTTTTCATGTGTTCGTGTGGAAGCTCTAATTTCGCGTACTTTGGTTGATGTAAAATCTTAACTATCGTTATTGTTGTTGTTACACGCATTAAGCTCGCCATTCTTACAACACATTTCCACAGTAACATTTGCATATATGTACGTATATATGCATGTTTATGTGTGTGTGAATACATATGTTGCGCTTGTAAGGCAAGAAAACAATAGTAAACGCACACAATGCGCATATGAACAACAACAACAACAGCAGCATTAATTATGTTGTTTGATGTGCTGTTGTGCGAGGAGAAAATTTGCATTTTGATGAAAGCGTAATTTGTGTTGATGTAAATTTATTTAGATATTTATGTGAATGTGTGTGTGTCTACTTTGAAATATTATTGTATTTGAAATTTCCATGCTGTGCTGGTTTCACACTGACTGCATTCGCGCTTACTTTAGTCCCTCTGTTCGTTTTCATACAGGAAAATCTTATGGTCTTAAATTGAAACCGGACGCCGCAACTTTGAGATATGTGGCCTTGGACGAAGGTATGGTCTTATTTCTTACAGTGGTTATACCGTTATATTATAGTAAATATTCTTCACCTATTTTATCTTCAGATTTTTTCGGTATCAAACAAGACTTAAACCTATGAATGTTACTGAACCCAAAAGCTTTACTAATCTGATCTAAATACATTTGTTTTTCTACTGCCAAACAGTATACCTATGTACTAAACCCCTTACTTCGGTTGCAGAAATTTGTATTTGGACCTTCGGGACCGCCGTTAAGCACTACTTCGTAAGACCAAGCTGGGTGATAAAGGCCTCTTCACATTCTACTTTCAGGGTTATTCATGTGCTTTTATGCTTCCGCTGCCTTTCTTTCATTTTGACTCACTATGTTGTCGGGCGCCATCCTTTTGTTTGTTATTTTAGTGGTTTTCTCCACTACATACCTCGAGCAGGAGAAAAAGTTGTGCTCTGCATTTTCTGCGGCATTATCGCAGAAGCAACATTGTGTTTCGCAATCGTGGCTAAATTTGTGCAGGTGTTTCCTGAAACAGCCATAGCCCGATAAGAACTGCATTACGTAGAAGTCTGTCTCTCCGTGTTGTATGCCAGGCCGGTTCATTCTAAATTAGTCTACATGTCAATCTTCCTTTATCTGCCGCATCCCATTGTTTTACCACTCATCGAGACTTGTCTTTCTCTCCCTTTTGCGCTCGTCGACCATTAGGCACCTATTCAAGGCTTTTGTTCTACAGTAGACTCTATATAACTCAGGGGTTCGCATAGCCAGTTATCTGTGTTTCTTTTGTCAGCGGTAATCGTAACTCTCCATCGTACATCACATTCGATAGTAATGGACTTAGTACGGAGTCTTGTGGTACTCCACCTGTCACCATCTAGATTTTTGGACCTGTATCTTACTAGGTCGTAGATAATTTCGTTTATTTTGGAACCAGCGTAAACACCACCTAAAATGTAAGCCTGGAAATCCAACGCAGGATAACTTTTGCCAACAGGTACTACTTCGGACTGAGTAGACAATTGAGAAGCAAAGTCCTCTCTCGACGAACAAAAATCAAACTCTGTAAGCCACTCATAATTCCCGTCCTGCTATATGGTGCAGAGGCTTGGACGATGATATCAACTGATGAGTCGACGTTCAAAGTTTTCGAGAGAAAAGTTCTGACAGACAGCAGCTACGCTGGCTAGGTCATGTCGTCTGAATGGACGAAAACACTCCAGTTCTGAAAGTATTCGACGCGGTATCCGCCGCGGGAAGCAGAGGAAGAGGAAGACCTCCGTTCCGTTGGAAGGACCTGGCTTCGCTTGGAATATCCAATTGGCGCCACGTAGTGAAAAGAAGAAACGACTGGCGCGGTGTTGTTAACTCGGCTATAATCGCGTGAGCGGTGTCTACGCCAGTAAAGACGATAGGTATCTTACAGCACTGGTCTGTCAGACAAATAGCTGCTAATTGTCCTCAGAAGATACCCCGGGGTGTTTTTTGCCTCTTATGCCCTCAGTATATGTGGCCAGTGTGCCGAGTTGAAAGATTTTTCACAATTGCGCAGTATTTTTTATCGCCATGCATTCATCTGGTGTCCTCTATGGCCTTGATGTATTTGAAAGCGGCTTGATTTTAGGTATCGTCTGCGTATACCTCTTGAATTTCTCGTTGTTTATCACCGAAATGTCTCTTATTGGTAATAAATATCATATAATTCTCTCTGTTTAAGATCGAGGCTGATATACATATTGCATTTCAAAGATAGTCAACTCTTATGATATAGTCCTCGATCTTCGAATAAAAGTAGTATCTAAAATAACGCACCGGATCGATTTCAGTAGAACTTAGAACTCGTTTTCGTACCAGATGGAACCTTCTTTATTGTACGGAGCTCTTCGAGTCGTAGAGTATGTTCGACTTGAAAAAAAAAGAAGTAAGGAAGAGCTAAGTTCAGCTGTAACCGAACATTTTATACTCTCCAACTCTTTCAACGATCAAAGCCAGGTGAACTTTTTTCGAATTTTGATAGTAAATCTGACAGTTTGACCGATATTCTCGGTTTGCAATAAGAACTGGGATTTACAATTTTGTTATTTGAGAAGTTCGTGTGGTCTGATTTCGCCATTTTCAGACTGTTATGGAAGAATTTCAGAATAATATTGAATCAGATGAATTATTTCTTAATTTATATCTAAATGGAACCCTTTTATTTGAACGAACAGTAGTCATTATAATCAAAATATACCTTTCACAGTCGATTGATCGAAATGAAGTCGCTATGTATGCGAATGCATTACAGGTCTTACTAAAAAAAAGGAAAAAACTTACAGAAAAAATGGTTTAACAGCGCTCTTGACTCAGTAGATAATTACATGCAACTTGTGGTATTTCTCCATCGAAAAATTTCTCTAGAAATCTAAATTGCCCATAAACATAGACCTTCGCTTAATAACACTTCCGAGGCTTGTGGACTTTTCAGAAAACCAATTAAATAATGAAATCTTCCAGCTACCTTCTATAGATACATTTCCCAAATTATATTTACGTATAGACTAATGCATGTGCAACAACTACATACATATATTTACCTGATGGTAGACAACCGGTGAAATTGAGCCCAGCACCGCTGGGAGTATCAAATTTCGAAATCACTTGCCGGATATGAGTGTCTGTATGACGCCTGCAAAGACACAGGCAAGCGCAGGCAAAGGCGCAGAGGTAAATACATTTGTATGCACCTTCTATGTACACTATGTAAATGCTAATGTGGATGCAACACACACACATACTAGCACACAAATCCATTAAATGTAAACTCAGAGTTCACCTTGGCGGAGAAAGTGTAATCTAAACGATGCTCTGCGACATGTGGAGCAAGAGCAGTGGCCATGGATGCATGTGTGTGTGTGTGTATGTACTACATGCAAGTCGCTGCTGCCTGGGGCTTGTGTGGCATTACAAATCAGGCTAATGTCGTCGCTGCATCAACTATTCTATGTCACAAACGAAGTAGAAAATCTGTAGCTGTGTGTGAATGGTGAATATGAGCTGCTGCAGTCATAAGTAAAGCGGCATCAGCGTCGCGCTGTTGCAAGTGGCGGACTAAAGCAGCTGCATAAGTAGCATGCAGCTACTGCAAAACATTTCCGAGTCAAATGTAATGAATGGCAACTGAATCTATATAATTTTAGTATTTTAATCTACTTAAAGCTTTTTTGGACCGAATGCACGGTTACTGAAAGAATTAAACGCCGTTAGAAAATTTTTATTCTTTTTTGTTAGCTTCTCAATGTAGTTTTGCTACATTTCATAGGTGGAAGTCAAGGTTAGGATAGAAAATAAAATTTTGTGGGACGTGGTTTAAAAAATTTTAATTACTTTTTATAAAAATTATTAATAAATATAGAACTGTCAAAAACTGCGCTCGGGACGAGCTACTAAACCTAATATTAAATTGCGTTTACCCTTTTGCTAGATTTTTGACTCTCCTCAAATTTCTTGTTAAATATGTTGGTTTCTATGAATGAGTTTCATATTAAAATTCGGATGAGTCCGCTGTTAAGTCCGATAACTCCTGTAGTTGGATCTTAAGTACAAACAACATGCCATGAACCCATCACAAAACTGCTTAGGTGTCCAGACCATTGATGACACTCTGTTATCCCTTTAGTAGTTGGTTGCTAACTTTTTTAATGGAGGTTTATACCATCAGAAAATATGGACTTTCATGAACACATAGCCTACTGACTTAAAAAAATGATATTTTGACTTGAGAGTTTTTGATTGAACAATGGGTTAATATATTGAGAAATAGAAAATATTTAAATATTACAATAAAGTAGGGATAAGTTCGGGTGCATTTTATGCACTTGCAACTTGCAAAGATTAAAGCCGAGGTAATATCTTCAAAAGGCTTCTTAGTTATATAGGGTCTAGTTCAAGTTTTCATCCGATTTTATTCATTTTAATCTTTGCAATATCAAAAGCTCTGTCAGAATCAAGAATAACCTCTCCAAGCCGTTCATGCCAAACGAGGTTTCAGACAAAGCGATTCTCTGTCGTGCGACTTCTTCAATATATTCCTGGAGAAATTAATTCACTGCAGATCTGAATAGAGAAGATACAATCTTCTATAAGAGTGTACAGATGCTGGCGTACGCCGATGATATTGGGCATAACAATCGCACTTTCTTCTGGCTGGATATGGAAGCGAAGCAAATGGGTCTGGTAGTGAAAGAGGGCAAGACGAAATATCTCCTGTCATTTAACAAACAGTCGTCGCACTAGCGACTTGGCTCCCACGTCACTGTCGATAGTCATAACTTCGAAGTCGTGGATAATTTCGTCTATCTTGAAACCAGCATTAGCACCAACAACAACATTAGCCTCAAAATCTAACGCAAAATAACTCCTGCCAACAGGTGCTATTTCCGACTGTGTATGCAATTGAGAAGTAAAGTTTTCTCTCAACGAACAAAGACAAAACTCTACAAGTCACTCATCACCCCCGCCCTGGTATATGGTGTGGAGGCTTCGACGATGAATCGACCTTAGGAATGTTCGAGAGAGAGGTTCTTCGAAAGATATATGGTCCAGAGGAAGAGGAAGACTTCCACTTCATTGGAGAGACCAGGTGGAGAAGGACCTGGCTTTGTTTGGAATCTCCATTATTAGGAAATGATTCTCTCAGAATTTCAATAAAGCATATCTCACAGCTATCAGCATTGACCGATATTTTCGGTAAAAGTCAAGTATAGGCTCTGGGGTTCACATATTCGGTTCCTAGGGGCTTGAATAGTTAAATAGAATTTAAAATTATGTTATATGGGAAGTAGGCGTGGTTTTAGTCCGATTTCACTAATTTCGCACTTTGACATATGAGCGCCAGTACAATGTCACATACCGAATAAGGTTTAAATCGGTCGGGCGAGTGACGAGATAAGTGATTTCACCTAAAAGAGGACCCACGTCTGCTGTCCAATTTTTATTTCGTTACCTATGAAGCTCTGTTTTACTATCTTCCAACCGTTTAAAATGCAGACTCAACCTCCTAATCCTTCTCGCAACCTCAGATCGCCCGCAATTTATTTCCCTTAATATTTCTTATTTTAGCTTTCGTTTCCGATTGATTTTGATCTTTTATGAATTAGGTGCCTAGTAAAGCACCAACTTACTTTTGATAAGCAGATAATAGCAGCTCTACACTTTCAACTACGTGGTTCAAAATGTAGTCTATGAGCAAACTCGATTTTTCTGAAGCATTCGTGACCTTGTTTCTAGTTCTAGTATGAATTTATAATCGTAGAGAAAAATCGGCACAGTATGAAATTATTACTTGAAAAAGTCTATCAATTCAGCTTATCAGATTAATCTACTTCAAATACGTCATGAGAAGATGACCAGTTGACCGACGGTCATTTCATGTGGAGAACATATCAAGTAAAGCATTGGCATTGATTTGGACCAATTATCCATTTCTCTTGATATCATTTTCTATTTTCTTAGGCGACTTCTAAAATAATGAGAACAGAAGGTAATTGTTCCTTAGTTCTCTTATCATATTCCCCCTTTGTGGTACTGCAAAAGACAGTGTAGGGTCAAAAAACCACCTGACACAAGCAATTTGATGCCATAATTTAATTTCACTCTCTAACTGAGTCAACCGCATTAATTCGTCTTAAAACTGTTAATTGTCATCCAAATTGGTTTCTCAACTGAACCCTTATTCTGTCGCTCTGCTGCACTTGACTCACAAAAATTGGCCATTAACATTCATGCGAAAATCACCAAACGCCTCTCCTAACACCCTAGACGAGTAAACAAAGCATACCAGAACTATCTTCGAAAAAAAAAAAAATTGGAAAAAAGCACGCGATAAGCGACAACTTGGAACAAAAGAATATTTTTGAAGAGGAATCCTTTTGTGCGGCAAAAATAGATGCAAACTGAAAGTAAGAACAGAAAAGCAACAAAAACAACGCGCTCAAACAATGGAAGTGTGCCAAGACCAAAAGCAGACAAGACCAGACAACGGGGCGTATGAGTAACCGTAAACTATGCGCACAGGCCTGACAGCAAGGATAACGGAATGTTTATGTATGTGTGGGCGTGGCATGTGAGTATGTGCATGGCATATTTGGTGAAGGGAGGCTGCGAGCGGAGAGGGGAGTGTGCAGGCGGTGGACAAGAAATGTGTGAATGAGCACTTTACTCATGAATGAGCGTAAATTGAAAGGAAATATAAACAATAGGCGGCGGGGGGTGGCGCTGCGAAAGAAAGCGTGATGTGTGGGGAAAACACTTGCTGTAAAACAACAACAACGATGGCGCGAAAAAAGCACTTAACGGCAGATGCGTGCGATATTGAGACAACAAAAAAGCAGCACTGCGTGCAAAAAGTGGGAAATAACAAAAGCCACACAGTCTGCCTGAAAAGTATGCGAAAGAAAACTAAAAATATAAGAAAAAACATACGGAACATGAGTTGTCTGTAACTATTCCACATACACGCACACTCATACTAGCGAATGCATTCTTCTTCTTGCTACAGAGTACGTGCGAAGCATTAACAGCTCTTAGGTGCGGTTGGTGAGACTGCCTGGGTTGTGCTCCTACGACTAATGAAGCATACTCGTCTGCCACTGAGTACTACTAACTACGTGCAGATAATTTAGACATTTTCTCGGCTCGAAAAAATGAATATTTGTTTGAAAATGGGTGCGTTGAAGAAGTACTGTTGCACCAGCCGGTCGGTGACAGCAACAGAAATTTCGTAATAGTTTGAGCACTGTCTACACTCTACACTGGTGAAGCTTTCATGTGATTGATTGACATTGAGTAAAGAAATATTTGAGTTTTTAGCCAATACATATCGTTAAGTTAGGTAGTGACAGTGCAAATCTACAATTAGTTTTGAAAAATGTTTTCAAAAATCCCTCTCTCTCAAACGAATATTTAATCATTTGTAGTAAAATGTTAGAATATAGTTCTTACATAAGTGGATACACAGACGAAGACTAAAAGTTTTAGATATATTCTTCAGGAACTTATAGAGTGACCCAAGAACTTTATCATCCACTTATCATGATAGCTTTTTCTTCTTCCTTACTGGCGTAGATTCGTTATAGCCGAACCATTTCAAGATACCATGTGCAGCCAGGTCCTCCTCTGTCTGATTTCTCCAAAGGAGTGAAGGTGGTCGTTTTCCTCTGTTTTCACCGGCGGGTCGAAAACCTTTAGAGTTGCAGTATTCCCTTCGATCCGGACAACCTAGCCAGCGCAGCCGCTGTCTTTTGATTCGCTGAACTACAAATATGTCAATGACGCCGTATATCTCGTACAGCTCACCGTTTCATCGGCTGCTGTACTCGCCATTGTCAATACGCAAAGAACCATAAATCTTCCACAAAACCATTCTCGAACACTCTTAAGGCCTCATTAGATGCAATTATAGTTCATGCCTTCAAGTTTGGTCTTTGTTCGTCTATAGATGACCTTTCTGGGAAATTGAACACTTAGTCCAAAGTAGCACCTGTTGGCAAGAGTGATTCTGAAAAGGTCACAAAATAAGGAGTCACCTTGTCTGAAACCTCACTTGTTATCGAACGGCTAGGAGAGTTCTTTCCCGATCCTGACGGAGCTTTTGGTGTTGCTCAACGTCAGCTTACAGAGTCGTAGTAGCTTTGCGGTGATACAAAATTCAGACATCGCGGCATAAGGGCAGTTCGCTTTCGTGCAATCGAAGGCGGTTTTAAAATCGACGAAGAGGTGGTGTGTCGATCTTCCTTTCATAGATCTTTTTCAAGATTTGGCGCATATTGAAAATCTTGTCTATTACAGATTTTTCGGGTCTTCAGCCATACTGATAAGGTCCAATCAGTTTGTTGACGGTAGGCTTCAGTCTTTCAAATATTATGCTCATTAAGACCTTATACGCGATACTATTGTGGGGTTCCATTTTTTGTGGATTGGGTAAAGCAGACTTAGATTCCAATCGTCGGACACCAGGATAACTTCCATTTACTTATTGATATGTGTATCTAGGATTTATTATGACTGAGCCAGGATACTCTAGAATTCTAACATACATTGATTTCATTACAAAAATATGAATTACCAGGTAGCCGAGTTTAGCCCTGTCTATCGTTTTTCTTCTCATATACGCGTTTCGATAGAGGAGAGAGCGGTCAGTTTTTTACGGATACCGAAAGCTTGCGGGAAGGGTCGATGGAGGAGTATACTGTCGAACTTTTCCATCAGCTCTAGTTATAAACTTCCTGACTGCAGTAGCGTCTTCCAAGCGGAGGTGGCCGACAAGGCTTAGAAGCGGTACTGCTAGAAACTGGAATGCTCAACAGTTTGCTCGAACAGGTACTTCGTTCCCAAAAACTGTGGCATGGGACGGATAGGGGCTCCGTTGACTTCTTTTAGTTCACTACTGGGTTGTTGGGCCTCAGTCCATTTCAGCAAGAGTATGTCAACTGCCAGCAGCTGTCCAGGAAGTAAGGTTTTTCTCGCCAATCGTAAATTGTAAGAGGTATAGGGAACTCTTTGCTCTCAGCAAAGTCCACCTTTCAATGGTTGTAAAGGGTGATTTTTTAAGAGCTTGATAACTTTTTTTTTAAAAAAAACGCATAAAATTTGCAAAATCTCATCGGTTCTTTATTTGAAACGTTAGATTGGTTCATGACATTTACTTTTTGAAGATAATTTCATTTAAATGTTGACCGCGGCTGCGTCTTAGGTGGTCCATTCGGAAAGTCCAATTTTGGGCAACTTTTTCGAGCATTTCGGCCGGAATAGCCCGAATTTCTTCGGAAATGTTGTCTTCCAAAGCTGGAATAGTTGCTGGCTTATTTCTGTAGACTTTAGACTTGACGTAGCCCCACAAAAAATAGTCTAAAGGCGTTAAATCGCATGATCTTGGTGGCCAACTTACGGGTCCATTTCTTGAGATGAATTGTTGTCCGAAGTTTTCCCTCAAAATGGCCATAGAATCGCGAGCTGTGTGGCATGTAGCGCCATCTTGTTGAAACCACATGTCAACCAAGTTCAGTTCTTCCATTTTTGGCAACAAAAAGTTTGTTAGCATCGAACGATAGCGATCGCCATTCACCGTAACGTTGCGTCCAACAGCATCTTTGAAAAATACGGTCCAATGATTCCACCAGCGTACAAACCACACCAAACAGTGCATTTTTCGGGATGCATGGGCAGTTCTTGAACGGCTTCTGGTTGCTCTTCACCCCAAATGCGGCAATTTTGCTTATTTACGTAGCCATTCAACCAGAAATGAGCCTCATCGCTCATCGGACGTAAAGCGCGAAACACATTTCGAACCGAACACTGATTTTGGTAATAAAATTCAATGATTTGCAAGCGTTGCTCGTTAGCAAGTCTATTCATGATGAAATGTCAAAGCATACTGAGCATCTTTCTCTTTGACACCATGTCTGAAATCCCACGTGATCTGTCAAATACTAATGCATGAAAATCCTAACCTCAAAAAAATCACCCGTTAGTAGTTCTAACTGGACTCTGACCGATCGGCCTTCATGCGCTAAGATTGAACATCTAACAGGATATCAGCTGTCTTAGGGTTTTTAAATAAAATCGAATGTACCGCTCTATAGGATCTCATACTTATACACATTCAGGTAAAATAGCGGAACCAATAACTCATATTCAACTACAGGAGTTTTTCATCTGGCTTCAAAAGGATTGTTCATAACAGTATAAATAACAAATAATTAAAATGGAGAAGTTGAGTGGTCGCCTTGGTTAAACAGAAAAATTGATTAAGAGGAATCAATTAAACTGACAACACTGCAATTGAAATAATTTTTCGCTTCGAAGCACCAGCCGACATTAAAGCATAACGCAAACACAAACTGACGAAGATTTATGATTGGTCATTACCGTTAAGATGCAAGACATTATATTTAAGTAGGGACCTACATTCATTTTTTCAAAAGCCGCAACAATTTTTAAGAATCTTTGCGTTGTATGTTTAAAGCTGTGTGTGCCCTCAACAGACTGAAATTTCGCGGGCTGCCACTTAAAAGGGAAAGGAAGGAAAATGAAACTTGGAAGCAGAAATAATGTGCAACATGTGTTTATATGAGAGAACGATAGCATACGCTGTCTGCCTGCTTATTACAGGAGCACACTCACCTGCTCCGTATTATATCTGAGCGGTAAATGCCACCAAGAATGTTGTAAAGACATGCGTGTGATATATGTGGCGACTCAATTTTTACTGACGTTTCTTATTATATTTAATTTTGCGGAAAATTTAATAAGTGCTCGGCGTTGGTTAACTAAAACTCAGCGATTCGAGACATTTTTATCAAATTGGGAAATCTTAATATATGCCTTTGGAGCCATTGTATGTGCTGGCTTAAAAAAACCAAAACTTTGCTTAAAGTACCATACGTTCGATCTCTCAGTTCAAGAATGCCAAAAATTTAGTTTTCAAATCGTTTATTATGGTAGGTTGTTCTGCAAACAAATTCTAAGATTCGAAGATTCTAACGCTTAATATACTCTATATGTAGACCACTCAAACTTCACATTTAATTCTGGTATCTACAGTTAGACTCATAGCCTAACCTAGATATGCTTATAGTAATGGACTTGTCTGGTGTATGTAGATCCTCTTTTCACGGATCCAAGATTCGGTGCATAGTGAATATCTGGTCAGTTGTTGATTTTCCAGGCCAAAAGCCACACTGATAAGATCCAATCAGTTTGTTGACGGTGGACTTTAATATTTCACACAGTTCGTTGGAAAGAACCTTGTATGCGATGTTGAGTAGGCTTATCCATGGTAATTGGCGCAGATTGTGGGGTCTGCCTTTTTGTGGATGCCAATCGTCAGGTATGCTTTCGTCCCACCATATTCTGCAAAGAAGTTGATGTATGCATCCTTATCAGTTCTTCGCTGCCGTGTTTGAATAGCTCGGCTGTAAATCCATCGGCCCACGTCGCTTTGTTGTTCATCAGTTCATCGGGTAATTGCTATTCGAACTTTTTCATGGTCGGCAATCGAACATCTATTTCATCATTATCGGTTGGTGAATCGGAGAATGGTTAAAAATACTTCAGTTCTGAGAGTATTAGGTGAAGTACTCGTCGGGAGAAGCAGAGAAAGAGAAAGACCTCCACTCCGTTTAGAAAGAACAGGTGGTGAAGGACTGGCTACAATTAGAATCTCCGATTAGCGCCAAACAGCAAGACAACGACTGTCAAAAGAATCTTTGCGAGGAGTATAAAGATACATCCCTTCATTTGAGAGTATGTACGTGAACAAAATTGGTAGCGCTTGGATTTAGACAGAGACAAAATATTGAACTAAAAATTTTGAATTCTGTATTAATTTTTTTAACATTCGCATTTGGAACTTTCGGTAAAGTTAAAGTGTAGTTGCCTGACTCCTTTTGTTACTGTCTTCCTTAACTTATTTATTTAGAACTACTTACATATGTGAAATGCCTCTTCAAAGCATCTTGAAAGCAACAAAAGTCTTGAATTAATACTTCTCTTTTTCTTTCAGGTAAGCGCTTTTCATAAAATTAAAGGTTTCCAAACAGTATAGCAAGTAAGATCTAATCACTATATTTTTGAAAGAAGAATTTAAAATTATTACAAAGGAATATTTAATAAACTATAATTTTAGCAAATAAACATGTTAATAGTCTGCATACATTGTCTGTGCGTCTCATGTCTAAATTTTCTCCAATTCCTCTCCATTGCTGTTGACCTGCAGCTCACCGCGCCGTTGATGCGGCATTGCATACCGAAGTTTACGCCAAAACCACGGATCGCCCCACTTTAGATAGGTGTTCATCTTTAGATAGGCTCTCAGATCTGGATCCAACAACTCCGTTTCTTTAATTTCACCATGAACCACAAGAATAATACGCGAGCGACCCTCATTCACGGCGCACTGATGTGCTGTGCGAAACTCCATCTGAGCCCAGTCGGATTCGATAAAATGCTGTGACAACACAATAATTGTACGACGCGACTGCTCGACCGAGTCAATAATCTGTTCGGGTATATAAGCGCCCGCCAACCAATCACGTCCATGTATACAGACCTTAAACGGCGGTATACCTTGCTCCAATCCCGGCACTAGTTCCTTCTCCACAAATTCCTCATCGTGATGTGAATAAGAGATGAAAGCATCCCATTTGCGATCACGATCCACATCCCGCTCACTCACACAGCACAAGCACAAGCGATGCGCATAGAGCCAGATTTTCAATTCGATGCGGTATTTGTAGTAGCACAGTGCGGTGGTAGTGAGTGCCAGGCCCAACGCTATTACACAAACCAAAATGACCACCAAACCAGTACGCACACCCATCTCTGGCAGACAAAAATCGCGAAAGGAGAGATCAAGTAGACGCGCCAACTGTGGATTCTCGCAGCGCATGTCAGCCGCATCACCGAGCCGCCTGCGATTGCTCTTGACAAAGTTAAGTAACGGCTGAGCGCTACAGTTACAATCCCATGGATTCTCCGAAAGGTGGACGGCGGTGAAGGATTCACTCGTATTCAGTGTCTCAATTAATTGTGGACCGATTAGTTTTAGCTGATTTTGACGCACATCGAGGTCGGAGAGTGCATTGGTCGAGTGATTGCTGGAGCCCAGCCGATCACAGAGATAATGTATTGAGTTATTGCGCAACAGTAGACGTTGTAGGCGTTGCAGACCTTCGAATATCGCACAATCTTCATCAGCTGCCCAATCGAGTTGATTATTTGTGAGATCGAGCTTTATTAAACGATTGGGTTGGGCGAAAGTATGCGGGGCGATTGTGCGTAGCTCATTGCTGTCGACCTCTAGTTCGATTAGGAACGTCAAGGGCGGTAGCAAATCGGCAGCCAAATGTCGCAAACGATTGTGACTCAATGTCAGCTTCACTAGCTTGGTAGTTGCAGCAAAGAATCCCAGTGGTATTACTTCAATACGATTGTTACCCAAATTCAGTGTTTGTAGACCTTTCTGCTGTGCTAAAAGTTTAGACGGCAGCTCACTCAATTGATTGCCCATTAAATTGAGATTCCTTAGCATCTTCAGTGGTGCAAATATATGCTCTGGAAGTGCCGTTATGCTGCAGTTCCTCATGTAAAGTCCTCTAATCATAGTTAAGTTCTGAAAGATATTTTCACCCAAACGATTCTTGAAATAATGGGCACGCAAGGAGAGCTGACGTAGGCGTCGTAAGTGCTGAAATGTATCACTCGGAAATGTCAAAAGCTCGCCGATCAATATGATGTCGTTAATATGTGGCACAGGCTTGAATAGATCAGTCGGCAATTGCGTGAAGTTCAAGTCGATTGTGAGTGCAAAAAGATCGGGAATTGGTGTCAGTATATCATCAGCAAGTTCCTGTCGCGGCAACTTTAACTCGTTGAAGCTTGGCGGGTTTGTATCAGCGCGTAACTCTAAGGTGGTTACTTTGCGTAAACGGTTGAAATCACTTCGGAAAATCTCGAGCGTTAGTTTTTTCATCTGCAAACCGTGTACATACAGCGTTGATCTCGGCGTTAGCGCCAACTGGGCTAGCAGATCGGTGATGTGCGTACAGTTGTATGTGGTTGAAGAGGTGGTCTCTCGTACCGTACCCAAATGTGGTAAATTTGAGATCTTATTCGCATTAAAGCCATAGCCACATTTTAATTCCACACTATTCAAATTGCTCACAGAAATATTTACTGCGGACGAGGCACATATTATTTCGGTCGAATTGTTCACATCACGGACGCAGTCACAGTTACCAAGCGCTGTGATACTCGCACAGTCTTCAGCGGTTATTTCTTGTACAATTTCTTTATCGAACTCTATAGCACGCAGTATGTGGAGATGTGGAATAACCGCTAAAATGACCAAGACTAACTCCGATTGCCTCATTTTCCGAGACAACAATTATGGTTCCGTACACGTAGCTTTGTGGAGATAGACTGAACTTTGTAATTGCAATGCTGTGGAGATATTGTTGCTGGTGTCCATATAATGTTAGTTGCATACAATGGGCTTCCTTTCATTTTGAAATTCTCCTCGAGCGCTTTATTGACGTTAGCAGGTATTGAAAACTCTTCTCTCTCGCTCTAATCAATAGGCTCTACAATAATTTGCGGTTAACAAATAATCGCTTTATTAATAAATAATAAAGATGTACATTCAATTATATTGAGTGCTTTAGTGAATGAGACTGGTGTGAAAGCGTGACTGATTGGCGGTTTGTGGATTGTGCTAAGAGATAATTAATTGTGTGAATATGAATCGCATTTTGAATATAATTTCATGAAATGTATTTAAAGTGTTTAGGAAAATGTTAGGGATGACGAAATAAAACGCATTTTTACGTACAAATAACTCTTATGGGCTTCAAAATAGGTTTCATATGGAAATCAAACTTCACACAAAGATAAAAATCTTTATATCAATAGATCATTAAATTTTTCTTTATCGATTCGGCTTGCGCGGGCAGTTTAAATGGACCAGTCCGAGTCAAATTTGATCAGATGGTATTACGGGCTCCGAATACTCTCCAAAAATATTTATCAGCTTTAAGATTCTAAGAAATCTGAGAAAGCTTTAAACTTTGTAAGCGGTTTGTCCAATATTTTTGGATTATTCGATACGGTAGAACTCGCAGAAGAAGATGCTAGTGATATTGAAATTATGAACCCTGATTCCACTTTTGTTGGCGAGCTTACGTCAAGTAGTCGCTATTTTAAAAAAGTATGTTCACAAATCCAGTCCATGCAAGCGCTAAGTACAGGGTAGGCCATTTAAAGTTGACCCATTTGTCATTTTGCCAAAATTAAGGCGTCGCGGATAATCAGCTGGGTTTAGTTTTTGTGCCATTTGAATTTTATATGGAAACATCTTCAAATCTTTATGAATTATGCGTCGGAGAGTGGTGCGAGAGATGTCTAATTCCTGAGAGCGGCGATAACTCGATGTCGATGGAGTCTCCTCAATACTGGCTCGTACAGCTTCGATATTTTCATCAGAACGTCTTGTGCGTTGTCTGGATGCATGACTGGCATTACTGAGATTACCGGTGTTCACAAATTTTGCGTATAAAGACTTAATTGTGTTCTTAACTGGAGCACTTTTCACTTTATTTTTTTTGCGAAACGCACGTTGAGTTAACACAATTGAAAAGTTATTTTGAATATAAAGCTGAACAATTTCAGCGCGTTCTTTTGGAGTGTACTGTTCCATGGTATAAATTGTCTTCGAATGACGCTTCTAACGCGGTATGACATTAGCCGATTTGTCAGCGCTGTTAAAAGTTACAGCGTTGCCAGATGGGTCAACTTTAAATGGCCTACCCTGTATTTATGCCCATAGTTAAGATAAGTTTTCGAGCTTGTCCTTTCATCTTACCCTGACTGTTTTGTTGGAACACTAACCGTGTATCTATAAAGCAACCAAACCAGCTGTGTATCGCGTCTTTGGATCAGTCTAACCCTCAAAGTGATCTGTAAAGTTCTAAAGAAGATTCCTACGCAGCAAGTTGTGTTTATTCCTATGCCTCTGGAGCCACAGAGGAAGTTGCCTTTGAAACAAAAATTTTCCAATTTAGTTGAGGTTCCTCTTCTTTATTATTGATATAGACATCGTTGACGCGGTTATAGCCGAGTTTGAAATAACGTGCCAGTCGTTCTTCCTTTTCGCTGTTTAACGCCAACTGGAGATTCCTAACGAAGCCAAGTCCTTGTTGTTGTTGGTGTTGATGCTGGTTCCAAGATAGACTAAATTTTCTACTGCTTCAAAGTTATGACTGTCAATAGTGATGTGGGAGCCTAGTCGCGAGTGCGACAAATATTTGTTTGATGACAGGACATATTTCGTCTTGCCCTCTTTCACTGCCGGACCCATTTGCTCTACTTCCTTGTCCAGTCCGGAGAAAGCAGAACTAACGGCGCGGGTGTTGAGGCCGATGATATCAATATCATCGGCATATTCCAGCAGTTTACACTCTTATAAAAGATTGTACCTGCTCGATTAAGTTCTGCAGCTTGCACTATTTTCTCCAGCAGCAGATTGAAGAAGTCACACGATAGGAAGTCTCTTTGCCTGAAACCTCGCTTGGTAACGAACGGCTCGGAGGGGTCCTTCGTGACCGAGCTTTTGATTTTTCTCAAGTTGAGCCGTATTAGCTTTGAGTCATGAGTCTTTTCTAAGACTTGGTGCATGGCAAAAATATGTTCAATTGAAAATTTTCCAGGTCTGAAGCCTTACTGGAAAGGTCCAATCAGTTTGTTGACGGTGTTTTTCAGTCGATCATACAGTACGTTCGATGGAATCCAAGGGGGGTTCTTTCATCCGAGGCTGTTTTGATATTTTCATTGGGTGTGCTTTTTTTATTTGGCAGGTGCCGAACCCAGCGCACAACCCTGGTTCGCTTTCTCACTTGTGCTCACCTTCAAACGGATACTTGGTCTTTGACCGGAAGCTGTGAGCTTCTTCAGTCATATCGTTTATGTCCAATCTCAAGTGAAAGGCATTCAGAGAACTTTCCTGACTTGCGTGAACTTCTACACATGACTCCATCCAACTAAACTAAAACTCTCTAACTAACCTTAAATTAGTTAAAAAGACCAAAAGCAAAAATTACCTTGACAGCCATTTTTAAATTAACCAATGTGCTATGAATGTAATAAGTGAACTATTGGACCACTTTCTTTTACACTCTCCTTTAAGTTCTGTTCCAACTTTTGCTCTAATTAAAAATTCCAATTCATTTAAATGTTGCAAGAAAGTGGGCACAAGTGGCGTTTGTGCATGTGAGATGAGGTGCTAAGGGTGGGCGAAAGAATGAAGGCCTCATTAAAGCTAAGTGGCGGCTGGTTGGAAAGGTCTCATGGTACACGTGTATGTGGAGCGTGGAGCGACATCTCGGAATATAATTAACGTAATTTTGAATGCGAAGACGGCAAGGCATGGCAAAACACTACGGCATTCCAACGTAGCAAATTGACAGCAGCAACCAGCTAGAGAGCATAGAAGGGGTAGGGCGGTAGAAGAACAAGCAATGCAAAGGAAATGTCGGTAGCAGTATGAGTACATTAGCGCCAAGTGGTAAAGTCAAACATTACACAAGATGTCGTTAGCATCAACATCAACGTACATGAAAATGGCGGTAAGAAAGCCAAAGGTGACGGAGAGTTGACGACGGTGAGCAAACGGTTTTCTGTAGAGGTTAAAGTGGGAAGACGCTCAAATGAATTGACAACTAACTAACCTGGTGACAATAATATTTTGGCGTTGGTGCGGGTTTTGGGCCGGAATGCCACATTATAAGGGGAGTCATGGCTTTAAGGTGTCATAGTTTTCATGACAGCTAAGGTGGGATACCGCAGAACCTATTTAAATTGCCTGTTATATGCTCTTGAAAGCTTGACCTATAGCCACCACACTAAAAACAAGGGCGCAACGGTCACCGTCAGCATGCGGTGTAAGCTTGACGTAGATACGATGTCGGAGAACTTCCTATCGTGGGAGGTCACATAAGACGTTACCGCAGAGCTCGCAAAATTTCTAACAAGCTGAGTTCGCGATCTGCCGAAAGGTCGTAATAGCGTTACACCGTTAGTAAAGTGTAATGCATATGAAGCGCGAAGTATGAAGTAACCACGCCATCAGCCCACTCCGGCGCATTACGAGCGATAGCAGTAACAATGAAGCTGCCTTGCGCTGAATTAATTATGCATTCATGCCGTGTGCGCCCTCGCGTGTCTGTCCACGTTGTCATTCAAAGACATATTCGTATGCCAAAATTCTGCTCGTGATCTGAGTAATATTGACAGCTCTAAGCATAACGGTTACTTAGTAAAGCTTAACGACAGCTGCAATGACTTCGTACATCCGGCCAGAACGCAGAAGATGGCGTATAATTAAAGAGGGCAGCTGTGTCGCGGCCTATGTGAGGGTGTAGGAAAGTGTGGGAAACAGGCAGAATACAAATGAGTCAGTGGAAGTATGAACAAGTGATAGTTAGTAGTGTTGAGATTGCATTCCTTAGAATTCGTCGGATGTTACGGCAATATTAATGATGACTATTTTAAGCATTATGCTCACAATCTATTTTATATATGTGTGAGAATAAAATCGTGTGGGAGCAGAGCGTTGAAATTGTTAAGAATTAAAGGAAATAAATTGCAGGTGTATATCTGGTGAAACAGTTCCAAATAGAATGTTAAAAGCAATTAAAAACTCGCTGCTGATGAGCTTAGGTTGGAACAAATAAAATCTGAGCTGTGTTAAGTAGAGTTAGGAATAATTTGATCTCTTCGTATTATTTTGAAAGAAATTAAAAAAAATGTATATATCTATTTTTTATTGAAGTATGATTGGACTTCTCCTTCAAAATGAGCGCCCAGTCTCGTCGATTTCTTTTCATCGATCATTCTCTTAAGGTTTGACTCAGAACGTCTAAGGAGAGGAAAAAGTTGTTAGGCACCAGATCCGGTATACATTATATGTGGAGGAGAATCTTGAAAATCGAAAGAAATTTGGAGTATTCTTCAGAAATTAATTTGTTCATTTTCTTTCAAATAAGATTCATTGAGAGTCACTTTTTAAACAACATTTTTGACTGAGTATACACTTACAGTCTACCTTAAAACTCAGAATTTCCGATTCCATTGCAATGACTAAAGATAAGTTAGATTACACTGGTTACGAGCTGAAGCTTTTTGCGAAATTCAATAGATACTTGATATCTATTTCTGATGCTCCATGCAGTCTCTTGGACTGCGAAGCTGTCAAATATCTAAGCTGAGTTCTAGATAAGGTTGAACAGAAGGAGATGAGGTGTTCCAGCGTCTTTATCATGTCTACTTCCTGTACTTTCTACACGTACCATTGTTAATAATGCCCATACGGCTGGCATATGATGCCAGCAAGTTGTGGCCTATGACCATTAGCCTGGCCATGCCAATGTTTTGCATGCCTTTCGAGACTGTGTAAGCATAAAGTTTACGTATTTTTATTCCGATCCTTTTTCCATGATTTTGGAGAACCTGCAATCCTATAAGACAACCCATTTCACCCTTTAATTGCCGCTTGGGTATCGACGTCTATATTAATATTCCTTATGTAGTTGCCTGCGTTATCAGCTATCTCATCTACTTTTCTCAGATTTGATACTGATGATTTCGGTAGCTTGAAGGGCTGCCTGAGATATAGCTTGCGTAATAAATCCAAATGGCTACATCAGCCATTTTGGCCCGACCCAATTTGTAAATGTTGTGAATGACTAAAAAGGGTAGATATTTTTTAAAATTTATCACGACCACCTACTCTAGGGTAAAACGAGAAAAACTCTTTACCCTATGAACTCAGAGAAATCGTTCGAAATCTGGGCTATAGGGCGGAAGCGTTGGGATGCCGGCCTTGGTTATGTAGCTATTCACAAGAAAGTCTATTTCCAATCGCAAGGACATTCACGTAAAACTTGGCGTTGGCGGCTTGTCCGTTTACGGTTTGTCCACTGGGAACAAATTCATGATGGACGATGCTTTTGATGTCAATAAAGACAATAAGCATCGTTTTCACTTTGGATTAGCTCGTTCTTTCCGGTCTTCATCAGCGACCTCTTCCCGGTCCTCCAAAAAGAAACATACCACTTCTTGCTAAAGCAACATCTGGGTAAGTCTGCTTGATCATATCAAATATCTCCATCGCAGATTTACCGAGTTTCACACAGAATTTAATCGCGACTTCTTCTCCAACGAACGCTGCATTTTCGGCTTGCACCACTCACAGAAACACGTCGCGCGAAATTGTTTTACTTTAAGTGTGTATTTTAAAAATTATTATTTTATTTTTTTTTTCTCGAGTAGTTATAACTTTATATCAAAAACTATATAAAAATATTTAAATATATACAAAAATGCTTTGCTGAATCACTTTCTTCAACAAAAGCTCAACGGTCTGATAGCCATTAAAATACGCGCGACATTTTCACGCAGCATCGGGTCCATATTTCGCTGCTTCTCAAGACTGCTGGGAAGCGCATAAACCTGTGACAGCTGATAGAGATCAGCATAATATTCCATGCCAGCGATACCAGCCGAATTGAAGCTCGGTGAGACCTCAGTGCAGTCTATTATGGCGGTCTTCAAAGGAGTCACCAGCAATGTGGAGTGATAGGGCTAGCCAGAGAGATATCAAAGAGAAAAAGTTGTCTGATATAATTAAAGATATAAGTTCTTCATGCATACTGACCACTTTCTTGCCCTCGATTAGTTCGCGCATAAGCAATACAATCGTGCGGCTGCCGGCCAAGAGATTCCAACGTGACCAACTGAAGTTGTGCGACTGCACCAGCGTTGAAATACAAGCATACAGATGCATTTCCATTACAAAATTCTTCTCGCAAGTGCCTTCGGTGTAACAAAATGTATCCGGCTCTGGAAAAATATCAACTGCTGCTGCGATGAGTATGGACTTGAGTTCAGCTAGGGATAGTGTCTTGCCAAGCATGTCATTGATGGCCGGAGTGCTGCCGCCTTGAAAATTATTAACACAATAGCCGGCAGAGGTGATGTTCATATCAAGACTAATAATAGAGGCGGTAAAGCTGAAGAAAATTGTGCCGGGACTGTGAGGAATAAAAAAAAATGTTTTTTTAACTTTTATCTACTAACTATATACAAGTACTTGTTTAGGAGAAGTGAGAGTAAGGATACGAAACTGCTTAGAGTTTGTGCAGGATTTCTTGAATATGGATTCAAAAGCAGATAAGTTAAATAAGACGTTATAAGAGTATGAAAACTCTCGTTTAGATGGGTAAGTTTTAGAATAACAGATTGATCGATATACAAATATGTTATAAAGTCAACAGGAAGTTTGAGAATCCTTTTACCTAAGCAGATGAGTGAACCATTTTAGACATAAGGCACATTTTGATCGGGAAAATACTTCCATAATGTATCTCTTAGATTGATAGATATTTTCGGTAAACAGCCGGTCACTGGCACTGAGGTCCACATTTTTGTTATCTGAGGGCTTGAAAAATTAAGTCAGGCATATAGAAGGTCCATTGTGAAACCATTGAGACTATCACACTATTATGTTCTCACAGAAAAATTCCTCTTCTGATGAAGTCCATTAATTCAAAAAGTTGTATCTGTCCAATTTTCGAAACACCGTCAAGAAACCCTGGAATCCCTGTTTCTTTTCGATACAAAGTTTCGCATACCCTTAAAATACACTCTCTGGTCTTCTAGCCTCCTCCTCTTCTACCTCTTGACAGCTTCTACAATAGTCATTGTATGGTGTTCCCAATCTGCTGGAAAGTTAGCCAATTAGACATGGACTTGTAAGCACTCCTACTAGAGTTCTTATATCATTCCTTTTAAATTTTAATAGTCGACATAGGCGGTCTATATTTCCACACATGCCACGTTCGCCTGCTTGTTGAGCAAATCAGGGATTGATTCCATCGAGACTCAATTATAACATAATATCTGTTGCTTAAATATCTGTAAATAACCAGAGGTATATAAGTTCCTTTTTTTCCAGTCTGATTGTAGGGTTGTGTCTGTTCTACCTAGTTCATCAGCTTCACAGTTATCGCGAATATTACTCTGTCCTGAAATTTGTTGCAGGTTCTGTGAGAATTTCATGACATTTCATTGAATGGAAGTGAAGTTATTGCGTTTTAAGTGTCAGTATGTTTGTGTTATAGGTGCGAGAATGAGCTTCGAACAAAGAGCCAATATTAAATTTGGTTTTAAAATTTGTAAAATTTTTACCGAAATGTTTCAATTGATGGAACAAGTTTATGGCGATGATTGCCTATCCCGTAGCAGAGTGCACGAGTGGTTTCAACGTTTTCAAAAGGGTCGTCAAGACATAATTGACGATCAACATGTGGGCCAATCAAAATCCGTGATCATCGGAAATTTCATCGAAACTGTGCGCGAATTCATCAAAAATCAGCCGAAATCATCACTGAAATGCATGGAAATGGAACTGAACATCTCCAAAACATCGATTTATCGCGTTTTCACCGAACATTTGGGCTAACGAAAGGTGTGTGCGCGATTTGTTCCGCACAAATTGACTGACGACCGAAAGTTGCTCAGAATCCAACATTCGAAGGACGATTATTTGACCAAAAACCACATTTTAACCATTAACCACTCCCTGTATTCACCAGATATGGCACCTTTTGACTTCTTCCTTTTCGAGAAAGTGCATTCGACCATGAAAGGAAAGCGTTATGCAGGCTTAGAGGCCATTCAAAAGACTTGCACCGGCATACTGGCAAACATACCGGCCAACGAGCTAAAACACTTGTTCCCCATGATTTTGGACCGTGCAAAAAGCTGTACTGAAGCAGAAGGCGACTATTTTGATTAAAATAAATTGATTTTGTCGAAAAAAATTATTATTTTTTGTTTTTTTTTGTTTAAGTACTGTTTACTTTGGAACACATCTTGTAAGAGAGGATATACTTGTAGATAAGAAATTTATAATTGCTCTGTGTTTTAACATAATTGAATTATAAACTGTCCTATCTTTTAAGTATAATCAAACTGAACGCAGTGTGATCGATTTGACTAAAATCTGTGCAGTACTTTAAGAGTTTACCACGGACAAATCGTGACACGTAATTTTTTTTTATATGCGAGTAGATATTTGTGAATCTTAAAAATTTATTTATTTATTTATTTATAAAAAGCTTACATAATAATTAATTATTAAATAAACTAAAGCAAACGCAGCGCTAGCAGCAGAGGCTTTCTTAAAAATTAAAAGCATACTTAATGAGCAATCAGAAGAATTTCATCAGTTAAAATTCTCAGCTGCATTAATTCTCAGCTTATTCTTAAACAATATGACATTGGTACATAGAACCCTGTGGAATGCGCGGTAGGACTCATTTAAGGAAATCATAACGAAATATTTTTTATAAACGATTAAATTTGCAGCAGGTTTAAATTTACCTACACAGTGAATGGCTGAATTGATTATGATTTTGTAGCCTTCACATAGTTTCACACACATTTTAAGTGATTCTTTGTTTATCTTCGCCCTTTGCGTATTTGCTCAGGTGTGTTGGCGTTTGAACAGTGAAATTTGTGGAATTCGAGCGCCATTTCGCTTGCCGTTGGATTGTGTGCATAAAACACATCCATACACACATTTATGGTTACAACACACCCGAAATTATTGCATTTAACGGCCATTAAAAAGCTCACACACACACTAATACATGTATTTCTACTATACTCTACCTGTACGTACCTTTTAAAATCGGGTTTTATTTCCCACGTTTGATACGGCATATTGCTGTAGCGATTCATCGCCAGCCCAAATATACCTACGCACGCTCAAACAAGTGGAGAGTAACGACCATGACCGCCGTGTTGTTGCCACATCATCAGCAGCAGCAGCAACCAGTACCAGCCAGCACAAACATAGATTTGTTGGAACACAGGTGCATTGTATGCGATAGCGCGAGTGCACATTTTCCCATTTACAGTTCGGTCATTTGCATTCGTCGAATTTTGCGGTTGTTTGTTTGTTTACATTTCGTTTTGGCAGCGCCAAAGCATTGCAAAAATGAGATAAACCACGAAAAGAGTTAAAATTGAAATTTACATGCGGTTGCGGCATACGCGTACTCACCCAGGCGTCCTGTGCGAAATTGTAGCGAAAGCTTCTCCTCATTAAATTTGGTATCGTGGACGTCGCGTGTGCTCCATTTGCCTTGTGTGAGTGCGATTAGATTCGACGATTTGCATTTTTTGCTGCGGAATCAGAGCAGAATGGGATTAAATCATTAAACGCTAATATAATGACAATTAAATGCATTTGTTTATAATTGAAAGTCCAAAGGATTAGGATATTTTGGTCCGTCTGAAATATTCTATTACTGACATATTGTTGTGACATGTATTTTCTATATTGATCACTTTTAATTAAAAATACAAAATTAAATAGTTCGTAGCTAAATAGATTCTGTGTTCGCATTGCAAGTAATTAATTAACTTTTTGGTTGAATTACGGTTTATACTCGATATTACAATCTTACAGGGTTTGTCGGGAAAATAGTACAACTGGGTCGATTTAAATAAATCGATTAAATCAATCGTTATAATTTCAAAATAGGCTTCTTCTGCGCCGATGTAGCGCTGCTAGCGCGATTCCCAAACATTGAAAGCGTCAAGGAAAGCATTCTCCGGAATAGCCTTGAAAGCCGGGGTGCATGCTGCTTGGATCCCTTTTGTTGTCTCAAAACGCTTGTCTTTCATCGGCCTTTTCAGGCGTGGAAACAAAAAAGTCAGGGGGCCACATCTGGGCTGTAGGACGGCTAGGGAAGTGTTGGGATACCGGGCTCGGTTAGGTAGCTATGCACAAAAAGGCGGTGTGAGCCGTGGCGTTATCGTGGTGCAACTTCTGATCGGTTGCGATGTCTTGTCGGACCCGATTAACTCTTCCTTTGAGTCTCTTGAGGACTTCTACGTAAAACTTGGCGTTACAGCTTGTCCACTGGGAACAAATTCATGGTGGACGATGCCTTTGATGTCAAAGAAGACATTGAGCATCGTTTTCACTTAGGATTTGCTCATTAATCAGCGACCTCTTCCCGGCCTTCCAAAAAGGTCTGGTGCCACACCACTTCTTGCTAAAGCAACAACTGCTTAATCATATCAAACGTCTCTGTCGATGATTTACCAAGTTCCAACGAACGTTGCATTTTCGGCTTGCACCACTCACAGAAACATGTCGCACGAAAATGTTTGTCCTGACTCACCAGATGCTCGGAGACAAGTGACCAGACGCTCGTTAAATAATCGGGTTGTTTTCATTTTCCACCACACAAATCAAAAAGTTAATAATATAATGGGATTAAATTTTGCACTAATAATTTTATTAAAGTGTACCAACTTATGAACAAAAATTATTCAAATCCAACAAAAACTGTTCAAGCCGCTAGATACCAAATATTTTTACCCCAGTACCCATAGTTGGCTTTTGTTCGAAACTATCGGTGAATGTGTGAGATATACAATTGAAATTTAGACAAAGTCCTTTGCTGACAATAGCATTTCTGTGTATCAAAAATAGGTTGAATCGGGTCAAGATTTCCTTGAGCCCCTATACACCTAATTTCAAGATTTTCGAGCTTCCGGGTGACTTTATTATTCCACATATGAATATCGGTCAATATGTGAGTTATTCCAATGAAAAAAAGGGAGCATATTTTGCTCATAACAGTGCAACTTTGTGACTAAAATATATAAATTTCAGCGAAAACTTGACCTACGGCGTATATAACTTATATCAGGATTTTCGAACTTCCGGTTGACATAATTCTATATGATTGGTTTTACACCTTATAGTATTTCCCCGCCTTTGATTCTTGCAAGTTGAAAGAGTAGTCGTATAAAATATTCGGTTGCACCCGAACTTAACCCTTCCTTACTTGATTTAATTAAAAAAATGACTAGTAGCAGCAAACTCTTTCACAATCGCATTTCATCTATTTTCGATTAAGCTTTCAATTTCCGTTTGACGCGACAGAAATATTTTTTTCCATCCATAACTCAGTCAGAGCATGATTCTGTCCAAGGAATGCCGCACTTGAATGGGTTTGTTATTAAACGACAATAACGAACTTTATTTTAGGCACAGAAGCGAAGCTTTGTATATGTGGTTGTGTTCTAGATTTTTTTGCTTTTCGGGTTATCGATTATTTTTGCGTACTGTGAACAGAAATTAGCACACCTTCTTGCAAGCAAATGTTCGTCAAAAAAGTCAAACTCACCTCAAATCAAACTGAAAAAGCAGCGATTCAAAAGTGACAGAAAAACTGAAAAAAAACAGTGAGGAAACAACAATGTCAGTCACAAGGCACCAAAAAACACACCATATGTAGATATTGACTCACAAAAGTGTATGTACGTATATATGTATGCATGTAGCACAGTTAGAGGCTGACACTTCAGATTCTAAAAATCAATTGCCGTCAATTGGCAAATGTTTGCCAATGTCATTATTACACAAAAGAGCTGAGAGCGTTTCAATTGTTGCTCTTCTCGTCACCTACTGCTTTCTTTTTTCCCCTCTCACTTATTCCTGCGTTTCTTTTTGATTTTTTAGGCTTTCGAATGCGTAATGTTGAGGCTATGATTCTCTCTAACTTCGCAGTTGGTCGTTGATGAATAGCGATTGCTACAGACAAATTTGCTACTCATCGAAACATTTTTGAAATAAAAAGTTCAAATAATGGACTTTATTCTGCCGACATTCAATTATTTATGTAGAATAGAGAAAATAATATGCAAAATCATAGAAGAAGAGGCTTTATGTATTATGAATGGAAAAAATTACAAACAATTTCTTTCTACAGTCATCTATCAGGATGTCGTTCTTAAGATAAAAGGAAAATTTTTAAATACCGTCCACAAGCTAGCTCAGGGGTACATTAACGTGGTATCCAACTAGGTGAATAGAAGTGGCTAAGCCGTCAACCCAAGTATAACTGAAATGTTTTTATTTACTAGGGGTTATAAGATTTCAAACGTGGCTCTCCCCTCTTTCCAGGCAAATGTGGAGAAGAGAGTTTGGAAGGCATCAGTTGCCTTATATTGCTGTAGAGGAGCTATAGGGAAAAGGTGGGGACTCCCACTATTGGTGGTGTTCTGGATCTACGAAACCGTAATCAAGCCAATAATGTTCTACACTAGCTCAAAAGCTTTAGCGTGCCCTAACCGCGGCTCACATCCACTTCTCCGGTGCCCTAAGGACCACACCAGCAATGAAACTTAATGCCTTCTTAAGTATAGCAACGGGTGGGCGTTCTACAAAGATCTTCAAGTGAGATCCTTTTTACGATCGACCTTTCTACTTAACCAAACCTTACCTAACCTAACCTAACCAAGTCATCAGAGGTATGAGAGTGGACAAATTTCTTCACAAACATAGAAGATAACTTAACAAGAACTCCAAATGATTTGACATTATAAATCATGGCATTGGTGCCCCATTAAGAAGTACCTCAGATTTCAGACTATTACTTATAAGTTTATACTAACAGGTCGGCTTAAAATCTCTGCAGTCTACATTTAGGTCCCTGCATTATTTTGGCTAGGATACTTGATTAAAAGTATCATTTATGAGCCTCAGCTTATTAAAAAAAAAACTTTCCTTTCGCCATTGCATATTTTCCTGTTGGAGCACCTTTCTAAAATAATGGAATATTCATGATTACATTGACTTTATTAATGTGATACTTTGCCTAGTCTAAGTCGGTCTTAAAAGTATAATCTTAAAACGGAATTCTGATCCCTATGAAATGGTACTTGACTCTATATAAAAAATAGTTCATATATCTCTTGGAATGAAAATTATCCATGAGTTGACATGAGCCTCATTTAGAGAAGTGACTAACCATTATGATAGCTACACGCCGATACTAGACTCACCAACTGAGAGTTAAGGAATGTCACTTTGTCATAAGACTACATACTGGTTACAAGACCACAGCGGAGTCGCAGAAAACTGAAAAGCTGAGAAGCATGTAAGGAAAGGCTTTGGGAACAGGTTGGTGCTCTACTTTCCTCATGTTTTTAACTACTGCATAGCTAGGTTTCGCAAAATTTTGGCTAGCGCTGGACTACTATGGGTTCTTGCGTTGCTTTTCAGGTAAAATAGCTGGTAACAGATCCAACCAAGCCCTCAGAATCTTAATATCTAAAAGAATCGGTTGAGCACTTAGTCCGAGGCTTTGAAATTATAGCGTAACTAGACAGATTTGCTAGAAAGTAATGACATTATATCATAGTAAAGGTCTTCACCGCAACCATCCACACCAAACGAAAAGAGAAGGTTATGGTTCTATCTGAGGTTATACATAAATATTGTAATCATTACATTCCATTCATTCTTAAACTGTTCTGCAATAAACGGAATATCTATCTATAACTAAAACTCTATCTCTGGCAACCCAAATAATCCTTCTTTATCCTTTATATGCCTTGAGACTTCTTCTTTTTCTCAATCGCCTCTGACTTTCACAAGGAAAATTCAGCTAACGCAAAGCGTATATTCAAGAATACCGCAATGTAGTTATAAGATTACGTTACTCACCCATCACTGCTGTCACTTTCACTCTGCTGATGCTTGGCGAGCATTTGCTGTAGACCGCCTGACGCTGTGCCGCCACCCGCGCCGGTGATACTACCCAAAGTTTTGGTATCACCATTGAGCAGTGAATTCAAATTCGCTACGGCCGAAGGCGACGCATCCTTATGCGCACTAGCTTCGAAATTTTCAAGAAGCGCTTCATCATCCCAACCGTCGCCGTCGTAGGCATCTTCATCATCATATTCATCAGTGCTGCTTTCTTCATCCTCATCTTCGTCGTCTGCCAGTTCGGCCGTTTCGTCTTTATTATTATCGCCGACGCCATTTTTCGCATCCAAATCACGTAGAAACGAAAAGCCCGGATAGTAGTTGAAAGCGGGTTGCATGGCTTCCGCCAGCCGTTCAGCCTCTTGGCCATTAGCAGCTGCTGTATCGCCGGCTGCGGCATCACGTAATTCTGCCGAGCCGTTTGCGGGTGGCGAGGTCAGATTAGCCGAAATTCTTTTGAGCGCATCCGTTTGTAGCGGCAACTGCAGTTCGGCAAGTTGATCCAAATCCTTTGGAACATTAGGTGACACATGAAGCGAAAAAGAGCGAGTCGTATGTGTAGGTTAGTAAGGGTGCTTCAAATAGGTTGTGAAATAAAATAAACGATAAAATATTAAATGAAAATTTATTATTTTCTACGTGTTTAAAACTGGTCGTTGTCGGTGCCTTTCGCTGTGGTTATTGTTGACCCTTTGCTTTTGTGCTTTTGAAGCTTTCGAGCGCAGCACAACTTTACTTTATCGCGTTGGTTTAAATACTTTCCTTTCGGTACAAATTTGCGTCTGAAATGGTGTCCACTATTTATCGTCTTTGTCGGCATTTTGTTGTTTTTGTTTTGTGCTTTATAATGTCACACGTATACTTCGGTGGCTTGAAGGGACGCTTTGTGTAGGCACTGATATTTTTAATATGCGTTTCTATAGACATTTTGGGTTTTTATTCAGTTCATTGTGTTTAATGGTGGCATATTGATAAAATTAAATACTGAATGGGCCCAGAATTCTATTGTAGTTCCACAGTTTTTTTTATGAAAGTGGCTTAATGGTAAGCTTTAATGGCTTAAGAAGCTCAAATTGTCCTTAACTATGAGAAGTTGCGACAATTTAATAAAAACAAGAATTTAATTTTATAATATAAATTGATAAAGTGACTCTTTTTTATAACAATTTTATTCATTAAAATTTGATATTCCGAACATAATATAATGGTTGTCAAAAAAGTCTTGCGGTATTTTCTGTAGTTGGCGCTGAAAGCGCGTAGTTCTAGTTTTATTCGTCGCATCGGGTCATGCTATACCTTTTTGGAAAGCTCATTTCACGCGCTAACACGTGTTTGATTGATTGTCGTCTCTTTTAAGTCGTTCGTGAGTTATAGCGTCGCAAACATGGAGCAAAATAAAGAGAAAATACGGCATATTTTACAGTACTACTACGATAAAGGCAAAAAGGCATCTCAAGCCGCCAATAAAACTTGTGCAGTTTATGGATCTGATAAAGTTTCCATTTCCACCGCACAACGATGATTTCAACGTTTTCGTTCTGGTGTAGAGGTGGTCGAAGATGCTCCACGCTCCGGAAGGCCTGTCGTCGAAAATTGCGATAAAATCGCTGAATTGGTCGAAAGAGACCGGCATAGTAGTTATCAAACCGTTATAAACCATTTGAAGAAGCTTGGAGTCACTAAGAAGCTCGATGTATGGGTGCCACACTAATTGATTCAATAAAAATACCGCAACACTTTTTTGACAAGCCAATATATAAGAGGCATCCCTATTTTGAAAGCTAGTGTGAAGAGTTATTAAATTCTAAGCAATCTCACCTAGGCGTTCGATACCAAACGAGTTTTCAGACAAAGCTACCTGTTGCGTGACTTCTTCAATCTACTGCTGGAGAAAATAATTTGAGCTGCAGAGATTAATCGAACAGGTACAATCTTCAATAAAAAAGTACAGTTGTGTACGCCGATGACAGCATCTGATGCGTCGACGTTATGAGATTTCGAGAGATAGGGTCTGCGAAAGATTTATGGTCTTTTGCGTGTTGGAATAGCGAATATCGCGTTCGATAGAACGATGAGCTATATGAGATATCCGACGACATTGACATATAATAATTCAGTGGCGGCTACGTTGGCTAGGTGATGTCGTCCGAATGGACGAAAACACTCCAGCTCTGTAAGTATTTGACTCAGTACTCGCCGGAAGAAACAGAGAAAGGGGAAGACGTCCACTCCGGTAGAAAGACTAGGTGGAGAAGAATCTGGCTACGCTTGGAAGCGATAAGTGGTGTCTACCCCAGTAAAGACGAAGAGGAATTTGGTCTAATTGAGGACTTGTTATACGAATAATCCGAAAAAGTCAGTTTTTTGAAGGTTGTTAGTCGGTTCGCCCAAACATCTTAGTTACGCGAAAATACCGCACTTCGAGCTAATAGTTCCGAGAAGTTCTGATAAGCCTATTTTTTGAGATTCTGGAGCTCTGTTTCCTTACCGGATTTTTTTCGTTAATTAGGACTTGAAAATATTAATGTAACCATTTGCTACATTTTTCTTGTACAGGATAGAAACGATAAATATATGCCGAAGATTGGAAAAGCTCAAGCCTGATTTTACAGGAAGTTAGAGAAGTTGAAAAGTTTCTGCCTCGGTTTTACCGAGTCAATGAATTTTCTCATTCCCTTCGACAGAAATCTAAATAATAAACTCACCTCCAACAATTTCGAGAACATGTAAGTTTTCCGCATAGCCACCGCTTCCATTTTTTGCGACGCTGCCTCAGCGGGCTCATCAGAACTCCGTCTAGAACTGTTATCATTAACTGCGCCACCATTACCGCTTGCCTGACCATTACCAGTTTTTGCGCTAGGTAGCTCTTGCTCCTTACTGGTTGGACCATTGCTGTGCCCATTAGTTTTGCCATTTCCATTGCCAGTTGTTGTACCATTTCGTGCACAAACTCCATTCAGGCTCACGCGCTTTGTTTCAACACCATTTTTTGTATTCGCATGCTTTTGGAGCTTATCCTGATTGACGCCGTTTGCTGCCTGATTTTGCTTTGCCTCTTCACTACTCAAACCCAACGAGCGCTTATCGTTTGTGTGCTCTTTAAATTTGATCAACTTTTTTATTTCCATTTCCGGGAAAAGCTCACGCGGCTCATCCCAGTCTAGGAACTCATTTGTTATATATTCTTGACGCACTTGAAGTGTGCTCTTACGTCCACCACTTGTCCACGCCAATGCCTTTGAATCATTGGCAGCTTCGTCTGCTCTGTTGACACTTCGATGCCGTGCCAACATAATCAAACGCTGTGCAGGGCCCTCACGTTGTCGCCGCTTCTTCTGTTTACGTTGTTGACGCGCCAACACTTTGCTTCTCAACACCGGTGTTGATTTCTCCCAACGCAGACAGAAGCCTGGTGGCAGACGTGGCACAACGAAATCTTGCAACAAACCGTAAATATCGATGCCACGCGGTATGTTGAATAGGTCAAAGTCGGTCACCTCACGCACAGCAGCCACTGTTGACAGACATTCCGTTTCGATTGTTGATTTCTGTGAGCTGCGTTTACGTAGCTTAGCGGGGAAACGTGGCGAACCCTTAAGTGGACTGGCATTGGTTGTGGTCGACAGTGGTGTGGCTTCGGTTGGTGTGGCGGTGGTGTTGGCGGCATTGCCGAGTGGTGGTTTCGCACCATCCGTCAAATTTGACTCCAACGTTTCAAAGTTGGTCTCCCAGCGACAAACAATGGGCGGTTCGAACCAAATGACAGAGTCGGGCAAGCTTTTCACATGAATGTAGAGTGGCGTGAAAACCAGAAGAAGAAGGTGGAACATATTGAGTTGACTTTGTCTGCCATTGATTTTGCTTTGCTTTGATTGATTAGTCAAACACTTACTCTAAGCTGACCAATGCCAATTTGTCGAGTGCTGCTTCAACCATGCGCATCTCCGCTTCAATTTCCTCGGGCAAACGTCGTACACCGGGCTGTGGTGGCGGCGGTGGCTTGTAGTTTTCGTAGAATATCTTATGACTCAAGTGGTCTGGTGCGATTACTGGACGTGCGAAAGGTTAAGTATACATTATCCATAAATATTTGGTAGATGCCTGCTAAGTCTACTTACTTGTTCTTATAAAAGAGCGCTCATTAAGCCGCTTATCTTGCTGCGGCGTCTCTAAGTAATCAATGCGATAGACCCCGCCTATAATGCGATATTTACGCAAGTTCACATCTGTTTCGGCCAGCCTGTAACTCTCCGGTCCAATGGCGCGTCGTCGTGCCTTATTGAGCTCCTCTTCATATTCAGCATAGATTTTATCCACGTCAAAGCTGCGCTCACGTTTTGCGATAATTGAACTTGAGTCTTGATCTGCTGCACCGGTGGAGAGTGGACTGTCCTTAGTGCAGTCCTCGAGCATATTTTGAAGAATATCTTTGCGCTTAGTCCACTCGCGTTTGGTATAACGAAGCATATCTGAGAGATAAGATAGAAAGAGAAAGAAAAATGGATATAAAGGGGACATGTTAGTTAGTTCGAGGAATGCAATATTTCTTCACTCAACTTATGTGTTCGGGTAGCGCTCTTTTTGCTTTGAAGCTGTCACAATAGTCACTAAAGTGATCATAGTCCAACCAAAGACCACGCATTGCAGAGCTCTGTAACTCCACAGAGATCGGCAGAGCGATTTGTAATGTTAATGCGGGAAATTCAATGTCATTGCTAGTAACCTGTTCACCAATACGACCTTTCGGATTTACGGAACTGTGGAAGGAGACAAAAATGGTTTGGATAGATGTTAAAAATACAACAGTAGAAAGCCAGCTACGCTATTCTCATTTACACCGATCGATTAGGAGTTAGAACACACAATAAGCCCGCCGTTTCATAGACTAAATTGAGATGAGGTTCAAAGGTTTCGTATTTCATTTTCAATTTTTCGATAACGTTATAAACTTACATCTGTGCATCCTTAGAAAAAGTCCAAATGTGGCTCTTGAAGACATCAGACACATATATATGTGTAAACACACCTGGACGATCATTCCTAAGGCAGTGAGGGTTAAAGACCTCAAAGATATACTTTGTAAAAATTACTCTGGTATACTCACTCCATATCACGATCTATGTGCGACATTGTTTTATAAGTAAACTCATCCAGATGTTCGCTTAAGAGCACGCGTATTTCCATTTTGAGACAAATCAGATCGGCAATGATATGCGGTGGCTTCTTTTTATCCAGCAGCGCCTCATCGAGCTCTGCGAGTATCTGGTTGAATAAATACAATATCAGGCGAAGTTATTCACCTTAGTGTTCTCCTTCTCCTGCTCTACTCACCCCCAACACTTCACGTATACGTTGCGCATACACATCGCCCGCATTGCCTTGGCGCTGACGCAAGCTCTTTCGCGATAAATCCGGCGCGTCGAGATCTTGCGTGAGCAGCGTGCGTTCGTTGGTGTTCAATAGCCAGTTGCGTGAGGCACGCTCACGTCGCTCCATATCGCTGCGCCACTGGTGTATGTAGCGACGCAAATCGCTGGGGCTGTTGGCGTTGGGCAGTCCATTGCAGCGCATAAATCGCTCCCAATCACGTTCCTCCTGCTCCAGCGCCTTGATGCCGGTTGTTACTTCGCGTACCTCTTTGAAGAAGCACATGCTGTTGCGCAGCTGGGCACGTCGTCTTTTGTTCTCTTGTATTTCCTCCTTTTGACGGCGCTTAGCTTGTTCGAACTCGATTTGTCTTCGCTGGCGCTCCTCTTCCAGTTTTCTTTGTCTGTTGGAATTAAGCGATGCATAAATTTAATGCTAAGCTTGAGGTTTTTTGTGCTCATTTACCTCTCTTTCTCCATTTCAATACGCAGGAGTTCGGCCTGCTCGGCCTCCAAGCGCGCTTTCTCCTTCTTCGAGAGCTTTTTCTTCGGTGGCTTTTGTAAAGATTTTTGTGTTTATTTTCAGTTTATTTTTTGTTTAATATTTTATCAATTACTTACCATTATTAAAATTAACTATCTCTTTCGAACAAATATTTAAAATCCTCTTTTGTAGAGTAAGTAGTTTATACTGGCGGCTTCAGTATCGATCCAACTTTGTTGAATCGGCTTTTCTTGGCGGCAGCGTTGCTTTGCTACCAGCTGTTTACCAAACACAACAATATTCACCATGGCAGACAGTTGTACATGTGGGTACTTAGACCCCTACTCTCTCGCTTTCACGCCTTCATGTATTCCCACACCATTTGCTTAAGCTGTTACCAAGTACTTCCGTTTCCGTTTCGAAAAGTAGCAGCAATTTTGTATGCCTTGCTTATTGTGGAGATGAAAAGTTGCTGTTCAACTTTAAATGAGTCAAGTGGGAAAGAAAAGAAAGCTCCACTACGTACAAGTTATTTATTTCAAACTAGCACGGCGAAGTAGGCGTTGCGAGACTCTAATAACTTCAACCAATTTGTCGAAAAGCTCTACCCGCGGCCTGTTAGATGTCTTTTTTATTTACAGTGAAAATGAAAATTCCAGAATCATACAGGGGAATATTTATTAACAACATAATTATTGCAAAAGTTTTCAGATTTCTATCCTTTGAACTAACTTTTGCTAACGAAGGGTATCTCAACGTGGTATCCAACTGGCCGAATAGAAGCGGCTTACTCGTCAACCCAAGTAAAACATAATAAGATTCATTTACCAGGAGGTATAAAATCCCAGACGTTTCTTTCCCCGATGAAATACGTAGGACTTATTCTCGATAGAAAACCTTTATGGAGACCAAGTATTGAGGAGTACGTAAGGAAGGCATTGGTAAAGCATTTATAAGGAAAGGTGGTGACTCTTAGCAAAGGGGGTGTTTTGGCTCTATGTAGTCACAGCCATTAATATTCTGTGGTGTATTCGTCTGGTGAAGGGTGTTCGGCAAGGCTGCGCTCGCTAGGAATGCTTGATCGAGTCCAAAGAGCGGCTCTCATCGGCCTTTTCTACTGTGAACTACACGAATAATAACACTGAATGCTAATTGTAGCATCAAGCTCATCAATCATCTGACTGGTTTGAGTGCCCAGTCATAGCGGACTTGCTGGTATTTGCAAAGCTGATAACCTAGTAAGAAGGCGCATATCATCGGAATGGGAATGAGTTGGACTACCATTAGCATATTGCGTCCTGGCACTATACCAATGGGGCTGTCGTACGCTGGCTTAGCAGGCTTTGATTGACGACCCGACTTTCGTCCTAGAGTAATAGGCAGGAGATCCACTGAACAACTTAATTTAATAGAGTTCACTTTGGCTCCGACCGCATGAGCTCTTATTGGATATTGGTCAACAGGTATTTATGCGATAAGGCTAAAAATTAAATATACCACGTCCAACATGCAGTGAAGAAAATTCACTAGCTGTAGCTAAGAGTGTAAACGAAGACCATGGAGAGTCGATTCGGCGCCGAAATTTCATTGTGCCTACTGACGTATAGAACAGCTTGGCTCGTTTAACGTCGAGATCTTAAATTAAAAGCGTACAAAATACAATTTATGCAAGAACTGCTCAACGTTCCCACGTGACATCGCTTAGTTCTATGGACTGCTGAAAAGTTCTAAGAAGATACTATGTTTTCGAGCTAAATTTTGTTCAGCGATGAGACCCATTTCTGACTCAATGAGTATGTAAACAAGCAAAATTGCCGCATTTGGGACGAGGACAACCTGAATAGATTTAAGAGCTGCCATTTCATCCCGAAAAAGTAACGGCTTGCTTTGGTTTGTGGTCCGTTGAAACCATCGGTCCATAATTATTAAAAAATGTGGACGTTGAAAACATAACCGTCAATGGCGAACGATATTGCTCCAGGATAATCGACTATTTCATGTCTGAGATTGAAGATCGTGATTGCGGCGACATTTGGTTGCAACAAAACGGCGCCACATCTCGCACATCGCAACAGTCATTGGATTTATTAAGAGAACAGTTCGTTGAGCAGATAATTACACGTTTTGAGGCGGTCAATTGGCCACCAAGATCATGTGCTATTACACTCTTAGACTTTTTCTGGTGGGGATATGTAAAGTCTAAAGTCGATGTGAACAACCCCTCTTCGATTCAGACCTTAGAGCAAAACATCACGTGTATCATTTGCCAGTTACCAGCCAAAATGCTCGAACAAGTCATTGAAAATTGGACTCAATGGATGGATCATGTAAGATGTAGCCGCGGCCAACATGTGAAAAAGATAATCTTCAAAAAATAAATGCCGAAGAATGTTCTTTCGATCGATAATTTGAAGTTTCCTTGTTTTCTGCAGGGAACCTCAAAAATTACGGGTAGCGTTCCAAAGATTCTTTCACCATATATGAACCCACATATGTTTCGCAGTCTTAAACATCTTCGCATCAAGAGTTGCTGCTCATAAAAACCACACAAATCCCATTTAATTTGTAATTATGTAGTTTATTAAATATTTACAAATGTTATTACATAGGCATATGCATATTTTTCTACACAAATAACTTTTTCCCATGGCAACCTTCGTCAACTCAAACCGCTTTCATTTGCCCGGCGGGTAAAAACTCATTTGAATTTCTTAATGACAGTGTTAATTTTGAGTGTTACTTTGTAAATTTCGGCAGTTTTGTGTTTATTTACGAATATAAGTGTGTATGCATATCCAATATGTGTGAAGATTTGAAAACTTTTTATGCCGCATACACTTGTATGAAATGATAGATTGTATCTCCTTGTATGTATTTGAGGTTGAAAAAGCTTTGGCGCATACCAACTAATGCATAATTTAGCATAACTAATGCTCGTGGGACTCAAGCTGTGAAGGCGACAGTTCACTACCTCCAATTCCTTTCACGGCTGTTTTGAAGCCTATGCATGTAGAGGCTTTGGACTTTTTTATACCCAAGAGTAGTCATGGTGTTATGAGTAAAAATGTAGATATACTTATATAATTTTTTTTTGTATGTAGGCGGTGGTAAGCCTTAAACCTCATTTCGATCTCAGTGATGACCGGACAATTTTTTCCTGCCTCAGTCGTACATATTTCTGTGGGCAAAATATTGGCTCTGTGTTAGAGATTTCATTCATCTTTTAGGTAGTATAAAGGAGAATATTATATAAATAGGAGGAAATTAGCAAGGAAGCCCTCGAGTAGCACGAAAGAAGTAGCAACCACATTTCAGGCACCCAGCGGTCTACGAAAAGGCAGCGAACAAGTAAAAGCTCGAAGAGAGCGCTCTTGTTTCCCCATTGAGGTCATGGTGTTGCACCTTCAATAGACTAATATTGGATATTTTGTCAGCTGCTGTTATCAAAAGCTGGTTTGGTTATTAAAGAGGACCCGATGCGTATGAAAAAATGACTAATAATCAAGTCCTTATCCCAAATAAGTGAAGTTTTCAATATTTTTAGAATACATTCTCTTGAAAACCAAGAAACAGTTTGAAACAATCATCTAAAAGCTATTCAGCTTCTATATTTTAAAGAAGTTCTCTCGATATTTTTGCTATGCACCATGATGTCATTTTCCAAGGAGCCCGGAATTAGAGGTTAAACCCTTGGAGACCTAATGACAGACGCGGAACTTTCACACATCTGACTCGACAATAAACAATATTTGGTTCCCACCAAACTTAAGTCAGTCTCGTTTTTCTTGACTCCTTATATCCCCAACTCATTAAACTTGTAACCGCCGCTTGCGCGGCTTCTTAACCTCCTGACATTGGGGCTTAGTTACTTACCAAAAATTGTTGCTTCAGCAACGCTCCGCCTTCATTGGCAGCCACTTTCGCACTTCGACCGCCCACTTTTTAATTTTAATGTAACAGCGCCGCTTAATTACCGCAATGAAAAGCCGAAATTTCTTAAGTACACTGTGGATCCGCGGCTTCACAGCGCAACGGCGGTTGATTATCCCGCCCTGCGCGCTTTGTTGTCTTAGCACAATTTTTGTTGTTAGCCTTTTGTACGCCACGTGACAGCTGATGCCGCTGATTACCCGCTTGTTTGGAGAAAATTTTATGTGGAAACCGCATGCTGGGCTGAGCTGGGCTGAGCTGAGCTGGTGTACTCGTGTGTATTTGCTGTGTGAGTTTGTGTGGGTGTGAAACCGCCGCAATCCTTCTACTTAGCCGCCGTCAAACTTTTTGGCAACCCACTCGCCAAATTTCCTCATTTCTCATACATATATTTTGCGTTTAAAAAATCCCCTAATTGTTGTGGCAACTTAAATTAAATGCGCGCTTTATACTCGGCCCTATTTTCCTCTCTTCCTCTGCTTTCGTTTTCGCTCTCATTTTAATGTTTTTTGGCTCTTAGTGGGCATTTTATGAGGCTTATAACCAGCTGTTGGCGGTGTGGCGCACATTTTAATGGAATTTGTTTAATTAATGTTCCACTCCGGGCTTTTAAAATCGTTTCATGTTATTTACGGGCCAATGAGCCATAAAAGGCTCAATAAAAATACAAAAAAAATTATGAAAATAAAAAACGACTAGGCGTTGACAAAAATTGGCAAGGCTCGTGGCATTCATGGCGTTGCGTAGCGCAGTTCGACATGCAGCCTCTGGTCTATTTACACACATGCAACACATGAAGGCACCGCTTGTTTGTTCAATGCAACTGTGGGCATCTGCGCGCCAAGTAAAACATGCACACAGCACTTCCACAGCACTTAACTGCACTAACATTTATTGCGCTGATCGCGGATGAGTTGTGTGGAGTGTATGTGTGAGTGTGTGCATAAAAACCGTTAAAAATATTCGCTCGAGTAGGCAGACAGCAAAAATTGGTCAATGCCTGGTTGCATCGAAAGAGGCATATTGCCGTTGTCACCACAGTTTGTTGTTTTTATTTTTTTATTTTCGTCATTGTTTATAGTCTCGAGGCGCTTGCAGGCGTGAAATTTTGTATGTGTAAGGTATGCAAGCATGCAAGTGTGCTGTCGAACGAAATTAACAGTAGATCGAGAGCACGAGTATTTTGGTCAAAAACTGAGTTAAGTAAAATGTATAGGGTATATAAACTTGAAACAGTTTAATATTTTAAGGGAAAACCTCCAAATAAAAATAAGAGTTTAAATCCGTAGAAAATTTCATTTGAAGTCATCAAATTAAGGTAATTTCCATGACTGAACGCTTTTTCTCTCAAATAGCTTTCCTTTTACATTTTTTCTGTCATAATAGAATGAAAAAAGTTTTTTTTTCAGTTTCTAACCAAACGATATGAGGTATGACCGTTATGCTCAACTTATGAAGGTTTGGACCTTTTTCTTCGGCTTCCGTATACCAGAGCACAGCAATGTTATTCAAAGGGAGATCGCAGAAATGAAAGAAATACATCCTTTCTGACAAAGTGTGTGTTCATAATTAGAAATATACAAAAATATATGTGCACACAGCCAAGCGGCTTTGAAATCACTAAAGTCTCTTAGGGTTTTGACAAATAGAGTAAAAGATCCTTGATCGAACATCCTTTTTCACGATAAACTTGCAATGGGTTCTAGGATATATGATTTTCTCAGCACTTTGAAAAAGAAGAACTTGCCACCACTAAACCATTAGATTCCGAAAAATGCTATTTCTATGCTTCTAGCTACTTCTAAAAAGTGATCCATTTGGAGGTTCCCTACTTTTTTTTTTAAACAAAAAACATTATTGCAATGAACATTCTTTGGCATTTATTTTTTTGATTATTATTTCTTTCAAATGTTGGCCGCGGCTACGTCTCAGATGGTCCATCCGTTGAGTTCTACTTTCGATGATTCGTTCGAGCATTTCTACTAGTAACTGGCGAATGACACTGGTGATGTTTTGCTCCAAGGCCTGAATCGAAGCGGGATTGTCCGCACAGACTTTGACCATTACATATCCTCACAACATATCACATGATCTTGGTGGCCAATAGCCTGGTCCAACACGTGAAATTATCTGTTTGTCGAAATGTTATCTCATTAAATCCATTGATTGGTGTGGGAAATGGCTAAGTGGAAGTCTAGTTGAAACCCAATGTCGCCAAGATCACGAGCTTCAATTTCTGGCATCAAATAGTCTGATATCATGGCGCTTTTGACTGTTACGTTCTCACCGGCATAATTTTTGTCAAAATATGGACCGATTCCACCGGCCCACAAGACGCACCAAACCGTTGTATTTTCTGTATGAAATGGCAGCGTTGGAATCTCTTTAGGTTGCTCTTCGTCCCAAATGTGGCAAGTTTGTTATTTACATTTCCATTGAGCCAGAAAAAAGCTTGCTGAACGAAATTTGGAACGAAAACGTCGTATCTTCTTGGAACTTTTCAAGAGCCCATAGAGCGAAGCGATACCGCTTGGGATGAAATGCCAAACAATAGTGATCAAAAGTACTGCTTGTCAAGAATTACGCGTGATCTGAAAAAATGATGTGTCGAGGCCTCTTAAAGGCTTAGATGTGTGGTCACGCATGGACTTTACCTATGCACCTTTCTACACCAGCCAAATAAAATAACTGCTAATGAGAAACGTCCATGGAAACCTTGTGTGCGTCGATAAAACTACTCATACGAGTATATTCATTACCTTCAGCCTAAACTGCAAGGCTTCGTCATACTTTTTTTAGCCATTCTAACAGAAGTAATGTTGTGTAGTGCGCCTAAAAGAGTGAATTACCAAATTTTTAAAATTAAGAAAATGCACCTTAGACCATCCCAGCGAACTAGACTTATATCATAACTTAATCTCAGAATTCAATTAATGTGTCGATGTAATGCATAATAACCATCAAGTTAATTTGACCTGTGTACTGCTGAGAAAACGTGGAAGATTAGTATCTAAATGATTTGTAAAAGAAATTATGAAAGACCTTTAGTAATTGATTCAGACTTTTGGTTTTCTTAAACATAATATTAGGTAGTCGAAAAAGTCTTTTCGTATTTCTTATTGACTACTCAATGTTTGTAGAGGTTACTACAACTTAAGCCTATAAATTTAACTTCCTCTTAACTCTATCAGAAATATTTTCTGATCGGGTGTCGTTGTTAGGGGAGATAGGAAGACGTTTGAAGCGTTGTGTTTTCATAGATAATTGCCAGAAAATAGCTCTTTCAGAAATTTCAGGATTTTTGGTAGAATTTCAAATATGTGTGTTCTAAAACGATATTAGAATCGAGTTTCTGGAAATTTTCTTATATATAATATTTTGTTGTTATAGGTAATGTTATTATTCAGCCAAACACGTTGTTATTGGTCTGAGAGAGCTTCATGAGAATATTTTTCATTACACAAAATGAATATAGGGCTTTTAGGGTCCGATAAATGTAGCTGGAACTAAGCAAAATTGTTTGTAAAGGGTGATTTTTTAAGAGCTTGATAACTTTTTTAAAAAAAAAAACGCATAAAATTTGCAAAATCTCATCGGTTCTTTATTTGAAACGTTAGATTGGTTCATGACATTTACTTTTTGAAGATAATTTCATTTAAATGTTGACCGCGGCTGCGTCTTAGGTGGTCCATTCGGAAAGTCCAATTTTGGGCAACTTTTTCGAGCATTTCGGCCGGAATAGCCCGAATTTCTTCGGAAATGTTGTCTTCCAAAGCTGGAATAGTTGCTGGCTTATTTCTGTAGACTTTAGACTTGACGTAGCCCCACAAAAAATAGTCTAAAGGCGTTAAATCGCATGATCTTGGTGGCCAACTTACGGGTCCATTTCTTGAGATGAATTGTTGTCCGAAGTTTTCCCTCAAAATGGCCATAGAATCGCGAGCTGTGTGGCATGTAGCGCCATCTTGTTGAAACCACATGTCAACCAAGTTCAGTTCTTCCATTTTTGGCAACAAAAAGTTTGTTAGCATCGAACGATAGCGATCGCCATTCACCGTAACGTTGCGTCCAACAGCATCTTTGAAAAAATACGGTCCAATGATTCCACCAGCGTACAAACCACACCAAACAGTGCATTTTTCGGGATGCATGGGCAGTTCTTGAACGGCTTCTGGTTGCTCTTCACCCCAAATGCGGCAATTTTGCTTATTTACGTAGCCATTCAACCAGAAATGAGCCTCATCGCTCATCGGACACGGACGCGAAACACATTTCGAACCGAACACTGATTTTGGTAATAAAATTCAATGATTTGCAAGCGTTGCTCGTTAGTAAGTCTATTCATGATGAAATGTCAAAGCATACTGAGCATCTTTCTCTTTGACACCATGTCTGACATCCCACGTGATCTGTCAAATACTACTGCATGAAAATCCTAACCTCAAAAAAATCACCCGTTAGTTATCTCTATATCATATGTAGATATGACTACTGAGAGTTTAAATCCAGTCGAAAGTGAATGAAAATTGAAAGTACCGCTTAACTGAACTCAGTGAGACAAGATGAAGGCATACAAGTATATAAATGTCGATACAAAACCTTAAAAACAGGAGATACATTTTCAAATATACCAAACACACACACACACACACACACATACACACACACACACAAAATTGCCACCGCAAAAGCCTTCACCCTTGTTATTTACGGTTATTTAATTTATTTCACAAGCAAACCACAACATCCTTGAAACTGGACACTTTGAGTTAAGTGAGTGCAACAATTTTCAAATTTCGGACCACCAACTGGTACTAACCAAAGAAATATTTGCGAGACATTGCGGTCCAATGGAATACCATTTATAGCATGACAATATGTTCCTCTAATGTGTGTGTGTGTGTGTGTATGTGTATGTGTGTGTTTGTATGCGTCGGTATGTGTGCAGTAGTGACTTTGGAAAGACTTTCGAGGCAGCATAAGCGCAAAGAATGCCGGAAACCAGCAATTCGAAGACTGCGTGAGAGCACCACATGCACACAACAACAACAATAATACCACACAACAGATATAACATATAAATGTATATATTTGTGTGTGTATGTGTTGGCTGTTGGCACGTGTCCGCTTGTAGGGTTATTTGTGTCGCAGCATATGTAAGCGCATAAGTAGACGAGTACGTGTGCACTCACGCTGGCATGCAATGCCTGTTGCAACAAGCATGTTATTGCAATTAAGTAATTTCTTATGGCCACATTGTTGTACAGTACAATACAATACATATGTACATATATGTACATGTGTCTGCTGTTGGCAATTGTTCGACAGTTACATTTAGTTGCGGTACTTAGTTGTCATTGTTGTTGTCTGGTAGTTGTTGCTGGTAAAAAGGACATTAATTGTTATTTTATTATAGCAATGAGTTCATTAAAATTTGAAATAGATTTATGGCAGTGCGTGTCATGCAAGAAGCGCTTAGCAAAAAATGGCTGAGTTAAGTGGCAACAGCTGTGGCACGATTTTATTAACTGTGGTAAATTAGAATCTATAAAACTATTGGATACTTCTCTGGGTTTTCACATATTGTACAAGTCCATATCATTCAATTCGGGATAAAAATATTCGGTTATCCAGTCTTGATCATCACGGAAGAAGTACGGCCCAATGAATCCACCGGCCCATAAACCGAACCAAACAGTAATTTTTCGGGATGCAATGGTGACCTGATCAATAACGCATATTTTGCTTATTGAAGATGATTTTTCGATGAAAATCCGGATCATTTTCAAATTGTTGCTCAGCCCAATTTCGACCATACGATGATTCTGTGGATCAAGCGGCTTCAGTTCTTTCGCCAATTTGATATTGTAAGGATATAGGCCACGATTTTTTTGAAAAATCGCCACAACGACGTCACAAAGATGACCAACGCTTGAGAACGACGTATGAGAGACTGATTTGAGTCTTCCTCAATTGATGCCACGGCGGCAGCAACATCCTTGACACTGCGGGCACTTTTGTGTCTCACTGGCACGGGAACATTTTGTACTATGCCGGTGGACTTAAATCTTTTCACTAGACGCTCAATTGTTGATTTGACAGAACGATTAGGATCGAATATCTTTCCATGATGAAATGGTAAAGTTTACTGTAGAGAAATGTTAAAAGGGTCTGCTTTTGTAGCGTCCCTCTGAAAAAACCCTTTAGTAGCTTCCAAGAAAGTGATCTTAGCAGAAAGTCATTTCAAGATCTTTTGAGTAATGGAAAAACCGCAAGATTTAAGACGGCACTATTAGGATTTTATTATGCAGTCCGCTAATTTAATGGTCTTGGAAGCTAGGGGATGCCATTTTGATCCCTCCAAATGCATAGCATTATAAAGGCGCTATAGATATTGGGCTTTGCCCTTGCTTTAAATGGTTGACCAGGTCTCACATATGATTTTTTTCGTTTAAGTTTGTCGTTGTGGATTCTTAATCCATCACCAGTCACCATTTCTGTCTTTCAACGTCTCTTGGCTTCAGTTCATACGTCACCGACTTTCCTTGCTTTTGAATGTATGCGGCTGCTTTTAAGCTCCCAGGATCTATGCGAGAGCTTTTTGTGTTTGCAACAGTCTTCCACGAGTAATGCTTCCAGTACACCATAGTCAAACCTTTTTGATCGCACTCAATATTCTTCCCCATCCGAGTGAAAATCAATACTTTTAAGCCACATAAACCACTTTTGGTACGCACGCTCAGCCCTTCCATCAAAATACCATGAACTCTCGATTAAATCGCTACAGCTTAGTCCCTTGAAGCAGTGATCGTAAATTGTTCATGAGGAACTCTTCTTTTCGCAGATTCGTAGAAAAAGTGGAGTAGCCTCGGTTTATAAATTCAATTGGTTTTCACATTCCACTTTCGTTCGCTCGGTTGTCTCTTCCCGTCACAACCGATAACAGTTTCAGACAGTGCAATTCCATCTAACAAGCTTATTTTTCGTTCTTTGCGCCTGTCACTGCAATACTCTGTTAAGTGAAGCATAACAAATTTTCCAAATATTTTCCGAAACCCACAAAAGTTTGCTGGTCCGGCGACCACATTTAAGCCACAACAAAAACAAAATGTCGCGCAATCCAACACATTTGACGTTGACAGATTATTTCCGTTATCTTTGTTGCAATTCTGTTGCACAAATCCTCTTTTATTCTTATTTGCGTTTCACTTGCCATGTTTGCTTGGAGTTTGAACCACAACGTGGATGTGTGGGAATGTGAAATCGCCAGCGGGTGTTGCTTTGAAAAGTGACAGTGCGGAAAATATTTTGCATAAACTAATCTTATATCTAAATAAATAAAATTGAAAATGGCTGCACATGAAAATGTTTCGTATTTTCAACTTGAGCTGGGTTGAGACACTTTTTGTGGAGAAGATGAAGCGATTATTTCGGACTTAAGAAGGCGAGGAATATTTTTAAAGACTTTCAGATATGGAATGCTGTATTAAAGCGAAACAGAGAGAGAGAGAGAGAAGTATTTAACATATCGGTGGATATAATAAAGGTCCATGAGGCAACCAAATAAATTTACATAATTTTTCTGACTTCAAACCATGGCTTTGCCAATACAATGACGTACGTATGAGTAGGAATGAACTCAACTGTCGTTGCTATGAATTATTATTCAGTTGGTAAGTACGGAGCGAAGTAAATACTGGATAGTTTAAGAAAAGTTGATGCGCCTAAAGCTGGTTCTCGGTAATCTGATTGAACCCAACTCCTCATTACAGTCTGAAAGACTGGTCATAAGCGGCAGGAAGAGCAGAAGAGGTAAAGATGTTAGGTACAGAGTGTCTTCTGGAACGTTCTTCGCATATAAAGATTAATTTCAATGAAATTTAGTGCGACCGAGTTCCATGGGTGACAAGTCAAGCAAGTATAAAAATAACGAAGAATAATGATTGGACTCAACTTCTTTTCACAGACCGAATCGGCAGGGAGAATAGAAGAGGTTAAGCTGTGGAGTACAGAGTCAGGGTAATTTAGTGCGATCGAGTACCAAGTCAATCAAATATTATGGTCACGAAGCATAAGAATGACTTAAACCTCCGATCTTCAAGTTTTCTATAATCTTCTTACTCGACTTAGAGTATACCCTTCATTCACTTTATCTACCTTTTCGATCAGTCAAACAAACTCGATTACTAGTCTGTACCATATGATCAAATTTGACCCGGACACAGTTATTTTTTAGTTTCGAAACCCAAAAAAATCAACATTGGTGAAAATTTCATGAATTTTCTGCCCATAAATCCGGTTGGTAATGCCGAAATGCTTGACTCAGACGTCTCAAAATCCTGTGGAACGATATTATGTTGAACTACACCACGACAATTTAAGAAAATAATAAGCTTCACCTGGATTTTTGATCGACTTTAACGTTGTTTTTATGGTTTCGGCTCATTTTTGGAGCGTCATTTTTGAGATCATTACGCAGCTCGTCATAAGTAATGATGCTTTTGATGAATGTAGGGCTCTCAGCTACATTGTCAAGCATCTCTGTTGCGACCTCTATCAGCTTCTGGGGTTTTCACGATTCTGGTATTTTTACGAGTTTAGCAATGCCACGTTTCATACCTTAAACATTAACCAAAATGTCTTGAGTTGACTTCAAGACGTGTTGAAATCCTTTGATACCTCTTTGATGCCAACATAACGATTTTCAAGCACTGTAACTTTAAATTTTTCGATTCACCTTAAATGGTCTAGTCCGAGTTAAATTTGATCAGATTGTATAGTAGGTTCTAACACCTAACAATAGTTTATCCTTAGCAGAAACTTGAGTGTATGGGCATATATTTTCTTCTGCAGGAAGATTTATTAACTCAAGCAGCACCCTCAGCTCATCTCAGTGAGGAAGTCATCACAACTATTCATAATAAAATCACATAAACCCCAAACTCACAGATTCCTTAAAGCCATAAATTCAATTAATCAAAAGCTTCAAATTAATTAAATCACTTTTCGTGAACATTTGTAAGTAAAGTGACATAAATGGAAGGTCATTGCTAATATTTGCAATGCGATTATGGGCCTTCATAAAGTGATTTGACACTTGACATTTTTACAAACCCAAACAAACATCTACGGGCAAAACAAGTTTATAATCCATATAGGAGCAAAAGGGTTTTTGCAATGAAAAAATGAAAAGAGAAATGTGCAAAATTTTCATGTGACAAGGCTAGATTACGATGAATGGCTAGGCGAAGGTAGATTGAAGGACTAACATAAAAATTGGTGTGGGGTATAAAGCAGAAAATACTGTCGGTGATTTAGATCCAGCCACCACACCAAATTCTAATGATTCGATTAGTAGGCGAATTCTATGGATTTGTTCTGAATCTGTTTGCGTGTGTGTTTGGATGTGTGTGTGAGTGGGTGGCGTAATTGATTTTAATGTGAGAGTGTAAATGTCACTCGGCTGAGCGCCGTTCAGCCTTGTTTGGTGCGATATGCTTGAATAGTGTGTAAATGGCCGACAACAATCGTGGATTAACTACTTGATTTAGCATAATTATTGTACAAGCAATTAATGAGCAATCAATTAAGACTGTTGATATACAGTCAAGGCAGCTACGGGCGTTGGGAGGTAGTCAGAATTTGGAAATGGGAGAAAATGAAAAGCGAAGCGTAACAGAAGAATGACTGATTGATGGCTGTGGAAGCAGCAAGTTGTCGTAGATTAGCCACTCAGTGGCAATATCGTGGGGTCTCCTCAGCATCGCACTTATGTATAGGTGTTTGAGTGTTGTTCTGGCGACTATTGATTAATTAGGTAATTGGACCCATGACAATTGAACTTTAACGCAATTAGAGATCAGACAGTGAACTTTGTTATATCACAAAAATTTAATTTTATATGCTTAAAATCTCGAAGGTTATATTTGCGGAATTAGCAATTGAAGAAGCCTCACTATAGGAAGTCGCCTTGTCTAAAACCTTGTTTGGTATCGAACGGCTTAAGAAGTTCTAACGGAGCTTTAGGTATTATTCAGCGTCAGCGTACACAGACGAATTAAATTTCCGGTGAAAAGCAGCTTTGAAATCGACGATGAGGTGGTGTGTGGTGATCCACTCTATCCACGAATCTTCTTCAAGATTTTTCGTAGGATGAATATCTGATCAGCTGTTGATTATGTAGGCCTGAATCCACATAAATATGGTCCAGCAGAGTACTTAAGTATCCAATCGACGAGCAAGCTTAAGTCCGAATATGTTCTGCAAAGAAATTGGTGCATGCTCCTTATCAATTCTTCGCCGCCGTATTTGAATGTAGCCCTTTGCTGCTTTGTTCTTCTTCAGGCGGGTAATTGCTATTCGATCTACTTCATGGTGGGATTATGGAACGTCTGCTCCATCGCCATCGATTGGGGAAAGGAGGGTCCCTCATATATAATATAATGTTTTGTTCTTTCCATTTTTAGTATTTTTTACCTTGTGAGTCCCAAACTCAGCGTTCAACCCTGGGAAGGGAAGTTTCGCCTTCTCACTTTAGCTCGTCTTCAAACAGATGTTTTTTGGCTATCCAGAGAATACTTCTAAGACCGGAAGTCGTCAGCTGCTTGAGCCGTATATAAAATAATAGTTTCTGACCCCTCCTAAGGGAATGGCGCTCAGAAAACTTTCCTCAATTGCAAGTGTTTTTTAATTTAAAGTCTTGTCGGTAGCGGTTCTTATTAATGGTTTTACCCTGGTTTAGAAGCTCTTAATACATTATGCTCTTCTGATCACTTCAAATACAGAAAATTACCATGGCTTTGCCGTTGATTTGGCTGGTTGACCAGGGTTCACTCATGACTTTTTAAGGTTCTCTTAATGAATTTTTGATCATTAGTCATAATCCTAAATATAAGATCGATAGATTCTTCAAGTTTAAATTTAAAAGCTCGGCAGACTTTTCCTCCATTCACAGAAACTTTCTAGATTGGCCTCTAACTGCATTAATAATTTGTTTTTAATCAGTTATGAAAGCTTGATATCATGCTAAGCCCTATATCTAATACCTTTTCTCAAAAACCGAAGTATGGAGATGTTGTAAAACATATATAACGGTTTTATCGAGAGTGTAGTAGAATGGCTCTTAATCTAAACGTAGAGGTCTTTAAATTTTAATTTAATTTTTTTAAAGCAATTAAAAAACTGTAGATTATTATTATTAAATGATTCCATAAAATTCTAACCTCAAATTGTATTTTGCTCTTTCCTTTGCAGCTAAATGATCTTATAAGCGACAACACCAACTAGTTTAAGCTAAATAGAGAGCAGAGCGTCGAATGAGAGCAAAGTAGTGATTTTTAATTACAAAATTGCTTAATTAAAATTAGTCAATAATAGCGGAAATAGAACTAAAGCAAATAATTAAAATAAAATGCAAGCAATTCAAAAGTGAGAAACTTTAGCTAGAGCAATTTACTTAAGATATTAGTAATACATAAAACAAAAAGAAGAAAAAAATCAATAATTAATTGTAAAAAATAAATAATTTAAATTTATGTTAAAGGAAATAACGCCATTGTGATTCTTAATTATAGCTTACTAATAAAAAATAATTACTAAATTCAAAAAAATTGTACGAAAATCATAATTATAAATATAAAAGTTCAAAAAACATTTAAAAAATATTAAAAAAAATAATTATAATAATAATTGAAAGCCGATTTAATTTATAATAAATTCCAAAGTAGTTAGCTAAATAATCATATAAAGTCGCCATAAAATATAAAAGTAATAACTGCAGTGAAAATTTTGCCATTAAAATAATACACAATATAATAATAATTTAGTGAAAAAATTACGGTAATTCAAAGCAGAAAAAAATTTAAAATAAAAATATTAAAATTAATAAAATTTATTGTGAATATATAAAGCGCAAAATATGTGGGCAAACAATTTCAAATTATTTCCAATTAAAAGACAGGCTCCCATTTTTAATTAATTAAAAGTAATTAATAACAAAAAATTAATTGAGAAGTATTAGTTAATTAAAAGTCTTATAAAATTTATAAAAGTAAAATTATATAATAATTAATACATATTATAACTGCTAAACAAATTAATCCAGCGTAACGTCAGCCGCCCATAAGTTACACGCCGCTGCTTAGAGAAAAATTATAATAAAATCAAACAAATAATTAGTCCAAATCCATACACTTCCCTATGAATGCGTCATTATTGCGACAAATGTTAAAATATTTACTTAAAGCAATTTCAATTAGAATAAAATCAATAAAATTTAGCTAATACAAGTTGTACGGAATTTCACAAAGAAATCGTTAACATAGAAAGTTCACAAATACCAAAGCGGTTACTTGGCTTGAACCGGTTGCTTAATCAGATATCATACAACAAAGCTGTATAAAAGAAGTATAAAGAACAAGCACATTATAACGAGTAATCATTGAAAACCGATTACTTGAAAAACCGGATAACCACATAAACACCGATTACTTACAACAAAATCTTTTAACGAGTCGTCTAATAAATTTTACGCCTGAAACCATAGCTGATTAAAATAAAAAAGTTGGAAAACCGGTTACTCAGCACGCAGTCCACTGAAATTCGTAAAAAGAGCAATAATTAATAAGAAAACTAAATCATGCTGCAAATTATCTAACAGCTTTCATTAATTGGCTAACTATTGTGGAATAAATAGTTGCGGTTGCCTAAACCGATTACTCATAAAAATTAAGTTATAATTAAATTAACTAAAAATAGCGCAGGAAAAATTCGAACTTTCATTACTTTCAAACTACTTATTCGCATTCAAAAAGCTACTCCTGTCTTAAAGTAAAATCTAATAAACTCGCTCTAACTGAACCGGTTACTCTGCGCCATGCCGTGTCCGCGACAGAAAATTTTCACGCGCTCGTATGCGTTCACGCCGCCAACGACGAATGGCAATCGCTGGTGATTGAATAGACTGCATAAGAATTTGTGATGCAGAACGTAATACAACAAAAACAACAACTAGTCACTACTCAAAGCTCAGCTGTCAATAAGAAGCAAAATATAAAAAGTGATTCAAGTATTAAAGCTAAATTTGCGCGTTCGCGAGTGTTTGTGTTTTATATAATTTAATTATTTTCGTTTATCGTCAACTCAATTCAATTCTCTTCGCAATTCAACTCAACGCTCAACTCAACTCAACGCCACTCAGTGCGACGCGACGTAATCAAAGCACGAAGACGCTGACACGCGTTGACGTGCTCGTTGTGCCACTACCACCACTACCACCAATTTTCAGGTTGTTTGTTGTGTACATTGCTATTGTGTTCGTACAACAACAACAGCCGGCAAAATGACGATGTGGCAGAGTGGCGGCATGGGAGGCCATGGCTCCCAAAATAATCCATGGATGAAATTAATGGGCATCGTACACAAGGAGCGACGACATGCGGACAATGTACAATCGCAGAGCGGCTCTAACGAACGGAATCTAAATCAGTAAGTACACAATTTACGAATTTTTATGCAGAGCCTCAACTAAAAATGTCTGTTTGTTGTTTAAGATTATAGTAAAACGGGGAAGGGAAGAACTTACGACTGTTTTTCAAGTAGATTTCAGGTGAAGCGCATTGCCTGTGGAGTTTTGATTATAATCTTTATGTTAATGCCGCGGCTCAAGACAAAGTGCATAAATTTGCAAAATACAAGTATTAAAGCCTTGTTTATGCTAAGGAATTATGTACTTACTTACAACAGGAAGAACGTTGAAGTCACTCAAAAGATTATTATCTAGTGCTACACAGTTAGAGTAATGGAGTGCCAAAGAGTGCCACAAGATATAAACTTATTCTTTAAAGTTAAAAAGTTCTCTTAAGAATGTTTGACATAATTCCGTTTCTTTTTATTTCTTGCACTGACTCATTTTCAGATCTGGTTAGTGCTTCCGAAAACAGATTATAAGGCTTTTCTTTTACTCAATTGTTTTCTACCGTAACCGAGTAATAGAAAATTATAATGGGTTTAGCTGTCGGTGGATTTTAATGATTTGTAGGTGTGATTCTCAGAAAGGTTTGTGATATTCAGAAGTAAAACGCTCAGCTCCTCGGCCTTTTATCTGATGATTTTGAGATTTTGAATGTATCGATACTTACAAAAACCATTAAATTTCGAATGGTTAAATACGAACTCGGAATCTCCATGGTTTAAGTTATAAATATGCCAGTTATTAAAAAATGCCAAGACGTTGAACAATATCGAAAGTTGCAGAAAGTTTCTTTGTACTCTGTAACATTTGAAACCAACTCAAAAAGATCGTATCTCAATCTAATTATCATCTTTAAAACAGGTTACTTTCAGCCTATATAAACATCCCAACCCTTAATCCAATCCTCCATGTAGTTGTTACAAGCCTCGACTGGGATGAGCACTAAACGTCAGCGAAGGTTTTTTGGTAAAAAGTCCATTCGGTGGATTGATGAACTGTTTTCACATCACATTCCTACCGCAAACCCACGTCTCATAACCAGTAATGATGAGTGCGATTAATGTAGGATATTGAACAATGTTGTCAAGCATCTCTTTCGCGACCTATTTTCGATGTCGTTTTCGCAAAAAATTCAGGTCTTTTGGTACGAATCTATTATTGACAACCTTCATGCCCGAAACATAAGCCAATCCTTAACAGATGTTGAGAAGCTTTGCTATCTCTCTATTGCAAACGCGATAGTACAGAATCTAGAAAAAATTTGTTATTCATTCTTCTACAGACTTAGTTTAAATGGTCCAATCCGATTGAAATTAGATCATATGGTATAACAAGTATTATAGTATACAGGAATCTTGCTTTTGATTCAAGATCAGAGTTAGTTTTTATTTTCATTTGAAATAACATTCTTTGACATTTAATTTTTGTAAATTATCTTTTTCAAATGTTGGCCGCCTACGTCTGAAATGGTCCTTCCGTTGAGTTCAATCTTCGATGACTCATTCTAGCATTACGACTGGTAACTGGCGAACGATAAGCGTGATGTTTCGCTCCAAGGCCTGAATCGAAGCGGGATAGTTCGCATAGACTTTAGACTTTACAGATCTCCACAGGAAAAAGTCTAACCGTGTGATATCACACGCCCTTGGTGGCCAATCTACCGGTCCAAAATATGAAACTATCTGCTCACCGAAGTGTTCGCTCAATAAATCCATTGATATATATTATTGCCAAAGACGATGCTACAATCACCAGAAAAATGGTTCACCCATCAATAAATATACTAAGATACCAAACAAGCTAGAAAGGCTAAAAATTTTCAATTCCATTTAACCCTTACTAAATTTAGCCGGCTGAAAATATTATAAATAGTCTAGCGCCGTATACAGTAATTAAAAATTAATTAAAATGTAATTATAACGTAATAACGGTACAATTGCTCTGACAGCAGCAGCGCAGCATTGCATTATTTATTTCGAAATATATATTTAAATTTCTTTCTTTCACCTCCGAACAGCGTGCGAAGCTGCATTTGATTTACTCGGCCATTAAAATTTCGCACATTAAATCGATTAATTGGTTTTCTGCCACAACGCGCGTGTATGTGTGAGTGCATTGCAGCGCGCGGGCCATTTGCAGTACGCAGGGAACACACAACGGCACATCCATATAAATACTTCCGCAGATCTCGCAGCAAATGCAATTTGTGCGCTCGCTCACTGCAATTGACTTACAGCGTAGAATTCAATTTGGAATGCGAAAGCGAATTACAACACCTCTGCATTACACTGCCGTTATGTTATACCTAACTATGAATAAACATTATGACTGTGCGTGGGTGTGTGGGAGTGCGTGCCTTGCAGCTGCCGTCCAGTCGTGTGAATAATCCTTATTACATTTACTCCCATGCGCAGTGTACTCGGTTTGTGCCGTTAGCATAGAAATTTGCACATTTGTTGTAATAGAGTGGCTGCTGCATGCTATACATTCCGATGTGGCATACTTATTAGTATAACATATTCATAGATGTGTATGAGGGCGCTTCAAACTTCAACGCAATTCAACCTTAAGTATGCTTTATGGACCGCTGCTTCGAATTGCTGCCGTGGAATATGGATTATGGTCATCAGTATGCTGCTCGAGTGCTGATAAGTTGTTAATTGTCTCAAATGTGCTAGGTATATGGTATATATGAATGTACTAACGGTTTTATAGCGAACGATTGCCGGTGGCTTGGAGCCACTGAACATCGCAATATGAAATGAAAACAGGACGGATGTGAAGTAGCGAGAGGGAAGTTTACGGGAAGTAAATGGTTTTTATAGATCAAGTGCATGCTCCTCTTTAGCTTTTAACATTGGATCTGGAACACGAGCTAATTAGATCGGTGTAGACCATAGAGATGGGGATGTTAGATCAGTACTTGGAGTAAGTTTCTTTCAAGATGAGGTAGGAAAGCTTAGAGTATGAGTCTGGATATCAAGGCGTCAATATAAAATTGCAGATTTTAGAGAGATACTATATTTTAGTAACAAAAAATGTGGACCTATAGATCTTGGCCCTTCTCGTGATAGCTTTTATCCAAATACATCGCCGTCGAATGACGATGCGAGATGTGATCAGAAAAGAATAGAAAGAATGAAGAAAGTGTGTTTGGATAGTTGGTGAAAATTCCCGTTATTTTTAAACACACCACGTATCAATTGCCTTCTAAAGAATCTCCTACACATTGGATTTGACGAAACTGAATAGTCGAATTAAATTAAATTTTGATGGTTGACCACGGTCTGATGTTTTATGTGCCTATATTGATATAATAGTTTTGGAAATACCGAACTGAGCTCTTTTATAAGCCGAATCATGGGGCCAATTCGTAGTTTGATCCAGTGGACCTTTAAGTAGCGAAAGCTTTTAAGTAACACTAGGTCTTAAATACCTTCCTTCCTTGTTAGTATGGTAAAGATTAGATATGTTGTCATCAAGGTCATACAACGGTTCAGGAAACATGTTGTTTCGGGGTCGGTCCCTAGATAGATGGGATAGCAGGGCATACAAAGAGGTGGTTAATATCATCCAGGGACTCGTTGCATGCTGGACATATATTTGATATGTCGGGGTCGATTCTGGATAAGTATGAGTTTAACCTGTTGCAGTATCCAGAACGAAGCTATACAAGGGTCAAGATTCCCGCTGCAACTCGAGCTTATCGTATGCAATAGGTGGTGGTTTGATTCCAAGTACGCCATTTATTGAGAATGAGTCAGTGAAGGTGTTAATGACTCCACTGTGAATAGCGGTCACTGAATGTCTGAAGTTTGTTGCGTCCGAAGTCTGGTCAGCATATGTCGTCGATGTAGTTAAGTAAGGTCCTATTGATGCTCCTAGTTATGCTTCCCAACTGGGAGTATACCGACCTTACTGTGCATGTGTTCCGTGGTTGGAGTTGGTCAGACTTATACTTTCCGGTAGTGGACTGCATGTCCGACCTTATAAACCATTTGAAGTAAAAGTAGTCGTCCGGGTCAGTGTTGGGGTATGTGGAGCTTGCACCTACGGGCCGCAGATAACCATCTAGTCAGGTTAAGACTCGACAAACCGTTGTTTTCTGACCTTTCGTCGTTCGCAGCGCCACACGCCTGAGCTCTGTTCGTTTCTGAAGTAAAAAGTCGTTTCGCATCGAAGAAGAATCGATTGTCTATCACAAGTGCTGATAATTTCTCGGTCTTTCAACATTAGATTCAGTCTTTTAGAAACTCTTCGTTCGTGACGAAAAATTTATTCAATAGGGATGCTGATTTTTCTTAGCGACCATTTCCAAAATTTGTTACATTACAAAATATGCCTTTATTTTGATCTGGAATCCAATATTTCATACTTTTCATAGAGGACATTTTAATCCTTCGCCAATACGTATGGTCCCCCAGTTCGTTCCATTAAGGAATTGCCGTTACCAAAATTGGTACTAATTGTCTAGGGAAATATACATCAGTTCACCTATAATTTTTACTTCAAGAGCCAGTCTTTGCAAGTCCTTAAAAAATATTTATATTTTTTTCAAAGTTTTTCCTCTTTTATCTCCCTCGCATTAATCATTGAAATCCGCTTTTTCGTGGCTACAAAAATCCAACGTTATCTCCCGAGGCATTCTCTTTTGTACTCTCGCCATTCACTCGACTTTGAGCGACTATTTAATCCCACTGCTAAGCGAACTTACTGACCTCACGTTGACTGGCCTTCATGCGGCAGTTTGTCCTTTCGTTGGAGAGCCTTAAACTGCCTGTATATATCTAGCGGTGTATAGATATAGTTGTATATATATATATAATATATATATATACGTTGCCATACTTGAGTAAAATATTTATGTATGTAACATTTCACATTTTTCACAGCGGATTTCTCATATTTTCTGTTCGTAAAAAATGCAAATCCTTTTTAAATTTTTTACTCTTAAAGGCCTTGTCGGTTTGTTTGACTTCATGCATGTACCTTTGTAAGCTGCGGCCGAGCTGAGACATTCACTAAACCTTCATGACTTACGCTTTCACTGCCATAACTTGTTTTTCCTGCTTTTCCGTCCTTTGCGTTTGGGTCAGAATGTTAACAATTGCAGGTAAAGAATTTATGCGTAAGCGAGCCTGCGAAAGGATAAGAGAGCAACTAACGGCACAACTTACATGTTTTATTTGCACATAGAATGGCACTTAAATACACAATGTATTTCGTAGGAAGTGAGCCTTTAACTTTTGAACGCTGATATCCTTACCCTTTACCTTTTGTATACCTTTGCTTGAGTGTGTATGTGTGTGTGCTTTACACACACTCCTATTTCACTCGACTTAAACTTGTAGGCGTGCTTTGCGTATCGTTAGCGCCCATTTGAGGTTAAGTGTGCCCACAACACATGCAGCATAGTCGAAATAGCTCGAAGATTGTGCCAGCATGATTGAGAAAGATACTTATGACCCGTGTGTGTGCATGTCTTGTACCTTTGGTGCGTTGCGCTTTTGTGTATTTAAATATTAATAATTTAGAGTGGTTGTTTGTGGTAACGAAAGCAACAGTTTCATTTTCGTATTTAATGTAGAGGCTTCTGGAAACATGCGCCTTAATATTAAACGTTGTAATTGAGAGCTGTCGAGAGTAACGGTAAAGGGCTACATTGTTTAGGTGGATGTGGATTTGCTTAAAACTCGGTTATTCTGTTTTCTGTGAGTTTTTATCTTTGGGATTATAGCTTATTACCTTTAATGGATGTAATGAAAGGTTTATTTAAGGCTTTTGCATGCTTTAAGAATTATTCGAACCATTTTTTAGTGAAAAAGTAATCCAGAAATATGTCTTTCTAATGATGAATTTAAAACAAATGTAGGTGCGCAGCTAATTTCTAATTTTTTTTTTAATGAAAAAGTAATATTATAGTAAGAAAATGGTTAAAAATCAAATTTTCGTGGTACTGCCCCGCTAGTCACAACTTTTTCAAGTATTTCTTACAAAGCTCGAATACCATCACAGTAAAACTGTTCATCTTGTGATGCTATCGAAGAGTCAAGCCATTTTTAGACATCGTCTTGTGTGTGCGGCTACTTCCGAGCCAGGCTATTTGCCATCAAACGGAACAAATAAAGATTAGACGGTGCAATATTTGGGGAGTATAGCTATTCTACCCGCCACCCTTTGCTTTTAAGTGTTCCCATGTAGGTTTTAATGGATTTGGCAACGTGAGGTCGATTGTTGTCATGTAACAGAATCCATCTAACGTGCCTCTTTTGATATTGAGGTTATAAGCAAGCCACGTTTCTTGTTTCTGCATCACTTCCAGCGCACATAATCGATTTGAAAGGGTTTGGTGTGTGGCTTTCAATGTTGAAGCAAATTTTTTTTTTTGCATTTACGGATCTTCATCGATCAATGTCTCCAATTTACCGTCTTCGTAGGATATTTGACCTTTTTTCACGCGGACAGTCGTTAGTATCGAAAAAACCGTATACTTGAAGCGAAAAAAAGCAATCAAGACACATTGTTTCACTTGATGCAGCACCTTCCGAACTGTTTTGTTCCCGATGTGCATCAGCCGCCAATGACTTTAACTGAAAGAAGAAAATCAACACTTGGCAAAAAATCATCTTTGGCAAAAACTCGGACATATTCGCTCAACCAAAAGTATGAGTGGAAACGCATCTTCTTTTTGAAATGTTTAGGTTAAGTAAATAACGTTTTGAAACCGATCGGCACAAATTGCTGGAGCTACATATTTATTAAGGGGGTATTCTGGTTCAGACGCATGAATTTTAGGCATTTTTTAAACTAAGATAAAAAAAAGTGAAAACATTGTTACTATCATTTTTTTTATATGTTGTTTATTGACGTTTTAATAATATAAAAAAAGCAAGAAAAAAAATAAAATTAAATTAAAACACAAAAAGAAGAAGATTCTTCATTAGTAAGGTTGTCGATATCGGGTTGACCATTGACCAAAAAAAAAAAAAAAATAACAAAATGGCGTCGACTTGAAAAAAATAATTTTTTTTACCCAATTTTTCGACCTTTTCAAATTTTTTAAAAATACTTCAAATCAATATTTTTGGAAATCCAAGGCAGACACGATAGATCATTGTATAAAGAAGATTTATACCAAATTACAAAGGTATCGGTTCAGTAGAACTTGAGATATCATGTCAACCACCTCAAAAAAAGTAGTTTCGAGAAAAATGCGTTTAAAGTTTAAGAGACAATTCTAGTGAACACGGACGCCACGTCACAAAATCGACTGTTTCTCCGAAAATAAGTCAAATTTTGAAAAATCCTTCCAAAGTCATATTTTTGAAAGTCTAAACTGCAACATTTCCTGTTAAACTTGTGATATAACTTAACACAGTGGAATAAAACAACCTATTTAGCGTGAAATACAAACCGGAAGAGGGAGGACATATTTATTCATTAATTCAGCATAAATTTATTAGTACAAAGGGTCGCTCTTTCTTTACATCAACATTTCCATTATTCTCTATTGATTTAAAAACGCAAAATTTCAATGCCGAGTCCGGGTCAAATTTGACCAGTTGTTGTTAAGGCTTTAAATTCTTAGAATAACTAATATGACAATGAAAAATCTGTTTGGGATATTTTAAATTTATTTGAAGTCTGTAGAATGAGTGGTTTTTCACTCTTAAATTTTTTATGTGCAGGGAATATTTAAGACTAGAGAACCCTTTTTAGGAAATACAAATAAAATATTTAAGCATATTAATGAGAGAGAGAAAGAGTCGTTCTCGTCAGTTAAGTACCTTATGATACCCGATATTTTTTTGTTTAAATATCAAGAGCTAGAACAAACAAAGCATTAAGCATTCCATCCCTTGAACATGCCACATATAATTGACCTCGCGAAAGTCATGAATATTCCAGATTCAAACTAAAAACTTAAAAAAATTGGTCTTGTGATTTTTAGTGGTCGTTACGAATGACAGAATCCAAATTGAAATATTTTAACCTTAAAAGGCATAGCGGTTGGGATCATCAGTATACACCGAATCAAAACTTCCACACCTTCGAATTTCCTTTGAGTATTGTAACGCAAATCTCATTGCTCATCAATTTACTTACCACCAAATGCTAACCATTAGGCGTAAATTGTGCGTTGGCAGCCAGGCTCATCCAAGGAGTCTAAATATTCAATTGATTAGGTAGTGGCTTCATCTTCATTAATTACTTAGCCAATAGATTTGAATTCATGCATTAATCAGATAGCCTCATTCTGATCTCATACTTGTAGGTTAGGTCTTCTACATCTATATTCTTTCCGCTAAAATGGCTCGCTGCCTCAAAAATTCGTTACTTTTGTGGTTAATAGAGATGTTTGTTGATAAGTTCGTCTTTCGATGACTTGCTTTTATATGTATAGACTATGGTTGCCACTGATATAAAATGCAATGTATTGGTATGTGTTTCTGCGGATTATATAATTTCCAAAAATATTTTAATCCAGATATGGTTTTATGTACGCTTCTCACTCAAAACGATGTAATTATGTAAGCCAAAATGGGAATACTCACTTAATGGGACGACTGAAGGACAAAAACCCTCATCGTAAAGCTATTTGCAATGCTAGTTTCATAATTGCTGAAATAGGGTGGACAACTATATTCAAAATGAAAGCCTAACTACATTCTCTCAGCTTTAAAGTTTCCTGATGTGCAATGCGAAATTCTGGAGTAGCAACACTCCGAAATATATAAAAGCTTAGAAAAACAAAAATAAATCCCCTTAAACACACAAGGAATGATTGTTTATTCAACTTAGCATACACAAAAGTAAATGGTGACTTAAAACGCACGTTTAGTCCAAAAGCAACAGTAAAAGCTGTACAAAACAAACACAAACAAGGTTAAAATTCTAACACAAAAGGAAAAAAATGGAGAAAGGTAAACGTGAAAAAAAAAAAAGAAAAAAAAAAAGACACAAACAACACTACAGCCAAACACAGAAGAAAAAAAGGTGCCGAGAATACACAAAACTGCGTTAGAAACGACGAAAACGGTGAGCAAAGAAATCAAATAAAACGACACGACCAAAAAGGGCGAAACTAAAAAAAAAGAAACACAAAAATAAATGCAAAATGTTAAACGCAAACACAAGTGACAGTTACAATCACTCAGCGCCAATTTAAGCATACGATTCATCAGGGAGAACTTAAGCTATGAACCGTACCCCCCGCAGTGGCTCACCCACCGCGCCAACGCTACTCCCGTCTCCTCAGCATGTGACTGCTGCTGCACCCAATATGCCAATCAAGCGCAAATTTATTTACTGCGCTGCGCTCCGCTTTGATTTACTTACCATTTCAACCAACCAAATGGTCACGAAGACAATCCACAGAAGGACTGGAGGGCGAACCGATACAATCGAACGCGCCAGCAATGCTCACTCACTTAATGTGGCCACCTAATGCCCAGTGGCGTGCAGTAAAAATGGGTGTGTAAAACGCCGCTAAATATCGCTAAGTAAACAGACACACACCTAATAAATAGATTTTTTTTTAGGTCGGTGAGCTTGTTGGCATGTAATTAATTTGCAGTATATCGGCTGTTAGCAATCGCTGGTGTGTTGAAAGCGCGAAAAGAGTCATTTTGATTTATATAAAGAGCGATGGAACTAACGACTTTTGATTAATGTAAACTTTGGTCGGAGTTGCTTAGTCGTTGTCACCTTATCAGTGCAGTGGTTATTAGAAGAAAAGTATATGTTGCTTGAATAGCAACTATTTTTGAACATGAAATCCAAAAGATCCAAATAGGTTTCAGGAATTTTTCCACCTAGTAAGAGCTCAGTCTGTTTCCTAAAGGAATTTCTTTCAGGAAAAATTGTGAAGTAAATTTTTATTGTAGCTTTCAGATTGGTATATAATTTAGACTTAAAGTTTTTGATACCGTAAAATATATTAATTATTTTGTAAATTACTGTTTTCGTCTTAATGTTTTTAATGTTAATTGAAAGATTGATCTCTATATGCAAAAAGGTATTTCGTACACCTTGTGACTGTAAATTGAGTAAAACTTGAGGATGTTGATTAAATTTGTGGTTCGTGTTTCTTTGCAGCTAAGAAAGGTTGATATTGCGGTTGGGCTAATATATGTTTTGAAAATTATGAAAAGTGTGCGTGACCTTGTCCCCTAATGAGTCTAAGGTATATATCTTACAAACTTCTCATGCTAGTTTAACCAAATTCGCTGAAGACAACTGTTTTTGGCACCTTCTTCGACACTTTGAAATTAACTATAACCATGCCCATTCTACATACTAAAATTTCACTTCAATCTGTTTTCTTCATTGAAAATAACTTTGTTTAAATAGTGCAGTATAAGTATTCTCTATCACCTATAAGAATTGTCGTAATCGGACAGTAACTTTTCAAGTCCTCGAATCCCAAGTATGTATGTTAATTACGTTGCATGTGGAAGACTTTTTATAGGAAGTATTGGTCAGTCTATGAGGTTCAGTATTGAAGTTCGAGAAGAATATTTTCATGATGACAGTATGTCTTTGTGAAAAATGGGTAAATGGGTAGTCCACATGTCCCAATATTATTATATTTGAACTGCATACATATACTACAAGTATATGGGGGAAGTCTCTCAAGTATTTTAATGAACCTCAAAAAGCATCTATTTCTAGAAATGATGTGCTGCAGTATCAAAACTGGGTACAATCGATCAGTACATCCTCTAGCTCCCATATAATTCATATAAGAATTTTAAACTTCCGGTTGACTTGATAACGTATATAGGGCTCAATATATAAGATCTCTTGTCAAAATTAAGTGCATGTATAATGTTGGTGGTACTATGATTATTATACAAAAATGTTTATACTGAAAATGAAATGAAAATCGGCACGAAATGATTTTTTTTACTCCAGTACATTTTTTTACATCGATAATATAATATTGGATATGCATGATTTTTATATTGCTGAAAATGTGAGAAATTGGTTCGCAGCTCCCTTATATAGCACGTAATGATCTTCTTTAGTTCAGCAGACTTTAAGTTATATATGGGTAACATATGTATCAGTTATAAGTCGGTTATACATCGGTTAGTATTTGAGTAACTTCACAAAATTGCATGAAAACATGTTTCCGATTAGACTTGAGCTATTTGTTTAGCAAATATATATGCGATATAGCGATTTAAATCCATTTTGGGTTTCCATCTAACTTTAAAGCATTTACCTGACCGAAAAAGATGTGATATTTTAATGAAATTAAATAAATAATTAAAGAAAGAAATGAATAAAATTAGGATCTTCTTAAAAATAATATACATTATAATGAATATACTATAAATGGAATTGGTAGTTGGATGAGGGTCCACACCTGATATCTCTAATATTCTAATTTCCGATTCTCTGGGCAACGTTTTCCTTACTTAATCTTGTACTAAATTTAAGCCTTTTGGTTGAGTTTGTATCACTCATATATCACATTTGAATCAATTAGCTTGTTTTTAAAAAACCAGCCAGGTAACAAAAAGGAATGTATATTTTTCCTGAAAAATGAATTCTGAATTATCATCCGCAAACATATCCACATTACTGATACAAAATGTTATAAAAATAGCTGAAAAACGGTTGGTGTGAGTGGTGAACAAAAAACGAGAAAAATGAAGGAAGCGAAAAAATAAATTACAACACGTAAATAGCGGATAGGCAGAGCACTAAAAGCGGTCAGCAGGAAGCATGCAACCGAACAGCGCCAGCGTTTGCAACAATTACAAAAGCGGCACATAACTACAAACGAACGCCTGCCTAACAATGCATGGCAATAGCAACGACGATAAAAATAACTACAACACCAGCAACAATGGCATTAGTGCAAAGCAACAATAAAGGCGGCACAAGAATACCGACGGTCGGTCCTTGGCGGCTTGCATGCAGCCAGTGGCCAATCGCCGGTGTATGGCAGACGGCACGAGCCGGCGAGCCTCAGCGTCGGGGCAATGTAATAAATCATTGCATCTGTTATTATAGCATAGTCGGTGGTAACTAGTGATTGGCTGGTCATTGTGTTTGTCTACTGATTGTTAATATACTTTTTTATTATTATTGTTACTAGTGGTGTTGTCGTTGTTTGTGGTAGCTTGTATACCCTCAACAAGGTGGATTAAGTTTGTCATGAAGTTTGTGGGAGCCAAAAGGAAACTTTGGATATCCGATAAAGTATATAGGGTCAGTGTGACGCTCTAAGCCAATTTAGCCATGTCCCAGACAGACGGACTGTATACATACGAACTAACCCCTCAGTTTTTGAGATATCGATCTGAAGTTTTGCCTTCTTCCTTTTCTCACAAAAAGACTACTCATTTATCGAAATCGTCGATATCACACCACAATAGCATATAGCTGCCATACAAACTGAACCATCAAAATGAAATGCTTGTATGGAAATCTTTTTTATTTGACGAGATATCTTCACAAAATTTGGTATAAATTATTCTCTAAGACAATGGTTAAATCTACGAAGAAATTACTAAGTTCGGATCACTATAGTATATGGCTGTCATATAAACTGACCGATTTAAATTTAGTCTTCCATAGGAAACTTTTTTATTTGTCGAGATATTTTTACAAAATTTAGCCTAGATTAATACCCAAAGCAACTCTGTAATCTTCGAAAAAATTGTTGTGATCGGACCACTATAGCGTATAGCTACCATACAAATCGAGCGATGAAAATCCAGATATGGTTTCTTTTACACCTTTTTATGCTATAAAAAATGCAGCCGTGAAGGGTATTATAGCTTTGTTGCAGCTGAAGTTAGCGTTTTTTTCTTGTTTTATTATCATTACTGCTGTTGTTGTTGTATATGACTGTATCTTTTTGCTTTTATTGGCACACTTGCGCCTTGTAATTCTAATGGATATGCCGTTAGACAGTTAGCGGGCACACAAATCAACATACGGACATTCAGGCTAACTGTGAACAGTTGTTAGGCAGTAAATGTGGCTTTAAGTATTGCATGAGCGGTTATAAATGTTGAAAGTGGGACATAAATGGCCCACTAACAATTATGGTAGAGAGGAGGTAGGCCAAAAATAACTTCATAGAGAAATCACAACTAATAATAGCGAAACATTTCGCTAATAATTGCAAAGTTATTGATTTTTTCGAAATATAATGATATTTGATTGTTTTTTAATGGATGATAATTGATTATGAAAAGGTTGACAAAATGTTGCTTATACGCAGTGTAGACGTATGAGAAAATGTGAAGTAAAGCAAATAATACAGAAAGTATAAAAAATTATTAGTCGATTCGGATTATTCGCTAAACATTTAGCATTTCTTCACATTTGATTGCTTTTATATGCTTTTGAGTCCTTCTTTCCGCGCCCGAATGTAGGCAACATGAAGTGTACGCATCATAGTACTTCATACAATTTTTATAATATTTTCAATGTTTTTACTTCTTTAATATTTTCACTGCTTAAATTCACATATAACAGTCAGCTTCTTGCTTTCGTGTTACGAATTGTAGCTCGTAAGCTACCCCAAAGACAAACTTGTCACATAGGCAATTTGCCATCACTGACTTGCGGCAATACACGGCAGCTTGTTAGTGCGCTCTTGTAGTGTAACTAAAAGTATTTCCATGCCAACACATTTGCCAGCCTCCCTGCCTGTTTGCAGTTGGTAACTTTGATAAATTGCAACATCTGATTTGCCTGCGGCTATCGTACTCGTGTCGTTACCACAAGCTTTCTTCAAAGTATCCGAAAGTCAGCATTATTTGTCGCACTCGGCGCAATCACTCAGGGAATATATATGAAGCTACGTAAAATAGTTAACATGTACAAAAATATGTGTGTGTGAGTATATATATTTATATATAAGCTTATGCATATATTGCAAACAAATCAGCATTTTCGCTTCTTAAGGCGAAATTTGACAACTCATATAAAATAATAGAAATGATGTGTAATTCAGATGCTTAAGGCTTTACAAACTTTTGTAAATTTGTGCGTATGAAGAGTCATGTGCTCATGTGCATAACTGTCTTTGTGAGTAAGTTGATTCTTAGCAGCCAGCAGTTTTTGAAGTCGATTTTGATAAGAACTTTTTTGAGTTAAATTTTTCAAATTTCCTTAGTTATTAAATAACTTCTGTCATGTATCAGTACATGGTAAAGCATCCAATCTTCGATTGTTACCGAGCAAATAAGTACTACCAATAAAGTTTCCAAAAAGGTTAGAAGTGAAAGCTCAGCCATATTCGAGTATTTTTTTTTTCATTCAAATAAGTCGAACTTTGTGTCTGAAAAATTGTTTTCGAAAGAAGTTCCGCTTTGAAGAAAATTTCAGCTGCCTGTTCGAGGTTTACGATGAAAATGCTGTAGCTGAGTGAACGTAGTGATTAGCACAATTTAAAAGCGACGATTTTGGCTTCGAAGACGAAGAACGTTCTGGATAAGCAAACAAGTTTGAGGTTGAGAAAACGGAAGCACTACTTGATGAAGTTTAATCCCAAGCACAAGAAGAGCCCACGAAATTTTTGAAAATCACTCAAGCAACCATTTCATTTGAAAGCAAGAAAAGTGGGTGCGATATGAAGCCAAGAGAATGTCGAAAATGCTAATAATAAGTCGCTTCTGTATCGGATTGTGATTGTTGATGAAAAAAATTCTTTATGACAGACAACCCTAAATACAAAAAATCATATATGAAAATAACACTAAAGGCCAAATCAACGACAGAGTTGATTATCTATGACACAGAGGTGTATATATACAATATTTGGTGAGATCAGAAAGGATTATGAGTATTTAAAATATTTAATGGTAAATGCTAAAAATAATATCTCATCAAACCGTAGCGGGTGATTGCTGAATAATGCCACCAACTAAATGCAATAATTTTCTATCATGACAACGCATGTTGCAAGAAGGATTAAAAACTCTATAGAAAAAATCGGCAGAGAACTTTTGCTTTACCCGATATATATTGCCTAGATTTTGCTCTTTCGGACTACCAGAATACCTTCATTAGATCACAGTTCATATCAGAGCAGCGCGTCAAAAATAAACCAAAAATGTGGCCGCCAAGCTGACGCAGTTCTGGGTTAAGGATTGAATCTACAAGTTGCTTCAAATGAGCAATACTTTGAAATATACTATATTATTGTTCATGCTTTTTTCAAATAAACTTTCAAATTTCGTTAAAAAAAAGCGAAGGGCGGTTCAGATCCTCCCAGTTGAAAAGGTTGGTCACATTCCCTCAATTGTGGCAAATGTATACTTTGAATAAGCAAACATAAAAAACGCATTCGCATATACAACAAAAACGCAAAAGCAAAAAAATGAATCAACAAAACAAGAATATGGTTATTGAAGCAATATCCGTTCAGTCATCGCACATTTTCAACAGAACAACCGAATCACCTATTCAAAATACGTTGAGAATGCAATGCCAACAAATCAACAAATTTAGTCAACACAATCTAAAGTTAAATACACTTTAGAAAAGCAATTACTAAACCCTTGACTTCTGAATTATTTTATCTTCATCTAAGATTCAGAAAATTACAACTGAATTTGGTTATTAGTCGACTCAATTTAAGTAAAACTTTCTAAAATTTACAGTTTGTCGCTTGTTTGAATTTGTTATATGCTCTCTGAAAATCCATAGACAACAAAAAAGCTTGCATTCCTCTATCTAAAGCTTTTTTCTCATATAAAAGTTTTAACGAATCCACCTTTCTCCTCAAAATCTGTGAGCATCCGTCACTAGATCACCTATGAGGGTTCTATAAGAGTATGCTCCGGTCTTGAAACCTTCTGTTAGTCGCAGCTTCTTTTCGTGGAATTTTCGAGCATTTCCCCTATCGGCCAGCTTGTTAAGCTCTTCATACTCACGTATTTTCAACAATGTAGCTAGTGACCTTAAATAAGTAATGTTTAGCATATTTTGCAATAAGGAAAAGTGATTCAATCTTTTGAAGATAATCATCTCATTCAACCATAATAAATTTTCAATAAAGTATAGTCTTTCATTTATAAGACTGTATTGAGAATAGCGCAAGCACGTAAACTCATTTATTAAAGCTTTAAGATTATTATAAAATAAATTCAGTCAATACGAAGGTTTAATAATGCTTCATTTACTTCAATTGGGGCATAATACATTTATAGTGAAATGTCACAAAACTTGTTACTAGTTTTTGTAATAACTTCTTTCAGCCACGAATCCCATAACATTTTTCATTAACAGTTTGAGAATTACACATTTGTAACACATAGTGAATAAAATCAATTGTGCGTAGTGCGTAAAGGTATGCTTTCATTTCTCATATTGAACATAAAATACTTAATATCATTGCCTCACAATGTTCATTCCTTGTGATCATTTAAGATATACTTAGCTACTCATTTAATGAAATAATAGAAAAAAAAAATTTACTAAAATGTCATTCAACTAAATACCATCAATTCGCTAAAAAACTCATTACATTTTCACACACACATACAATCGAATTTAGCTAGCTTTCAAATTTGAGTTAAACAATTTCAGTAATGCAATTTAGTTTGAGTTCAACTAGAAATGAAAACATTCCTTAAGCTAATAAAAGTTGCAAACATATGAATGAATTCACTGAAAACCGCGAGCTAAACTGGAAAATTGTCAGTGGTGACAGGAGCACAACAACAAATCAGCGAGTAGTTAAGGCTGCAGCAAACGCTTATGTAGTGAGTGAACATATGCGAATGTGAGGTTGTATGTGAGTAGCATTGTTAGAACGTGAATTTCGTAGAAATCTAATACGCAATGACAGAAAAAAATGCGTCGAGTTGCTTGCTGGAAAAAATGAAGCCGTTCAGGTTTGCGCCGTATTCTGAACACGTATTTTCGACGCAAAATATTAGTTCAATATCATTTACCCGTCACTTATCATCAGTTATATAGTCAGTTATAGTAGTTCGGATTGGCTAAAGAAAAAATATGTTTGATTAGTTGAAGTTTCCCACAATTTATTATAGCAAATTACAGTAAAAAGGAAGAAAGAAATATAGAATAATAGTCAGTCAGTTAAGAGATACTCTAAGTAGGTTTGGGGTTCTCTATATCAAACTTTGATAATGAATTGGATATATAGCATGTTATTCGAAGGTCCCTTGGTTACTTGCTTTTATTATGACCAGTTGTTTCGTCTACTTGGAAGATCTACTAGCGACACGATTTTTACCATGCGCTAAATCTAGGAAAAAACTCGTTAAACGATGATCGACACACACTACCTCTTCGTCGATTTAAAAGCCGCCTTCGTCAGAACGAAAAGGAACTGCCGCTATGAGTTCAGAATCTTCGAAACTCTAATAAGACTGTGTGAACACCAAAAGCTCCGTCAGGAGCCGTTTGATATCAAACGTTTCACAAAAGCGAAGCAAAAGGGACGCTAGTGAACGAGGGAAAGACGAAATATCTTTTGTAATCAAACAAACAGTCATCGTATTAGCGACTTGGCTCACACGTTACGGTTGACAGTCAAACTTTGAAGTCGTCGATAATTTAGTATATCATGGAACCATTATCAACACCAAAAACAATATTTGCCTTCAAATCCAACGCAGACTTGTCAAAAGGTGCTACTTTGGGCTTAGTAGGCAATTGTGGTTTAACACAGGGTTTCCATGCTGCCTTTGTTAGTCGGAGGATTATTCGTGACATTTTCTTCACTTTTATTTCGCAAATAGCTAATCCTCGCTGGGTCATCAATAACATCTACATAAAAGCCTACAAACAGGCTGCCGGGAACAGCGTGAAACCGCAAACACCAACCCACTGGCTGACAGGCAGGCAAACGGACAAACGGATAAAGCGAGTGTTGCTCAGACAAACCCACTGACAGACAAGCAGATGCAGCGAAATGGATTTCAATAAATCCAGGCGATAAAAACAAAAATCATAGGAACAACAAATGCACGTGCAACAACAAACCCTCCCTCTTGCCACAACCGGATGTCCAATGCCAGCGGAATATGTGTGTTTGTATGCTAATGTGGAAGTCGCTGTGTAGCAAATACCACTGCCCTGCCCTCGTGGGCTAACCACTTAAAACGAGTACGCCACGCAATGCTTGCAACGCGTTGCACGTATGCATATGAGGCGCTGAATGGGTGGGGACCAAGGCACCCGGGCGCTGCGCATAGAAAGAGCATGGCATTCTATGTGTAGCATGTTAACATGCATGCATGTACTTTGCTCCGGGATTGTGGCATGCAGCAGCATTAGCAAAAATGTGGCATGAACAAGTGACAATGCTTTGCTGAATGTTGGTTGCAGTTGCTATTCAATGGCATTACAAACGGGATAACCAAATGCACTAAATGGACTGCTGACACCGAGGCTACTGCAAGCCAGAGTGGAGAGTGTGCAGCCTTCTTTGTTGTTGTTGTTATAATTATAGTAGTTGTGACATGTGGAATTGTGTTTCAATGGAATTCCCGTTGCTCGAGGAAAAAAGTAGTGCCCAGTGCTGTCTATAATGACCTTCCGCTCCCTGCACTTGCCAGTCCTCTCTACCAAATTTCATTACTCTCGCATGGCTGACTGACAGCCGTAAATGCTGTGGTAATGCGAGATAAGCGGCCAACAAGCCAAAGTCAAAGCCAGCTGCTTTGTCTTCAACGAGTCAGGCACTGATGCCCTCAAGTGATTTGGTATTAATGGACGAGGGTCCACACTCACACACACATGCGTATACATTCACACTTGCCGAGCGCTGCTGAGTGCTCGTTCAGTTGCAAGTGGCAGCGCAATCGAGATGTGCTCATGCGAAAAGTGCAATGTTTTACCGTTATTTGTTGCATGTGTTTGTGCAAATATTTGCCCAAACCTTTAATATTTGCCCAAAGCTTTAATATTTGCATTTAGTATTGTTTTTTTGTTATTGCTGCTTCTGCTTACTTGATTTGCTTGTGTTAATTGCCAATGTGGCCAACATGTCCTTTGCTTTGTTAACACATTGGCATCGATTGCATTGGAATTCGACATAAGTGTTCAAAGCTCAATGGTAACTCTACCATGTTGTGTCATTTCGTACGGTCCCTTGGAACTGATGCATTTCTGTGGCTGTCAAAAAGCGCATTTTAGCTTGTTTTTCATGTAGATAATGTTTAATGTGTTTGTATTTTGGGATTTGAATTTA
>JBAWJQ010004508.1:0-23993 GCA_037783105.1 Bactrocera zonata | reverse complement strand
ATTTTCTGTCGTGGCAGGGTTTTCATCCTTTTCTGTTTACTACCGCGTAGCACAACAACTATTATTCGGTTACGCAAAACTTTTATGTTCGCTACAACAACTGTTTGTTGCTGTTTTTATTGCTTTTTGTTTTCTGTTTGCTGTTTACCGTTTATGCTTCATTGCCTGCGTGGAGTGAGCACTTGTTCGGGCAGCTGCAGCAGCAGATGTGGCTGAGAGGTTCATTGAGTACGTCCGTTATGGCTGCGCAGGCAACTTTTGTTGTTTTCATTGTGGTGGTTGGTGATGTTGTAGGGTTAATTGCAAATGCGAATGCAGTTGGAACTTTCAACTATTATTTACTGCATATTATTCGCATTTAGTTGGCCTTAGTTCGGCTTAGTTCGCCTTAGTTTTAGTGTTTAGTTATGGCGCAAGTTTTGTGCTCCAAAATATGTTGCGCAAATTTTAGGTTATGTCGAGTTGAAAGCGAAAGTGTTCTTTTTAAGTTCGAAAGTTTGTAAGTTCACCAAAATTTGGGGTTTCATGGAGATGTGTTCCCATAAAATGTTTTCTGGAAAAGCGCACAATTGGGAAAGTTTAAAGCTTTCACTCTCTTTCACACTGAGCGTTTTGTTTCTTTAGGTCTTTAGAAAAAATTTCAACCACAAGAGTAAGAGATAAAATTTCTTACATACATATTTACATACCTATTAAGGTAACATGTCAACCCAAGTAGAACCGAAATGGTTTATTTTACAGGAGATATAAGGTCCCATACGTTTCTCTATCCTCATTCAGAGGCTCGGGATGCTTATCCTTGATTGAAAGCTTCCATAGAGCCCAAATATTAAAGAAAAAGTAAGGAAGCCGTCGGTTGTCTTATTTTTCTATACAGGAGCTAGGTCAGGTCACTCAACAAATGTGATGTTTTGGCTCTATGAAATCGTAGTCAAGCCAATAATGTTCTCATTACTGTTCTATGATGTATTCGTCTGCTGGAAGTTGCTCGAAAACACTACACTTGCTAAAAAGCTTGAAAGTGTTGAAAAAGCGGTTCTCATTGCTATCTCCATCTTGACAGGAGCTTTTCTGCGCTCTAAAGCTTATAGAGGCTGAGACACGGACTTAAATTTCTCTCATTCTTTAAAATGCATCCCTGAAAGCTTGGATACCGAGGGACTATGTGTATAGGAAGGAATGTTAGGGAGAGTTTTCAGTAAGGAGCACTCCGTCAAGTTTAGCTTTCGGTTACCGGAGCACTGTCGTATTTTTCATGCAGTAGTGGTAACTATTAAGGTAGCAGTATACATACGGAAAGCGGATGAGGTAGCAAGACGAGTTGGATTTCCATTAGCATCTTGCGTTCTAGCACTCAACCAATGGGTCCTGCGTGTGCATAGCAGGCGTTAGTCGGCAAACCATTCAAATGCGCTTGCAAGATTTTTTGTACTAGCGATAGAAGGCAGAAGATCTACTAAACTACTTGACCTAACCAAATCTCATCTCGCCGTAGACGTATGAGTATTACTCAACAGTGTCCAATAGACATTCATGTGGCAGGATAAAAATATTGTTGGATACAAGTTGTCAAGTTTGTATGAAGGGCAGAGCCTTTCTTCGGCGAAGAAGGAGACACAGCCGAAACTGGCATAAACTTCAGCTATTTGTAATGGCCTCAAGGCTCTTCGTCGTTTATGAAGGTCTTATGATCAATTATATAGGAGTTAAGAATATTGGACATCACAACCGAATGGCCTCCTAAGTTGTCCATATGAGATTCTTGTTAAGATCGACCGCTTAACCTGACCTGCATATTTTTCTCATTCATCTGATTCACCTTTGAACATTTTTAAAATTTTTGTTTCATCCCTTATTACACTTGTATCGCTAGCAACGATTATAAAAATCTATTTAGTTAAATTCAAAAAAACTTGAGCTTTCCGTAAAAGATTATAATAGAAAAAAGCAGTTTACAAATTGAACTTTAGATAAATAGACCGGATGATGTAGATGCGTTTGGAACGAAATAGCGTGCGTATTAATCTGCTAACGATTAGAATGAAAGTTTTGAGTTCCCGTCATCACTTCATCAATTCATTTTATTCCTTTTTTCCAAGAATCCAGCGGGGTGAGTTGTATGGTGTCATCGTTGTGAGTGAGTTTGTGTGGGTGTTTATGTGTGGTACTGTCGTGGTATGGCTGATTTGGATGCTTAGTGGTGATATGGTGAGTGTGGTGAAGTTGAGTGTCAGTGTTGTGAGTTAGAGTCGATGTGGTGTGTTAGGGTGGTGTGTATGTTAAGAATGGGGGATAAGGCTTATTTAGCCTATTTTTAAGGAGATTACTCTCAATTAAAAAATATTTATTATTTCACTATCAGCCACAATAATGTATTAATGCTAGTACTATCTGAATAAGAATATCGTACACGAGATATTTATATTTAAAAAAATGGCAAGAGAATAGCCAAAATAATGTTTTGTGACAAAATGGTGCCTTCATGAAAAATCACTTTTTTCTCAGTTAAATTGGCTCAAACGCCGGAAGTTTTTATCAAAACACTTATCCCTTCTTTATTAACTAAAGAAAGTATCTTAGATAATGTTGCATAAATTTCACTGCGATCGTTCCAGACATTCCGGAACAACTTTTCCCCTAGACTCTGAAGAGTCGGTTCGAGGATATCATGTTTATAAAGTTTGAAGATATATTTCCGTCACACCTAGTTAAAAATGCTCTCAGGTTAAAAAAAAAGTAGTCAGATCAATGTCATATAGAATGCTCAAAAATATTTATGCTTAAAAATTAAAAAATAAAAATAAAAAAGGAACAAATTTAAGCAATAGTAAATTTATACTACATAAAATATTTAAATCTACAAAAGTTTTTCTATTTAAATTTCAAATTTATATAGTATTTTAAAAGGAAAAATTTGGCCTGTCCAATTTTATTCCATTAAGTAAAGAATTAATATCTTACTTAAAATGTATATTCTATTTATTATTTATTATCCTCTTATTTTATATACTTACATATGTAGTTGCACTGTTTAAAGTTTAAAATGCCGGCAAAGTATAAATTTTCAATATCCAAGAATGCAAACTACATACAATTTTCAATTGAGTACTCTTTTAATATTTACAATAAATATTTTTTTCATCAACAATATTAAATTTAAATGTAAATTTAAATGTGTAAATATTTATGTATATTAATTTTAACTCTTAAAAATAAAAATACTTGATCGCGTATGGCACCCTGTGCTTTGTTTACATTTTTGATGACGCGGTGAATTAACATAGTGAAGAAAATAGTGAGTAGCACATGTTGACTTTGCTTGTGAATAGAAATTGCATTAAAGTATTCAATTAATATTAAAGTGTTAAATGATGTGGTTTTAAGTTTAAATAAGTTTATATTGAGTCGGTACGTGTTTCGCGCGAGTGTTCTAAAAGTATTTGCGTGAGTGTTATAAAAGTGATTGCGCGGCGGCGTTTATTTCAGTGCGTATTTAAATCGGTGCATTCGGTTGATGATAAATATCAAAATACATAAAAATAAACAGTTCATTGTGTTATGTGTTGATAAATATGTGTGAATTAATAAGAAAATGCGAAATGTGTAGTAAATACAATAATATGCAATAGTGACAGGTGCATAAATATCAAAATAAATAAAAATAAATAGTGAATAGGGTTATTTGTTGATAAGTGTGTGTATAATATTGAGTGTGCCGGTTTTGGCTGTTACACCCCACGTTTATTGCCATGAGGGCTGATCTATTAAATCAGCCCTCACTTTATACACAACCTTTGCACATACCTTACGATAAAATAATTTCTATAACAGGTTTCTTACGAAATATATATTTAGATTCACAAAAACGATGTGTAAATGATTATCTCTGTGATATGATGTGGTCCGATTGTCTTTGTGATTTATTCCAAAAATATGACGTTGATGATTGCACTTATCCACTCGATGATTGAAGAAAAAAAAAGGAGAGAGAACCAAGCCACATTTTCCTTTTTATAGCTTGGCTAGAGTGTTGAAACTGTATAACAGTGTGACCAGAGTGTGGGCAATGCATTGGCAATTTCATAATCACGTGACTAGAGTGTGGGCAATGCATTGGCAATTTCATAATACTGTGACTAGAGTGTGGGCAATGCATTGGCAATCCGTAACATTCCGCCCGCCATCAGGAGCGTGCTTCTGATTTGATTTTGTTGCCCTGTGGAAGGATTGCCAACTTTGTGATCGGTCTGACGAGAGTGGTAGTTGCAGTTTTAAGCGTAACAACCCTGGTGAATCCATCTGCACCAGGATGCAGTTGAGTGATTCTTGCAAGTGGCCACTTGCAAGGCGGAAACCTCTCGTCAGCGAGTAATACGAGTGAGCCAATTTCTAACTGATTGTTTGGGTGCCACCATTTCGTCGTAGCGAGTTGACGTTGTAGGTATGATGTTGACCAGTGCTTCCAGAATTGTTGAAGCTGATGCTGTATCATCTGCCATCGTGATAGTCGCGCGATATTGATTGGTTGTAGAGTGGGTTCTGGAAGCGTTGTGAGTGCTTGGCCAATCAAAAAGTGACCTGGCGTGAGTGCTGCGAGGTCTTCAGGATCATCGCTGAGTGGTTCTAGTGGCCTTGAGTTGAGGATGGCTTCGATTTGTGTGAGTAAAGTCATAATTTCATCAAGTGAGTATGATGTATCCCCAATTGCTCGAGTGAGATGAAATTTGATTGACTTTACCGCTGCTTCCCACTTGCCGCCCATGTGCGGTGCTGCAGGTGGATTGAATTGCCACTGAGTGCCGTCATCCAGTAGGAGTGAGGCGATTGATGTGCTTTCTGATGATCCTTGAGTGAATAATTTTTTGAGTGTGGCATCTGCACCAAGAAATGTTGTGCCGCAGTCTGAGTAAAGAGTGTGGCAGATGCCTCTGCGTGCGGTGAACCGTCTGTACGCAGCAATGAATGTGTCAGAAGTGTAGTCAGTTGCCACTTCAATGTGCACAGCTGATGTGCTCATACAAACAAATACACAGATCCAGCCTTTAAATTGTTTGGCGCCTCGGCCTCTCCATGATTTGATTGTGATTGGTCCAGCATAATCCACACCAGTGTGGAAAAATGCTCTTGATGGTTGAACCCTTACCGTAGGCAACTGGCCCATGAGTTGCTGTGCTCGTTTACCCCTGTGGCGAGCGCATTTCATACAGCGTAGTATGAGTGTTTTGATTGCTGGTCTTCCACCAACAATCCAGTATGATTGTCGAACTTCTGCCATTGTTAGTTGAGTGCCACCGTGCATAGTACGGAGGTGTGCGTTGTAGATGACTAATGATGTGAGTGTAGAATGTCTTGGCAGAATGATTGGATGCTGTTGACTGTACGTGAGTGTGGAATTAGCGAGTCGCCCACCAACTCGCAAGACTCCGTGTTCGTCGATAAATGCAGTCAGTCGGTGAAACGGATGATTTGCAGGTAGTGCACGATCGGCCTTGAGTTGATGCAACTCGAGTGAAAAATACGCTGCTTGAGTTGACTTTGCCCAGTAGATTGTTGCTCTCTCAATGTCTGTTGGGGTGAGTGGTGCGGCAAGAGATGACCCCGGTATTCGTTTGAGTGTGTCAATAGCTCTGAAAATTGTAGCAGTGACGTGAATGAGAGTGCGTAAATTTGAATACCTGTGGATCAATTCCCATTGATTAATCGGCTGAGTGGATGTCATGACAAGAGTGAGACTTGGACGAGCTTCTTGACTAGTGGTGTCGTCCTGAGTGTCTGGCTGCCGAGGCCAGTGGCATTGTGACTTTGAGAGCCATGGTGGTCCCGTCCACCACAGTGAGTGTGATGATAGCTGAGCGAGAGTGATGCCTCGAGATGCACAGTCAGCTGGGTTTTGTTTACCCGGAACATACCGCCAGTTGCAATCTGTGGTGAGTTGTTGGATGTTGACAACTCGGTTCCGTACGTAATCCTTCCAGCGTGACGCATGTGATCGAATCCACGTGAGTGTGACTAATGAGTCAGTCCAGAGAGTGGTTGATTGTGCGTCAACTTGTAGAGTGGCTTTGACGTAAGTTATTAATTTCGATAGTAGCAGCGCTGCTGATAGTTCTAGTCGCGGGATAGTGAGTCGTTTGAGTGGTGCTACTTTTGTCTTTGCGCAAAGGAGTGTCGTGAGTGTCTCTCCGGATGCTGAGTGGACAGTGACGTAGATTGCTGCTGCCATTGCGAGCTGAGATGCGTCGCAAAACCCATGGAATTCACAATTCGTGGCCTTTGAAGTGTTAATCCAGCGTGGAATGTTGAGTGTGTCGATTTGTTGAAGTTCGAGTTGCAGCGATTGCCATGATTGCAATACTTTCGACGGGACCTGGTGATCCCAACCGATTTTTTGCAACCACAATTCCTGCAGCAGCATCTTTGCCTTGATTGTGAGCGGTGATAAAAATCCCAGTGGATCGAAGATCTGAGCCACCTCAGATAAGATTGTTCGTTTGGAGGACTTGTTTTGATTGTCCGAGTGGCTTTTCATGATGAATCTAAGATTGTCCGACTTTGCGTGCCAATACAATCCTAGCAGTTTGCTCGTGCAGTCTCCAAGCTGGTGCGGTTCATCACATGCTCCAGCTGGTGAAATGAAATTGAGTACTTCTTCGCTGTTTGATTGCCACTTGGCGAGTGGGAAACCGCCCGCCGTGCAGATTTGTTTTAATTGATTGGCGATTGCTTTTAGCTCAGAAGTGTTATCAGCTCCGCCGAAAATATCGTCGACATATCTGCCGTACTTGAGTGCAGGTACTGCGAGTGGATAATTTTTTCCTTCGTCCTCCATGAGTTGTTGAAGGACTCGGACGGCAAGGAACGGTGCTGATCTCGTGCCGTAGGTGACTGTGGTGAGATGATATGGCGTAATCTCTTTATTATTATTGAACCAAAGAATGCGTTGCAAGTCCCAGTCGTCTGGGTGTACGTTGATTTGCCGGAACATTTTTTCAATGTCTGTCGAGACGATGTATTGGTGTTGTCGGACGTATAGAAGTACGTCTGTGATATCAAGTTGAATTTTTGCTCCGATGTGCAGGAAATCGTTGAGTGATTTTCCTGATGTGGTGACACACGAGCCGTCGAAGACGACTCTGAGTTTGGTGCTGACACTGTCGGGACGTAACACTCCGTGATGTGGCAGATAGTATACTGATTGAGTACGCTGGTGACATTTAACAGCTGACTCACCGTTTGAGACCCTCAACCCTCCTGATACCGAAGTATCATGTGCTAAGGTCATCTCGGTGGTGAAATCAGCTGATTCAATGTCATTGTCAGTATTGAGTGAAGTTGGAGTGTTTGATACGGCAGTCATGTGTCCCATTTCTTCGTAGACTTGCATGAATTCTGTGTAGAGTTGCTTGTATTCTTGGTTGGTGTTGAGTTTCTTGCTGATTTGCTGTAGCCGTCGATGTGCTGAGTTGTACGAATTTCCAAGATTCAATTTTTCTGAGATGACTGGCAGTCGGACGATGTATCGCCCCGATTGGTCTCGTTGATGTGTCGTTTTGAAGTGTGTTTCACATTGTTCTTCTTCTGGGGTCAGTTCACTGACCGATTGCTCTGGAACTTCTTCTTGAATCCAGAATCGAGTGAGCAACTCGTCGAGATTGCTTTCTTGTCTAGTGTTTGTGGTGGTGATGAGTGAGAGACGAGGCTGCTGAGTTGATGTGAGTGCTGCTGGTCCAATGATGAGCCAGCCGAAAATTGAAAGTTGAGCAATTGAAGTGATTGACGGGTACCTGATGATGTTTGGTTTAATAATTCGACCGAAAAAATCAGCGCCGATGATGATGTCCACTGGTTGTGGCAGAAAGAAACTCGGATCTGCAAGCTTGATATGGTGTGGATTAGTCCATGGTTCAGATGACGTGCGTGATGATGGTGAACGGACAGTAAGAATTGGTAAAATCTGAGCAACGATTTGCACAGTTGTGTCAGAGTGACTTGACTTGAGTATGAGGTCAGCTGACCCCTTTGATGTAATGACATTCTTACCGCCGATTCCCGTGATGGTAACTGATGAGTGACGTCTTTTGATTGAAGCTTGCGTGATGAGATGTTCAGAGACGAGTGAAATTTCTGACCCAGAGTCGATTAGAATTCTAACGTTGATTTGCTGAATCGGCGTGATTATTAGTGCTTTTGCAGTAGCTAGTAAAGTGATTGCAGTTGATGAGTGCGTGGCGGAGTTGAGTGATGATTGAATTGAGTGGTTGGATTGACATGAGTTATAGGAGGCTGCACAAACATCCTATTGTTGATTGTCAGTGAATTTGCGTGGCTCGATTTTAATTGTAGCAGCTGGCAGACTTGTTGCTGTAGCTGCTTCGTGCAACATTGAGTGGTGATTGCGATTGCAAATCTTGCACCGCGCAGAACTTTTGCACGATGCAAGGTTGTGTCTGCCCATACAGTTCTTGCAGATGCGTCGTTGGATAACTACTTCATGACGATCTTGAGGTGACAGAGTGCGGAACTTTTGGCATGAAGTGATGAAGTGCGCTCCAAAGCAGCAATCACATTGATAACACGAGTCTTGCTGAGCTGGCTGAGTGGCAGTTTTGCGTGCGGTAGCGTGAAGTGAGCTTTTGATTTTGCTGATTGCTTGAGGTGCTGGCAGTTGATTGCTGACGAGCTGACTCTGTGTTCTCGAGAGTGCGAGCCCGCTGACTGATAAAGTCCTTGAGTTGCGTGTAGGTAGGGTATGTCGCTTGATTGCTAACTGAGGATTCCCACAGTTCGCGAGTGCGGCTTGAGAGTTGCTTGATAGTGGAATAAACTACCAGACAATCCCAATTGTCTGTTGATTGGCCAATGAGTGCGAGTGCGTTGAGTGCTGAATCTACCCCAGAGATGAGTTGCTGCAGAAATTCGGCAGATTCTTTCTGCTTTTGAGTAGCTGAGTGTTCTTGAAACAGATGTGCGAGTTGAGCGTCGATGAGAACTCGTTTGTTCCCGTAGCGCTCTTTGAGTGCTGTCCAGGCTGTTGAAAATGCAGTTTCCGTAACCGGGATGTGTGAGATGAGCTCGAGTGCTGGACCAGTAACGGCAACTCGCAAATAATGCAGCCGCTCAAGATCTGTGAGTGTTGAGTTGTTGATTACCATTGACTGGAAGAGAGTGCAGAACGATGTCCAGTGCTGGTAACCACCATCAAAGTTCGGCAGTGGCAGCTTTGGTAACTTTGGCTGAGGCTGTACTGCTTCACGATATAACTGGGATGCAGGAGTGTCGATTGGCTGAAGACGGACTGCGGCGATTTGGCGAATATCGCAGATGATGCTTGCTTCTTGCGTGTAAACATCATTTGCAAAATACTCGTGATTGATATGTGCTACTGGCCAGGTAATTTCCAGAAACGAGTGCTCTTTGAGGAAAGCCCTGTGTACTTCCTCGGCTGATTGTAGAATTGCCTTGATTGCAGAGCTGTCCTTATCCCGGAAATTATTGATTTGCTTGAAATGTAGCGTGAGTGCCTTAACGCGATTGATTTGCGATCTGGCTTTAAGCACGAGCTCGTCAGGTAGCCGTGCGGGTGATTGTGCACGTTTTGACGAGCGCGTGGGTTTGATGGAACCTGTCTCGTCCACATCCGAGTGCACAGGTGATTGTCGTCCTGACGTAACAGGCACGTTGAGTGTAGGTGCGGATAGCACCGTTGACTTTTGACTTTGTGTCGATTTGACCGATTGCACGTCCGAATCTTTACACTCCGGATTGAGTGCCTCGAAATTTTCGTTATCGGACATGATTTGAAACGCAAAAACTTTATTATATAGATTGTACCAAAAATCAAAAGAAAAAAGTCACAAAGAATTAGCCGGAAAGCACAAAAGCCGCGGAGAACAAACGTGAGATGATCCGGCTCGAAGGACCAAAATGTATAATATTGAGTGTGCCGGTTTTGGCTGTTACACCCCACGTTTATTGCCATGAGGGCTGATCTATTAAATCAGCCCTCACTTTATACACAACCTTTGCACATACCTTACGATAAAATAATTTCTATAACAGGTTTCTTACGAAATATATATTTAGATTCACAAAAACGATGTGTAAATGATTATCTCTGTGATATGATGTGGTCCGATTGTCTCTGTGATTTATTCCAAAAATATGACGTTGATGATTGCACTTATCCACTCGATGATTGAAGAAAAAAAAGAGAGAGAACCAAGCCACATTTTCCTTTTTATAGCTTGGCTAGAGTGTTGAAACTGTATAACAGTGTGACCAGAGTGTGGGCAATGCATTGGCAATTTCATAATCGCGTGACTAGAGTGTGGGCAATGCATTGGCAATTTCATAATACTGTGACTAGAGTGTGGGCAATGCATTGGCAATCCGTAACAGTGTGTATAAATTAATAAGAAAATGTGAAATATGTAGTGAATATAAAAATATCCAATAGTGAAATGTGTTGGAGCAATGCGATTGAGGTGCACGTGCGTGCACAAACGTGAAATGTATTATATTATAGGCGATCGAGATGCACGTGCGTGAACAAACATGTTAGTGAGAATTTTGCATGCGTTGGCGTGTTCGTTAACGAAAGGTGAGTGATACGTGTATGATGAACTCGTTTGTGTTGTTCGTAAAAATTTACTTGGAAGAGTAAATACAATCGTTTTTTAAATGTGTAGGTGTTTACTTCTGTATTTGAGTAATATAAAAGCGCAGTGGATGTACATACATATGTAAATAAGTTGGAAAGACTTGTATCGCATCGATTTGCTCTTTTTAATAAGTTTGTTATTGGGAATTACTTTGGTTCGATTTTTTTAATGAAAAATTTTTAATAATAATTTACATAAGTCATCGAAAAAAAAATTCAAATTATTTTTTTTTTTTTTTTAAATCAATTATCGGAATTAAAAATTTGAAGTTATTAGCAGGAGTCTGTTCAATTAAAAATTGGACGGGACGTAAATTTTAATCTCAAAATCTTCATTCAAAATTATTTCGTTTATAAATTAAATTTTAAAATTGACGATGGTGTCATTTTAAAATCTTAGCAATAGTAAATTCTCGGTAAAATATGTATATGAAATGAGAATATGTATTTATATTCTTCCTTTTACAAGAATTTACCGAAACTCTAGTAATTTGCGCGTTTTTCTATATTTTTGCAATTTCCTATATTTCGCCTTGCAACACTTTTCTTGTAGTGCATTACTTTAGTAAATGTTAATATGCAGTCCAAGTGTGAAAAGTACAACCGTAAAACAAACAATTTTACAAAATAATGCAGCAGTTAATTTAACCTAACGCCTTGAAAGTGCACGCCAAATTTAGCTCATTTGGTAGGTCAAAAGAAAACATGAAGAAAATAGCAAAATTGATTTACTTACAATATGTATGTCCACACATACAAACAAATATACAGTTATATACATATTATTTTGCTTTGCTATAAGAACCTTGCCAACCTTTAAATGACCCAAGAGGCCAAAAGGCCTACCATCAAATGTCTTGTGACATTTAACTTGTACGATGACGACACAACATTACTTACATTCATATAAACATATATTATACTCATGACAACAACTGTTCGAACTAAACTAAATGAAGAGTATATTATTTATAACAGCAACAACTGCCGTAATATGCCGCATTGAATACGACATAAAAGATTTCTGCCAAAAAGTAAGACTACGAGCGTGAATAAAATTGAACTTTGCTTTATGCACACATACAAACTTATATGTGTGGAGTGTATATGTGAGTTTTCGCTTGCGAGTGTGTAGAAATTGAAACTGGTGGAAGGCAGAGGAAACTCGAGGATGATCAACTAACCAATATTCCAAGCATGTTTTCCTTCAAGATGTCTATAGACGAGACTATTATAAGCTCGCCTGCGGTAGTACTTGAGTACAGTGTGTCGATTATGGTTGTTGTGTGGCAAATAAAAAAATTATGATTGCTATATGTCGGTTGTTTGGTTGTAATCAGGACCAGAAATTTTTTATTTTAAAAATTTTGTTAATTTTAATAATGTTGGGTTTAAATACCTTATTAAATCAGAAGTGCGCATTTTTTAATAAAAAAATTTTGGTAATTTTCAAAATGTTGAATATAAATGTTAGACTATCAATTTTTAATTTCGCTTTTGGAATTCTAAATTTTTAATTTCGATTAAATTTAAAGATAAAAGTTGATAAAACATACCATTAGTCGTTTGAATATGTAAGTGTGCTGACCTCTGCTCTGAAATATTGAATATGATGACTCTTTGTGATTTGGTTCTAAATGGTAGAACGCGATGTTTCAAAAATGTAAACTAAAACACAATATATATATTTTTTTATTTTGTTCTTTTTAGTTTTTATTTTTAATTAGTCTTGGAACTAATATTTATTTATTTTTTTTTTTGTAGGATATTTAGATTTAAAAAATTTTCCGTTTTTCAATCCGATATTTGAGATAAAAGATTTATTTTAAAATTTTTGAAGCCGGTATTACGATAAAAAATTAAAGATTAAGTAAAATTAAGATTATGAAGTAAAAAAATAATTTTAAATGTTAAGTCAATTATTTCTACCGCATTTTTTGCAAATCTGAATATTTACTAGTAAACTTAGTTACCAGTTTTAGAATTAATTCAAAAATCATCTTTTCAAAATTAATTTAACTAAAATTACCATTGTCATTACCATTATAATTATTACAGTGTCGCAAAATGGGTAAATAATCCGTGAAATATTTTTTTTTTAAGATCAATGGCATAAATAGGATAAGAGTATTTATTAAAAAAAAAATATCAACAATTTTTTATTCAGTTCGCTACACTATATATTTTATTTGCGTGGATTTTTTTTGCGTCTTTCTTGTGCTGCTCATCCGTTAGAATTCCATTTTCAATTATCTGCGAAAATTCCTACGAATTCAAAGAACAGCAGTTGCAACCGCCATCCTAATGAAAGAATGCATATACGCACACATACTGTGGTGGTCAAAACATTTGCAACCAGAATGACTATTTTATTTTAATACATTTTTTTTTAACTTTTGATAAAGTAATCCTTTATCTATATATTTTTTTTTATTGGAGGTCTTGTTTATACAAATAATCATAAAAACTGAAACATTAATTCATTTGATTATAACGGTAAAAAGGCATTAAATAAAACAAAGTCAAAATTCATGTGTTCAAAACATTTGCAACTTTTAAGTATTTTAAAAATATTCTATAATTTTTTCAATATTTAGTTGAATAGCCTTTATTTTTTATAACTTCAGCACATCTTCTAGGCATTGAAGCCACTATACTTTCAATGTAACTGTAAGGGATCGCTTTCCATTCCTTTTCCAATCTGGCGAAAAGTTCATCACCATTCCGGAATATTTCATTGCCTATTTTGCGTTTAACCATCATCCACATATTCTCAATCGGGTTGAGATCGGGAGACTGTGCCGGCCATACCATAGTTTTTATATGATTTTCCTCTAACCATAATTTTACGAGCCTAGACGTGTGCTTAGGGTCGTTATCGTGTTGGAAAGTCCATACAAGTGGCATTTCCCAATCGGCAAACGGCAGCATGACATTAGCTAAAATGTCCCTATAATTTACAGCTGTCATCGTGTCAGTTATACGATGAATTGGACCAATAAAATTACCGGAAAAGCACCCCCACACCATAATATTACCCCCTCCGTGTTTTACTGTAGCAGTTGTGTACCTTGGGTTATATTTTTCACCTCGCGGACGCCGAATATAAGCTTTGCTGTCTGAGCCTCGGAGGTTGAATTTGGATTCATCTGACCATAAAATTGAGTTCCATTTCTGCTTAGTCCAATTTAAGTGTGATCGAGCAAATCTCAACCTCTCTTTTCTATTTTTTGCAGACACAAATGGCTTTTTCGTACATCTGTAACTACGCAAACCAAACTCCAAGGCCCGTCTTTTGATAGTGGAGAGACTGATGTCGAGTTGAACTTCGGATTTAGCTTCTCTTGGAACTGCTTTGGGGTATTTTGTAAAGAAATTTTTTATTTGCCGGTCTTCTCTTACGGTTGTAGCACGAGGATTACCTCCTCTATGAACTGTGTGGATGTTCTCAGTCCGAATAATACGGCAAATCGTTGATTTACGTATGGAATATTTTAACGATATTTCTTTTTGCGAAAGTCCATTTCTAAAATCTTCTTTTATTTTTGCTTTAAAGTCCGAACTGTATTTATTGCCTCCCATTTTCAACCGAAAATATTACAAAGACGGAAAAATTTGTTAATTCTAGAAACGCGAGAGACTGAATGCAAACTCTTAGTAAAATAAAAACGCATGAAGTTCCACTAATTATGTGGAATGTAATTACCGTTATAACTTGCTTTTTGTTAAGTAGCAAAATGAAATAAAAATACAGCAAATATCAGTTGCAAATGTTTTGAATACTTGAATTTCATATTTTCCACTGGAATATTGCTTTGTTTTTGTTATAGGTTAAAAATAACAATTTTAACAGTACATATTTAACAAATACAACAACTAAAGCTCGGAAAAAGAGAAAAACAAAGAACACAAAAATTACTTTAGCAACAAAAAAATGGTAGAAACAAATATTTGATTTTCGTTGCAAATGTTTTGACCACCACTGTATGTATACCTAAACAATTCGTTGGACTACTTGCCAAAAGTACCAATGCAAAGATTAAATAAAAAGGAAATGGATCGAATATTTTTGAGTTTTTGTTGAATTCTTAAGTATTATCGCCAGAGTTCTGATGTTATTCGAAATAAGAAAGAACTTCATTTAAATTACTTTAATTCATTAGAAAAATAAACATGGAATAGGTATCCTTACGGTTGTGTAAATACAGAAAAATAATAAATAATATAATCGATGGCCAAGAACGAGAGGAAAAATAAATATTTTTATACTGTACTGTACTGTGCATATCCCCAGAAACCGCTTATTTTTAAAAATCCATAATATCCGAGTTCTGGAATCGAAAAATTTTTTATTTGGCAAGGCATGTTAAGGGGTTACATGGGTTTCCTCGGGTAAAAATAGCAATTTTTTTAAGTTTTTTCTCACATAAAAAATTATATATTTTATTAGAGTTCTTTATTGCTACAAACATATACTGTTAGCAAATATAGTCTGAAATTGTTGGAGAAAAATATTTTAAACTCGACAATATCGATACCATTTCCGGTGACCCTTCAGAGAAAAATTTACCCGCGTCGGCAGGATAACTTCTTACAAGATAATCTATAGAGAAGAAATATGTTTTAGTTAAAACCTTAACTTAGAACTTTGAAAAAGGAAAAAAAAAAACAGAAAATTGGATTTCTGGCAGACATTTCTACAAAAAAAAAAAAAAAAAATGAAATTTCAGTGAATATTCGAGAAATTTTTTTTCAAATAGTTGTAATCGAAAAAAATCTTCATCCAAGTCTTGTGAGAATTGTATCTCAAAAAAACTTTGTAAAATTTCGTGAAGGTCGGTTGAATAGTTCTCGAGAAATCTTGCCAACTGACTTCAAAACACACAGTTTCAGGAAAAGGCGTTTGAGAGCTTTTATACAGTTACAATCAGACCTGCACATGGAAGGGCTGTCATAGTTTCAGTGAAGCCAAAGTTAACTTTTCCACCGAAAAAATATATGTGTATACTTGACCTAATGAGGTCTAAGTTCAAAAATTTCGGTCATTAATTATGCAGCCTTAAAAGCTCAGAATAATCTGCCAATTTAGGTAATTTTAATATAAAGTATGATCCATTTTGGGATTCCCTCCTTTTTAAAGAGAAAACACAGAAACTTCCAATTTAATGGAGAAAGTTAATTTCCAACCAACATTGCTTTGGAATTTATTTTTGAACATTATCTCTTTTAACTGTTGGCTGCGGCTAGGTGTCAGATGGTCCATCCGTTGAGTCTAATTTTCGGTGACTCGTTAAAGAATTACAATTGGTAACTGGCGAATGACATGCGTGATGTTTTGCTTCAAGGCCTGATTCGAAGCGGAATTGCCCGCAAAAACCTAAGATTTACATATTCCTATAGGAAAAAGTATAACGTTGTGATATCACACGATTGAGGTGGTCAATGGTTAACCGAAGTGTTCTCTCAATAAAACCATTGATTGATGTGAGCTTCGTTTAACCAGAAATGGGCCGCATCGCTGAACAAAGTTTGGTTCGAAGACGTAGGATCTTCTTGAAACTTTCAAGATCCCATAGAGTGAAGCGATGTCGCTTGGGTAGGTTGAACGGCTTCAGTTCTTGCGCAATCTGCATTTTGTACGTTTTCAATTTGGGGTCTCGACCTAAAATGTGCCAAGACATTCCATATGTCAGTCCGAGTTGATGCAGACACTGTATGAACGCTAACAAGAGAGTGCATACAATGTAGAAAAGTAAAAAGTTCGGAAAAATATTTGTTTGTAATTTTCGGCAAGTATTTTTTGTTGTGATTTACACTTGACAAAAGTGAGTGAGCAGTGCGAAAGCAAAACCCAAAAATAAAATAAAACAATAAAAACAAAATACAAAAAAACAACAACAACAGTGAGGACCACCAAACCTGAAGAAACCGCATAGAGAAGTGAGAGAAGCTAAGGAGAGCTGCCGAAAAAGAAACCACAACACACCACAAAACAACAAACAGCAAATAATTGTAATAACAAACAAATGCTAATAATAACAACAATCAATTGTGCAGCAGTGGCCACGCAAACAAAAATATTTGTACTCACACACACACTTAATTGTTATTAATACACACAAACACGCACACACACAGAAAAAATTGAAAGCTGCCAATACAAATGTCACTGGATTCAGACAAACTTTTCGGCAGCCATCCTTACAATCGTCAGCCAGCAGTTTGGCAATAGTCCGTTATTGTTGTCTGTGTGCCTTGCAACAGCACGTTGCGCTTCATTTACTCGGCCGCAATATGCCTATGCCCACTGCTGCCGCACTCGGTGTCTGACGCAGCACACTTCGACTTCCACTGGGACTGAAATTTCGTTGTCGGCCAAAGATGAGCGCCTTATGCCGCCGAGCGGACAATCAGTTGCGTTGCAATTGCAGTTACAGTTACACATTGTACCGTTATGGTACAGTCAGCGCACTTGCTGACGATGACGATTACGAAGATGTTGAAGGCAATGCGCCTAATGATGATGATGACCATGCTGATGATGATGATGATGATGATGACTGTGTTGGGCATAATGACGATGAGGATATGTGAAACGGAAACGGAAGTGGAAGTGAAAGCGGTAGCGGCCAACACCAAGAGTGCTTGTAAATAGTCATCGTTGCAGTCGTCGTCGTCGTGGTAGTGGTGGAATTAGCGTTAGCTATGCCTACGGCTTTAGCAGGCGTGCCAGTTCGGCCTAAGGCAGTGGCCACGCGACTGCTATAACGTGAAGGTGCTACGCAAAAGTGCCGCCGAACGAGCCAGTGCCCCACACACACCGAGCTGAAAGGAGCGCTTGTGCCTGCCTGTGTTTGTGCGTGTGTTTGTGAGTGCCTGCGTGTGATATTAAGTGGGTGACAGCTACCGCATAAAAATAGAGAAAGAAAAGAAAAAAATCGTAAAAAAGCTGAAATCAAAGGCAAAAAAGCGCCTTGAAATTATAAGCGAATGTGGCTGTGTGAGTGTGTGTCGTGCGAAATTTAAAGTGCAAAAAAGTGAAAGTGTTTCTAAAGTGTTAAGCCAAGTAAAGCAGCAACCGCCGCCGCCAGTGAAGTGTGTTTTTGTACAACAAAGGCTAATTAGCTGCAAATAGCCGCAAGAAGTTGCTTGTGTGTGAAGCTAAAAATAAATAAATAGCTGTTAAGGCTAGTCATCCAAGTGTATTTAGTGTTATTATTAACATGCTGTTTGCCTTTGAAATGTTAATAAAAATATTTAAATTAATTAAATCATAGTTTTAAATATTAAATATATTTAAAAATAAGTGAAAGTGCCAATTAAAACAACCACAACAACAACTGCAAACATCCGTATACCTGCAAGCAACACAGTACAACCGTAAACCGGCCAAAAAGGATTAAGTATTTTTTCACACTCCGTGCAGTCAGCCGCGATTTTGCGGCTTAACAACATTGCAACATGTTTATCTACCACGCAATTAAAACCGAGATCGACAAAATGTAATTATTGTTCGCTTTTTAAAAACATATGTTCATGTATATTATTTAATAAATATTTCAAATCTATGTTTCTGAGATTTTATTATTGGCAATATTTATAAAAATTCATAAGTTATTATAAACTGTATGAGTTATTTTCCAACTTTAGGACTAGAGTTTAAACTCTTCAGTAATTAAGTATTTTTTTGTATTTTTTTTAATGTGACAAACTTTGTTTATGGTTTCAAAGCTTTTATTTGTTAAAACCATAATATATAAATATAAAAATTATTACTAAATACAATTTTTTAATTATTTATAAATTTATTGTAAAAATTAATTTACTTCATAAAACATGCTATATATTCTTACTTAAGGGCCTATAACCACTTGCAAGTTAGAAAATACGTGGTTCTTTGTTAAGAGGTTAATGGGTTTACGGGTTTCAAAAAATCTAATTTTTTATTGTCTTATTAAATTCTACAACACTTTTAGAATATTAATTTCACGTTGGTCCGAGTAATAGTTTCGGGGATATAGCCTTGAGAACTTGTGTGCTCGAGGCTGGCTAGGCTAAGTGCGTTGTCTTTAAACGCGTTTTTCTCGAAACTGTGTTTTTGAAATCGGTTGGCAATATTTCTCGAGAACAAATCAACCGATCTTCATGCAATCTTACACAGGTCTTTAGATACAATTTTCAAAGACTTGGATGAAGGACTTTTTTTCGATTAAAAATAATGTCGCGAAAGTTTTATTGAAATTTTCATTTCTTTGCAAAAATGTTCGACAAAAATCCAATTTTTAGTTTTTCTTTCGTCGTCTAACTTAAGGTTTTAACTAAAAAACTTATTTTTTCACATAAGTTGATCCTATATGGAGTTATTCTGACACTACGGGCGCATCTTTTTTTTCCAAAATTTTCAGATTTTTTTTTGTTTATGTTTGTACCAATAACAAATTTTAATAAAATATTTAATTTTTATATGATAAATAATTATTGAAAGAATGCAGTTTTTCATCCTACCCCTTAAGGGCTTACATATGTATACTCTTGCAAGTCAGAAAAAAACGTGATTCCTTATTGAGTTTTGTTCTAGATACATTATATTTATTAAATAACTAAAAATGTTGCACATTTTAAAAATTTAATCTGCTTTAAAAATCGACGATTGATTGTGAATAGGTTCTGATTCCCTTGCTTCCATAGCCAAACTCTTCTGGAACCTCTGAAAAAACGTGTCTGGAATGTGAGGATTTACTGCTTAAAATTAGCCTAAATTAAAAATTTTTAGTATATAAATAAATATAGATTATTATAGAAGAACTTATCAGAACTTTAATTTTTCAAAAAAATACAACTTCTCAAAGCTTGTTGTTTTTGTGAAAAAATTAACCATCAGATTAACTTAATTAATGCAAAATATTGCCAAAAATCGTATACCTTTGACTCTGTAAACAGCGTCTCGAGAAAAAAAATTCTTACGAATTTATATTTCGGAAACTATATAATAAATATAGCTGCAATCGATATGCAAATATAACGAGAGCGACTTTTCGAAATTCTTTTGCACTCTACTATGAGCTAAAATTGGTAGTAGAACTTTGTCGTAATTTTAAAATTCTTAATTTATTCTTTGAAATCTATGTCGGCCCCTTAAAAGTAGTTCCCCTCGGTTCCAATACACTTATATCAACGTTTTTCCAATTCTCGAAACTGTTCTTAAAGTCAATTTCCTAAATAGCTTTCAATACAGTTAGCGATTCACGTTTTACGAATAGCTTCACGTAAATTACCAATTACACTAAAATAGTATTCCTTGTTGGCAGTTTGGTTGGTCGGAAGGAATTCGGAGTGCATCATACCTTTATAATCGAAGAAAACTTTTAGCATATCCTTGATTTTTGACCTGCTTCGGCTAACCTTTTCCTTTTCGATATTCGGGCGTTTGATCGTCTGCTTCTGCGTTGTAAGCATAGACTCACTATTCATCGTCAAAAATAATACATTTCACGTTATCCGGTTAATCGAAAAGTATTGTTTTAAAGGCGTTAACGCGACCCTTTTTTCGAAAAAATTTAGCGATTTTGGAACCAATCGTGCTTTCACTTTCAAAATGGTAAAATTAAAAATACATATTGAAAAGAATATACAAACACTTTGAAAATCATCATTAGATACGATATTTCCTCAACTACGTACGAGAAAATGTACCTACAGTCGTAAATTTCTTTACTTTAAATATTTTTGGGTAACTGTGTTCATTTAGAAGAACTTCGAACAAAAGTTATGCAGCTCGACTAAGAAAATATATCGAATTTTTCATGCACTTACACAGTAAAAAATTACAAAGATTTTTTAAATGAACTTTTTTCAAATCTTACTTGTAGAGTTGCCAGCTTGTCTTATATTTTGTTCGTTTCATGCAAGGTTTATTAATGAATTCTACTAAATTTGTACATTTTAATATCACTATTTATTCCTAACAAGCATTCAGTTTATTAAGCTAAAAAATTGTCCATATGTACAGGTACATATGTATACCTGCATATGTTATATATTTACTTTTTAAGTAAAACAATTTTAATTAAAATTTTCAAAATTAATATGTTATTTAAACTCCTTTATGGCTTTTCTTGTCCGTTTTTAAATGTTTTTGTTTTTATTTAAAAATTTGAAATAGGTGGCATCACTTTTTCAAAGACGAAATTTTCAAACAGGTGGCATCACTTTTTAAGACAAAATTTTTTTGGACAGAGACCAGACATTTAAAAAAATTTTGAATTCGTTTAAACATTTCAAACAAGTGGCAACATTTCTTCCAGACGAAAAGTTTATTGGAGTGAGGCCTTATGATTTAAACAATTTTTAAATTATTTAAAAAATTTCAATCAGGTGGCATCCGTTTTTCAAAAACATTTCAACATGGAAATTTTTTGAGCTGCCTCTGTAGGCTTTTATTTCCGCTTTCCAAATTTTTGTATTTAATTAAACAAACAGAGGACATCTCTTTTAAGAAAAATAATAATAATAATTTATTGAACTGGTTCAATAGTATTCTCCAACAACCGTTCTATCTTATTACCGCGTTATTTTAACACTTTTTATTTTTGTTGATAAATATTGATAAAAGTGATATCTTTTGAGTAATAAACTATGAAAAATAAATCATAGTACAAGCCGTAAACCCAGCAACTAGTGCTTCTTACTCTGTAAAATAATAATTGTATAACTGTATTATTATTTTTCATTTGATAAATAATATAAATTATTATAAATATTTCGTAGTTTATTCGACGACAAACATTATAATTTTAATTTAAATAATTTAATTCATTTCTTACAAATTTTTTCCCTCTTAATACAATATTCATATTTTCAAAAAAAAAAAGTAATAATAATAATACCTTCCAACGCTAGTTCAAAAATATATCAAATTATAATTTACATAAATAATATTTAGACAGATTTTACTATCCTCTCATTACTTTATGTATGAATGCATAGACCTTACTAAATCGTAATCGATTAAGCTTTACTTCACGCCTTGCAACTTGCACCCTCTCTCTATAATTTTCTACACGACCGCCAGCTTTCGCATGACTGCATTGTAGCATGCTCGTATTTAAGTGAGATTACTTTGGACAAGTCAAACAAATCAAATTGTAGCTCATACAAATTTGATTGCCAAAAAGATTATGCATATCTGTAAATTCTATAAATTATAAACGCTTGAGTGGGCAATCAAAATTATTAGATTTACTCGCTGCAGCAAGAGCGGCTAAGTGTTGGTTCACCACATTTGCACACGCAAAGGCACAAGCATGGAAGCCATGGTGACGGTATGGATGCGTGGCGGATAAATACTTTAGTGGGTGGGCACAATGGCACTGAGAATTTATTTGTGTTTTGAGAGAATAAAGTAATTGGAAAGGTTTTTTTAAGAAATTATTTATTATTAAATGTAAGTTTAATGCTTCGAACAGAGTATGTTGCCATCTTCGGCTATCGATCGGTTTTTTGTGACTCAGTTTTTTGAGATATCGATAAATAATCTCTTAAGCGCCCTTTTCTTCTCAAGAAGCTGTACTTATTTGTCATTATAGCCGATATTGGCCTACTATAGCATTTATCTGTCATACACACTGATAGATGAAAATCAAGTCCTTGTATGGAAAACTTTTTTATTTTGCAAGTTATTTTTACGAAATTTAGTAAGAACTATTTTCCAGAGCAGAGCTTCAATATCCGAGTGTATCGTTCAGATCGGATCACTATAACATATAGCTGCCGTACAAATTGAACTATCGGGAATAAGTTCTTGTATGAAAAACTTTTTCATTTGGCGAGGTATCTTCAAGAAATTTGACACGGATTATTCTCTAAAAACACTGTAAAATCTCCGAAGAAATTATTCAAATTGGATCACTATAGCATATAGCTGCCATACAGACTGATAGATAAAAATCAAATTTTTGTAACGAAACGTTTTATTTTTTGAAGAGATTTATAGTTTCGGTAAATCCTCTTTATTGTTATTTGTTTTTACATCCTTCTATAAACTTTAAAACCCACTTAACTCACTTTTCATTACCTCATTCACTGCTATAAAATTGTCAGATTTTCACCACTTCCATTTTGATTGCATTCTCTTGCTATTTAAGTCAGCAACTATTAAATGAATACCACATAATTTATTTACAGCTACTCGTGCTTTTAATATAACCAAGCAAGCAACTCCGAGTGTGTGTCCTTTTGACCTTCTCTCCGCAGTGCCAAATTTAATTTTAGTTGCGGTTGTGCATATTTCTGCAAACTCAAAGCGAATAAATGTTCGACTGGTGCAAACGTCACACTTGCGCTATTTCGCTATTTCGGTGCTACCAAAGCTGCTTAGTAGCCACACACACATACATATATGTATGTATTTATATTTATATGTACGTATGTATGTGTTTATTTTCATGTACCACTGCACGAGCAATGCATTTGAATGTCTCTCAGTTTTTTTTTGTTTTTTTTTGTTCGGCAATATCCTTACACGTTGACTTGGACCCCTAAGTGCTCACAAATAAATTTCCAGGGGAGCCAACATAACATGCAACACACATAAATCATGGTAAAGCGACGAAATTAAAATGCTTCGGTGACAATGAATTAATGTGAGTTTGTGTGTGTGTGTGTGTCTCAGTTTAAATGAAAAAATATTTGGTTGCGGTTGTCAAGTGTGATTTTGCTTGGCAAATACTACATCCTGCAGGCTAATCCTTTCTACCATAACTAAAATTAGTGTATAAATCGAAAAGTTTTGACATTTTTGATAAATTTTTATGCCGAGTAAGTCTTAACAAACATAGTTTTTGGGGAAATGGTAGGCTTCACAATGACTTCTGCGCTAAAACTAGAATTGACCTTAAATAATTTAAATTAACTGTGTTTCAAGTAAGTGAAATTTTGTTATTTCTGACCAATATTTATTCATTAAGAATTGTACTCAATATATACGATATTTGTATCACATTTGTAAATATGTGTTTTAATATATGAGATGGGTGACTCAAAAATTCTATTATTTATTTCACTTTATATAGTATTCTCAAAATTTGGTAGATTAATACCTAAAAATTCTCTCCAAGTATGAACTCTTAATATAAATAAAAAATCTTCTGATTTTAGCCTTTTATTTTTCATGTTATTGGAAAGAAAATTCATATCTCATTTTTACTAAATACAAACACAATTTTGTGTATGTAAAATATGAAAGGAAATCTACAAAGATGTATTATCTTGCAATTTTCCATAAAATTTTCCGTTAAAAATTTATATAATTATGTATCATAGAGCTTTTTGAGGT
>JBAWJQ010004507.1:0-415000 GCA_037783105.1 Bactrocera zonata | reverse complement strand
CATTTATTTTACATATTAGTGGCATCACCACTCTACCTCATCTCTCTGTCTTCAATTCTACTGTCAACTCTTCTGTCGTCCTACTGTCGTTGGCAAATATTTCCCTTATTACACGCGGCAACTTTTGTTGCGGCAACTCTTGGTTTATAGGCGAGGGGCGACGAGGAGAGGAGAATCGCGCCGAGTTTCCAGTGTTCAGCAACTCGCTTTGTGTTATTCGTAACAGTTCGCTGCGACGTTTTTCGGCATTCGTGTCCTTTCTTTCGTAGTACATAGGTGCATTTGCATATATTTTTTTGAAATTAATATTTTGAATATATTTAAAAAATTTAATTTCATCTTTTAGTAAGTAATTTGCAAATATGTATACAGATATACATAATATAATATAAATATTTTAGAAAATGGAGTATGACAAAAAAATCGAATTAATTAAAGATATTGTGAAATGTATGGAGAAAGCCATACAAGTTGATTCAGACGATAGTGAAAAGGGTGATATACATATGTGAAAGTCTGTCATATAATCTTTGTTTTAATTTTGAATTATAAATAAAATGTATTTCTTAATTGACAGAACCGATTAATATATGTGATAGAGCGGCCCAAATACCTATACGGAAAAAGAAACGACAATGGGTTAAAGTAAAGAGTAGATAATGGGTTAAAGTAAAGTGAAAGAGAATGAGAAAAAAACTCGAACAGAGTTGGGCAACACAAGTTGCTCGTGTGAAGGTACTGGGCGACAGCAAAGAGAATCGCCCGAGAATTAGCAACAAAAGTTGCTGCGTGGAATAAGGGAATATAGGAATATGTTGAAATTAGCGAGAGCGACAACCGTCGGCCTGCAGTCGTGTAGTCTTGCAGCTGTCAAAATAACTGTGCCCATAAGAACGTGTGTATTTTAATATTTAGCAGATGTCGTTTGCAGTCTGTCGCCGTCATTGTGTTCAGCATATGAGAGTTGTTTAATTTACTTTGCGTCGCCTCCATGGGAACAATTCCATACAAAAGTATGCATCTAACTAACAGAATTGGCCACAACTTAAAAGCGTTAAAAGTAGAAATAGTTAGTTGGTTTCTTATGGCTTCTGGTAATACGCATCGTTATTATTTGAACTTTAACTGTTAAAATTTTACTTTCCGTTTGGCAAATGTAAATTTTGTTTTCACCATAGCAAAATTGTCCACCTCAACCCAAACAAACATAAGTGTTACCATTTGTAATACAGTGTGGCGTTAATAGTACACCAAATTTAAAATTTAAATGATTATTTATTAAGATAACTCAAAATACTTCTTCACTTGTTGGCGTCTGTACAAGAAGTGACTTACGACGCATTGCTCAGCAAAAGGAGCAGTTTTATTTGAGGAAGGAATGAAAATCAAAGCGTTCATTCTGACATACCTATTGTCTTCGTAGATTCATTGTTGAAGTAGGAATTATCAAGCAAGGCGAGGAAAGTTTTTGTTGAATTTTGTCGATGGCATGCATCTACTTCGATACTACATACATATATACTTATGTAGAATCAGGAGTATACTACATAGTTTGTATAGACTTTTGAAACAATAATTTTAATTTGAATAGAACTTTATTTTGTTTTTACTATTTGTGTGTTAAAGGCGAGAACACTTTTTTTAAAAGTTTGCTAAAAAGATAAAATTGGAGACATAAACTGTATATAACTAACAGCCCTATTCTGAAAAAACCTCTCAACTGAGTTGAGAGGAAAAATTTGAGAGATTTCTTGTGAGGCATATTTTGTGAGGCTATTCTTGCTCAAACCTCATAAGAAAAAAGCTTAAAAAAGTCACCACGTGAGGTAAAAAGCTTTTAGCTGTCAAACAGCTGTTTTAAGAAAAATGAGAAAACAAAAAAGTACACAACAATGGATAATCAGCATATGTAAGTAATTTTGCAAATTTTAAATATATATATATATACAATAATTTCATATATTCCTAGGCGTACAAAAACGGAAAGGACAACTCAGGAGCAGCTGCAGCATTACATAATGTTTTGCAAGCAGCATCCTGAGTTGCAACGGGGGAAGCTAACTCCGACCAACCCTCAAGGGCTGCAAATACTTTGGTCGGAGTTAGCAGATAATTTAAATGGCTTAAGAGGTCCAACTCGGTCGGCTGCCCAGTGGAGGGAGGTAAGTTCATAAATGCTTGTGTATGTAAAATTATATTGTAAAAATGTAAAAAAATTAAATTAAATAAAATGAATTATTTAAACATATGTAGATGTCTTTTTATTCATTCTTAGAGGAAATAAATGTACACAGATAGTAAGTAACTTACATATATGTATATATATTTATATATATATATATTTATAGTACATAACGCCACTGGAAATATATACAAACATATGTATGTATATTATAAAAACACGATGTAACGTTCTCTTACTCTAGCACCCTCCCTAAAATTGGGGTTTTCGAAAACAATTTCGGTGTCTTGTGATTCTTCTAAAACTTCTTCGAAGCCAAGGTCTGCAGCCACACCATGCTTCAGTAAAATCTTGTGAAGAAAACAAAACAAACACAGATGTTTTCTATTATGATGGCTGCTTTCACACGTCACAGATATTTGTGACAATAGTGAGCATTTGAGCTTTTGAATTTTCGCCAGAATAAGGTAACCCTCATTATAGTGAGAAACATCACTGTGGTGAGGTTGGTGACTTTTGTGAGGGCATGAGAATAGGGCTATCAGCCCTATTCTGAAAAAACCTCTCAACTGAGTTGAGAGGAAAAATTTGAGAGATTTCTTGTGAGGCATATTTTGTGAGGCTATTCTTGCTCAAACCTCATAAGAAAAAAGCTTAAAAAAGTCACCACGTGAGGTAAAAAGCTTTTAGCTGTCAAACAGCTGTTTTAAGAAAAATAAGAAAACAAAAAAGTACACAACAATGGATAATCAGCATATGTAAGTAATTTTGCAAATTTTAAATTAATATATATACAATAATTTCATATATTCCTAGGCGTACAAAAACGGAAAGGACAACTCAGGAGCAGCTGCAGCATTACATAATGTTTTGCAAGCAGCATCTTGAGTTGCAACAGGGGAAGATAACTCCGACCAACCCTCAAGGGCTGCAAATACTTTGGTCGGAGTTAGCAGATAATTTAAATTGCTTAAGAGGTCCAACTCGGTCGGCAGCCCAGTGGAGGGAGGTAAGTTCATAAATGCTTGTGTATGTAAAATTATATTGTAAAAATGTAAAAAAATTAAATTAAATAAAATGAATTATTTAAACATATGTAGATGTCTTTTTATTCATTCTTAGAGGAAATAAATGTACACAGATAGTAAGTAACTTACATATATGTATATATATTTATATATATATATATATATATATATATTTATAGTACATAACGCCACTGGAAATATATACAAACATATGTATGTATATTACAAAAACACGATGTAACGTTCTCTTACTCTAGCATCCTCCCTCAATTTGGGGGTTTCGAAAACAATTTCGGTGTCTTGTGATTCTTCTAAAACTTCTTCGAAGCCAAGGTCTGCAGCCACACCATGCTTCAGTAAAATCTTGTGAAGAAAACAAAACAAACACAGATGTTTTCTATTATGATGGCTGCTTTTACACGTCACAGATATTTGTGACAATAGTGAGCATTTGAGCTTTTGAATTTTCGCCAGAATAAGGTAACCCTCATTATAGTGAGAAACATCACTGTGGTGAGGTTGGTGACTTTTGTGAGGGCATGAGAATAGGGCTGTATAAATATAAAAATTAAATTAAATAAGCTGGCATCCTTGTTATGATATCGCCATTTGTAAAAGATACTTGCTTTGAAGCAGTTTCAAGTACCAAATAAATTATTTTGTGATTTGCCAAGAATGACAAGCATCGGGGATTTGTTTACAAAATATAATTGTACAAATTGCCAGGACGATATCTCTGGTATTCGTGTACATTGTGCAGAATGTGAAAATTTTGATTTATGTCTTCAGGTGAGTAATTTATAAGGAATGTATTCATTGTACTCGCTGAGAATTTGTATGCGTTCGTTCGTATAAAGTAGCGAATGACTTGAGCATCTTCGGTATATACATATGTACATATAATATGACATTTCTGTTCTACATATTCCACCTTCTGGAAGATATACAAAAAACAGCTGAAAACGTTTATAATAGAATTTTGTTCATAGTGTTTTGCTTCCGGGGCGGAGATCGGTACACATCAGAATAATCATGCTTATCAATTTATGGATACCGGCACAGCTATATTGTCTGTATTTCGAGGCAAGGGCGCTTGGACTGCTAGAGAAGAAATACGACTACTGGATGCTATAGAACAATATGGATTTGGAAATTGGGAAGATATAAGTAAACACATTGAGACGAAGTCAGCAGAGGACGCCAAAGAAGAATATGTTAAACGATTCGTTAATGGCGCAATTGGCCTTCACACTTGGACACCTGCCCAATCTCAACGACCCTTGTTAGTGGATCACACTTCTGAGGACGTAGGTCCTTTAGGCGCTACAGCTTTACAACGCCTGCCTCCTTTGGACATTACGAATGAAGAAGCTGCTCAGTTAGGTTATATGCCAAATCGGGATGGTTTTGAACGTGAATATGATCCCACAGCTGAACAGTTAATATCCACAATGTCTCTCAGCACCGAAGATACCGAAGCTGATTATTTATTAAAATTGGCTCATGTCGACATGTATACACGTCGTTTACGTGAACGAGTACGACGTAAAAGGCTGGTTCGTGATTATCAACTTGTAGCTAACTTCTTTCGCAATCGTAATTATGCTCAACATCCAGGCATGACACGTGAGCAAAAGGAATTCCGGGATCGTTTTCGTGTCTTTGCTCAATTTTACACATCCAATGAGTACGAACGGCTACTGATGTCTCTCGAACGTGAAAAAGAGTTGCGAATACGTTTAGCTGAGCTATGCCGCTATAGATACAACGGATTAACTAAAATTGACGAATGTCGACACTTTGAACAACATGCAGCTATGTCTTTGAATCGTTCCACTGGACCCTATGGCCATGGAAAAACTGTAAGTGCTTGCTTAAATCTAGGGTTAAATTACAATTACTTCGAATATAAAAGAGTAAAAGTAGATATTTTACTCATACACACTCATACGAGGACTTGTTATCATGACGTTATATACTTACGTATACATATACGAGTATCATTTGCTTGTTTTAAATAAAAATTAAAGATGATTTTTACATATGTGTATGTACATATATGTAAAAGTACAGAGGTACACTTCTTTAAATTATATATACATATATTCATATGTAGTTTTCGCTTAAACTGACAATACACGAAAGATTGAATATCGTGTCGTATTTAGAAAAACTTTTCATAGTAATTCTGACGACTTGCCCTGAAACATATGCTAGTTTGGCTATGCTCATTATATTCCATTCCATTTTCACGATATTCAGTTTGCGTGTATTATCGGCACACCAAGCGGCGAACGTTTGAACGGATGTATAAGACAATGTTTAACCACAGGACAACACGCACCTCAGCATTGGAAGTCGTCGGCAGCTAGGCTCTTCCTTACACTCTCCACAACACAGCAGCAGAAAACCGTAAGCACTTACACTTCATTTATTATTGAAAATAGCTTTGTTAATATTATTATAATTTCAATAAATATGTATATATCAACATTTCACAGCGAACTGTCAAACGGAAGCGAGGCGCAGCTAAATTCAATCGCATCAAGAAACACGCTCCACACCGGCGACCTGACCTCCTCCGGCGCATTATTGCACAACAGAAATTACTTGGATAGCTGTCGGGAATCGTCGGTTCATACGACGATATCGCAAGCGGGGATGATAGTGGGAGCGGGCACGATGTCTACAACCAAATTAACGAACGGAAATCCACAGCCACTGATACCAATTCAGCAGTATACCACGACGATGGGAGTAAAAAATCAACAAACGCCACAGTTACAAATAAACGACGTCGCCGTAAACGAAAAACAACATCTACAGCAACTACTGTTGCAGGAAAATAATAATTTGGACATTAAGACACTTCCAATGAGTTGTATTTTGCGTGCACAATTAGATGAATTAAAGCATCTACCACAACCTTTGGGCACCGATTTATTATCTACTAATGAACAGCAAGTTTGTAAAGACTTCAATCTTCCGCCTACGACATATTTATCCCTAAAAACTTGTTTACTTAGCGGTGCTCCCGTTGTTAATAATTTGTCACCCGTTGAAAACTCTCTAAGAAAATATTTTGTAAAAGTAGGTTGGCTGAGTCATTAGACGCTATTTCTGCTTAAACCACTAGATAATATCACAAAACAACAAAATAATGCGGCAATATGTTTATACTAAAGTAATTTATAATTGGTATAATCCATATTTAAATTACATATACAAATAACTTTAGAATCATAAATTCCATATATATTTGAAGATCTATAAAAACTCAATATATTTATTTAGATTAAAATTTAGCAGTAATTAGAAATAATCTAAATGCTTACTTGTATCAAGTCTTCATTTTTGGTTTTCTTTAACCATGTTTTTGTTCTAAGAATGGTTAATCCCTGAGGAACGGCTTAGTTTTAAAATGTTAAAATCACTTATATAATGATATAAAACGACATTCGGTAGTTCGCTTTTCGTTTAGTGTGAATATAAACATATATATATACGAATAAAATTTAGTTCTGAAAATATAATATGAAATCTCTGCTATACTTATACGATGTCTTTCTAACAAAAAAATTACTTTAATTTTGGTGGCACCGAAGTGATAATATTTGACACAGGTGCTAAATCTGTTAACGTAAACGGCAGACAGTTAGTTTTAGTTTACTAGTTCTTTATAGGTTACTTTATAAAAAATATATATGTATATCTTTTACGAAGATTTTATTTTGATCAGTTTGAATGGCAGCCACTTACACTGTAGCGTTTGTCAAAAATAAGTTTTCCATTCAAAATCTTAATTTTGATCGGCTTGTATGACAATTATAGATTATAGTGAGCCGATCTGAACAATTACTTCGAAGATTGCGCAGTTGCCTAAACAATAATCCATCCCAAATTTCGTGAAGATATCTTTTCTATGAGTAATGGCTGTTTTTATCCAGATACTCTAATTGGTACTTATACCGCAAAATACCGTTGTTGTTGTTTTAACGGGATACTAATCCCCGTTAGGGTGGTGTCATTTGTGTTGTCGTCGACGTCATCTAACGGTAGGCCCAGGAAACGCGCTGTTTCGACGGGGTCGGACCAGAGGGAGGGGGTGTTAGATGTGTAGGGTTTGTAGGACATGCAAAGAGGTGGTCAGTGTCATGCGGAGACTCGTTACATGCAGGATATTTATTAGGTATGTCAGGGTTTATTCTGGATAGGTAGGAGTTTAACCTGCTACAGTATCCAGAACGAAGTTGTGCAAGGGTCACTCGCGTTTCTCGCGGCAGCTGGAGCTCTTCGTCTGCAATAGGTGGTGGTTTGACTCCAAGAATGCCATTCACGGGAAGGGAGTCGGTGAAGGTGTTGATGGCTCTACTGTGAATGGCGGACAGTGTCTGTCGAAAGTCCGTTGCGTCCGAAGTCCGGTCGGCGTACTGTACGATGTCGTCGACGTAGTCCAGGAAGGACCATTTGATGCTCCTATGAGGCGGTTCCGCTCCAAGCAGGTGGCTGCAGGGATGGTTTCTGCGAAAAAATCCCAGCAGGAATTGCCTGGAGAGGACTTCATTGTGCTCCTCAAATGGTAGCATAAGCGTCTCACTATGTAGATGTTCGATAGGAGGCATCAAAAGGCATCCCGTCGCGGCTCGGAGTGCAGTATTTTGACAGGTCTGTAGTTTCCTCATTTGCGTGCCACTGCATCCAGGCGACCATATGGGTGCTGCGTAACTTAGGACCGGCCGGCCGATTGCCTTGTATGTTGCCAACAACGACTTGAGCGACTTGAGGATTTTGTTGCGGCTCTGTACTTTGGCGATAATCGTGGTCGTGTGGGGAGAGAAGGAGCATAGACTATCGAGGGTTACACCTAAAATCTTAGGGTCGGAATTTTGACGGCGTCGACTGCAATATTAATTTCAAGACTATACTCCTTCGTCCAGTTCGTAAATGTGGCCGCTGTGGATTTGATGGGGGAGAGTGTTAAGTTCCTTGCAGTGAGGAAACAAGAAAGGTCGGGGAGGTAGCTGTTTACTTTCGAACACATGCCATCGATTCCATTGCCCGACGTCAATATCGTACAGTCATCGGCGTACGAGGTTATGGCCGTCGAACATATGTCTTGCTATACGCAGTGATTGAGACTTGAATATCCCCGAACTCGACAAAATACCGTCCATTTAAATATTCTCAAAGTAATATATTCGACCTTCTCTTATTTAGTTCTGCAGCTCGAACTATTTTGTCTATAAGAGTGTACAGCTGCTGGCGTATGCTGACGATATTGATATCATCGACCTCAACACCCGCGCCGTTAGTTTTGCTTTCTCCAGACTGGACAAGGAAGCAAAACAAATTGGTCTGGCAGTGAACGAGGGCAAGACGAAATATCTCCTGTCATCTAACAAACAGTCGTCGCATTTGGGACTTGGCACTCACGTCACTGTTGACAGTCATAACTTTGAAATTGTAGATAATTTCGTCTATCTTGGAACGAGCGTAAACATCACCAACAAAGTCAGCCTAGAAATCCAACGCAGGATAACTCTTGCCAACAGGTGCTACTTCGGACTGAGTAGGCAATTGAGAAGCAAAGTCCTCTCTCGACAAACAAACTATATAAGTCACTCATAACTCCCATCCTGCTATATGGTGCAGAGGATTGGACGATGTTAACAACCGATAAGTCGACGCTGCGAAAGATTTATGATCCTTTGCGCGTTGGCCACGGCGAATATCGCATTCGATGGACATTGACATAGTTTAGCGAATTAAAAGACAGCGGCTCCGCTGGCTAGGTCATGTTGTCCGGATGGACAAAAACACTCCAGCTCTGAAAGTTTTCGACGCAGTACCCGCCGAGGGAAGCAGAGGAAGAGGAAGACCTCCACTTCGTTGGAAGGACCAAGTGGAGAAGAACCTGGCTTTGCTTGGAATATCCAATTGGCACCACGTAGAGAAAAGAAGAAACGACTGGCGCGCGGTTGTTAACTCTACGCCAATTAAAAAGAAGAAGAATATATTCGACATTTACTTTTATTTGTAATTAAAAAACAGAGATTTGTTTTATATTTTCTAGTTTTAACAAATGCTTGTTTAGCTTTACAACAAATCACGCAAACAGTTTTAAAAAATTTATATGTATATGCAAATCTTGTCAACCTGCGGCAAATTAAGGACCCTGTAAAATAACATTAAGATTTTACATTACGCGGGATTATAGACATGCATATATATTTATAACATATATATACCTAGCCAATCTCTGGATAAGTAAGCGTTTCACCAATAAGTAACAACAATCCGGGATATCACTTATTCCTAAGGAAATACCGATATAGGGTATTTTTTGGGCTCCACTGCCGTTAGTGGCGGCACCACCAGCTTTAGCTGTGACAGCGTTTGCTGATTGGTTGGTATGAGTTGTACCAGAGGCGATAGTAGCACTCGTTGATCTAATATTGCCATTAGCCACGGCAACTGCAGCAGCAGCTAGAGAACTGCGCCAAGACTCAATTAATTCGTTTTGAACATCCACTGGTAACTCATTAAATACAGTTGTATCCACACCTGCCGGGCATGGAATATTGGAGACATTTCCAGTAATGGTAGTAGTGTTCGTGGCTGTTGCAACTGATTCAGATGCTGTTGATGTATCCTCAAGATATCCCATCAGTAAGTGAGTAGATTGAATTGAGTCAGAAGCCTGTGTTGTTGTAGGAATGTCACAACTTGTCGGTGTACTAGCTGTACTACCCGTTTCATCCATTGGTGATGGTAATGGCGATGAGGTTGGTGATGATGGCGTCGACGATATTTGTCTTTGCGTTGTAAAGGAACGATTTCCCGCCGACGTTCGGTTAACTTTCATAAGTAATGACGAAGGAGGTTGTATCGTTCGAAAGCGTTGCAGGGGTGTACATGTAGTCGATGACGTTGTTGTGGTCGAGAATGTTGCCGAAGGTGCAGAGCTAGTGCTACTTGTTGGATTTGTAATGAAATCTTTTTCACTGTCTCGTGAATTTAAACGCAAATCACAAACACGAAGTTTACTTGGGGATGCAACATCAGCAGTGTCAGTATACATGGCTGAATTCCCCAAACATCGCCGTTTGGCCATTAATAAACGACCAATACGACTTTTTTTTGGAGAAGGTTCAATTTCAGTTTCAGAGAAATCTGAGAAATCGGAATTAGTTGCTGCAGATTCAGAACCATTGTCAATAAGCATTGGTATAGGTGAAGCAGCAGTTGCTCTTCGACGATAAAACTGATCACTTGGCTGAAAGGTGGTGGGTGACGAACGGAATGCTTCGTCGTTATTTGGTGAAGGCATTGAGGCAGTTGGGCTTTCTGATGTTGTGGCTACATCAATGTTTGTCAAAGAAGTTATAGACTGTACTTCTAAATCAGTTTTTTTAATTAGAAAATTTGCAATGGACGATGAACCGAGTTTCCGTTGTTGAAACTTTGAAAACGCAAGGCCGATAAGGGTAATATTAAACGGTTTAGTAAGATCAACAACGCGTTCGAACAGGCGTAAAATAATCTTCAGCAACTTGTCTTGTGCGCCTTCTGCGAGTACCACCTTTTGTCCGCCACTTTCCGTTCCTGTTTGTGATTTAAATAGTGATGGCAAAATGTTAACTTGCTTAGTTTCTCTATGACTTGTTTTTTTCTGAGGATCGAATTTACGTAAAATCACTTTAATCGCAATTGGAATGCGGCCATCCTCTGCAACCTGTTAATAATGACGAACTATTTTATTAAGAACTAATGGTAGAAAGAAATACACGTACCTGCTCTACCAAACGCATAAGCAGCAAACGAAAGCGATCTTCAACATCCCTTCGCACGGAAATCGGTCGGCATGAATCTTCGAGTCCTATTGTTTTAGGTTTGCCAGATGGACGCACTGAACTCACATCTTTTCCAAAAGACAAATCTTTCAATTTTGTTGCCGTTTCAAAGCCAAATTTTTTTCGAAGGGTGTCCATGTTACATCCTTGCAATTCAGTAATATTAGCGATACCACTCTCAAGAAGCAGTGATTCTGTTTTTTGTCCGATACCAGTAACTTTATGCAAACTATTTAAATTACGCATAAATTCGCCCGCATAGTTTGAACATAGAACAGTCTGTTGGTTGGGTTTATGTTGAGAACCTACAAGTTTTGCCAACAGTTTGTTATACGATACGCCAGCACAACATGTTATATTAAGTTGTTTATGCAAAGCTAAACGTATTTCTTTAGCAATTTGTGTACCCACTGCTAATCGCTGTGCGCAACCACAGTCACAACTTTGCGAAAGTTCTGCACTTTCTGGATATATATGACCTTCGACTTTGGGAATTATGCTGGAGGCAATAGTAGAACCTTCGACATGTTCATATTGGTTTTTTTCTATACGATCACACACTTCGGCTGTTACGTCTAAATAATTTTCATCGAAACCCAGTTTCTCCACCAATGGTGTAAAAGTCAAAAGTGCATCAAATATACGTTGAGACATTTGTTTATATGGTGCCAAATCTTCACCATTGACTAAGGTTAGTGTAGGACAAAGACGCTGTGCCTCCTCGATGGCCATCAATTTGTTGACACCGAATTCACGAGCTAGATAATTGCAAGTAACCACAAAATTTTTTTGCTGAATTCCCAGTGGTCGTGAGCGCAAAGTGGGATCACGTATTTCTTCAACCTGGGCATAGAAACAATCCATGTCTATGTGAATTATTGTACGCTGATGCGGTTCATTGCGGTTAATAACATTTGAAAAGTCCATTTTGAGTTTTAAACAACTATCTGAAAAAGATTTCGTTTATTCGTTTAAATTTTTTTCTTATTAAAATAAAAAAATAAAAATATATGTACATATGCATAGTATTGTATTTTTGATAATCACTTTATATAACTCAGGAAAGATTAACTTAAATATATTTTGCTAAACGGATATTTTGCAAAATGCAAATTATTATGGTTGACGCAGAGTTACCATTAAATAACAATAAAAAAGGAGCAGATACCAGTGCTATATTTTTTCAAAAATATCGCCAACTATTTAACTTAAAGAAAATATGATGATACATTTAATGCCACGATTTCGATTACTTTGACGGAGGGGTAAAAAAAGCCGAATTTAATTTTAATAAACAGAAACATATATTCTATATTTAATTATTTGCTTATTATAATTATTTACTTTCTATTGCTTCCCTCGCAAATCGTTGATCAAAACAAAAGAGCAACAGTTACTCCGTTACCAATTCGGCATTGAATGTTTTGTATTTTGTCCCTTTCATTTTTCTTCGTTCATACGTCACAATCTTTCTACACTTTAATTATATTTCGCAATTTCGTAAGGGAAATAACATAAGAAACCGCCAAAGAGAAAACAATAACAATGAGTAATAGCTCTGCCAACAAACTATCCTGCTTCTCCATCTCCTAAAAAAAAGTAATTTCCTTGAATAAGAATAAGGGAAAGTTTAAACATAACGCAACAAAACCTTTCATGGCACCTGTTAAGAAATTATTTCCTCATTCAACCACTATTAACAAAATAAATCTGAGATATGCGATAAAATATGTATATAATGCCGTAAAACCGATCTCAATGATTCCAGATAAATTAGTCAAACACAATGTCTAGTATCAAATCCATTATCAAAAGCACACTTTTAATTTCCAGTTAGCTGTGAATATCTTATATAAAAAAACAAATAAAAACATGGAGAAAGTGTGTAAGTGCCTGGGTTGCGAATGTCAAAAATTGCAATCCTCCAAAAGCAAATTAAGAAAAAAAAAATTGAAGTAATATGTATTGCAGATTTTAGGTGCTACTTTGGTTTATGAAGTAATTGGTTACTAACTCTAGTTTTCATTTATTTTTCTAATAGCCTCTACAAAGTTTAATATGCGTATGACAAGATGACGGCGATGTATAGAAGACAAAGACGAAGGTCATGGCGATAGCAACAACGTAATAAATGGCGACAAAGCACCAATTGCACGAATTTTGAAATGAGCTTCACTAGCTTTCACATTTGTTTTCTTAAGTTTCTTACCTTGGAATACTCCGATTTTTTAAATGGCAAGTGCTACTGGTTTTCGTCGTTGCCTTTCCTTACTCTAATTACTTTTACGGTGCCTCAAAAACCTATATTTTGAATTTTTCATCTAAAAAAACTTCCAGCTGTGAATATCTGTCTACTTGTGATTATCCGTTCTACTCCCTTTATCATTTTCTACATTTCTCCAGTTGTACGTATAATTCAGCTATTCAGCGCGATTTCAGAATGCTTAAGCGTGCTATAAACAGCAAAATTTCCTAGTGTGTCAATTAAAGTAATATCTTTCTATTCTAATTGCAAACCACATGTCGCAACAGAAACCATTGAGAAACTTGAATGAATTCAACTCCACAATAAAAAAAATGTTGCAACTGCACTGGAAAGAGCATTGTACATTTCAAAGAAATATTTAATGTAATTTATATATATTTCAATTCAAAGCAATACACCACGAAAATCATGACAAACGATCAAAGATGTTCAATATTTTAAAACTATATCATTATAAATAGAGGATGATTCTAAATTTCGATTTTAATTACCCAATTCGATCTACTGGCAATATTTCTAGCAATATTGTGTTTTAGGCTATTTCTCGTCAACTTTGCTGTTGACATTTCCGAACTATTCCTTTTTGTTCAAATTGTACTAACTTTTAATAAAGTTTAACGGCGGATTTTCTTCTTTGCTTTTGCTATACAATAAGAAGTTTTTCATTTTATTAGAAGGTTGAAATAAAATTTGCATATAATAGGTCATAACATAATAAGAGGAAGTTTTAAAAATGGAGTCAAAGTTACCAAAGCCTTCGGGAATAAAACGTCCAACAACGCTTACGAGAAATATTTTACCTATGGACCGAATAAAAACAGCAACGCTTGGTTTGCGTTCAAAATCGGCGAATTTGTCTATATGTGCGTTGGATAATTTTCAGCCTCTTTCTCGCGACCTTACTAATTTACCAAATGGTTTTCAACACAGAGGTATTTAAATTAAAGTCCTAGTGAAAAATTAAAAAAGTTTGTAGAAGAATGTGTAATTTTTTTTTTTTTTTTTTACTGATTTTTCATACCAAAATCTAATACCACATTTTAATTTTTAGAACGTGCAGGATCCCCAGATATACTCCGCCCGAACAACGCAAATAGTAATGGTGTTTCTCGTTCAAAATTACGACGTAGCCGATCGGCTTGTGATATTCGAGATATGCGACCTATGAAGCGTCCCGAATTAACTCTTGCACCAATTCCTTCCAAGACAACGCGCTTTGCTAATGCAGGCGTGACTAATAATTCGGCAGTATCAACACAACCATTTTCTTCAAACAGTACAGTTTCCAAACCACAACGAGTAGGACATGTTGCAGTTTCATCTACCTCAACTGCAAAAAAAGTATACCCTACAAAATCTCAAAATACAGCAAATGTGGGGAACAATGCTCCTGGTCGCGTTGCTAGCACAAGTACAAAAACGTCAACTACAGTAACCAAGAAAGGCATGGGGTCGAGTACTACTACATCTGTTTCAACTACTGGAGCAGGAAAACCTATTAATAAACGCATACCGCCTTACGATTTTAAAGCACGCTACAATGATTTATTAGAAAAATACAAAATACTAAAGGCAAAGTTTGAAGAAAAGTGTGAGCAAATGGGTGCAATGGAAGGAGTGCCTGAACAGCTAGAGGAGTCACAAGATCAGTTATTCAAAACAAAAGAGGAGTTAAAAAATATCTGTACCGAGAGGGATTGTTTAAGTCAACAAATTAAGTCATTAAATTTGAAAATAGATTCCATTTCGGCATTATGCGTGAAGACGAAAGACGAATTGGACTTTATAACAGAGGAACATAAAGTGAGTATTGATTTGTTTGAAAATTTTGGATCTTAGTTTATGTATATATTTTCTTATAGATCTTGAAAGAAGCACACGGGACCCTTACTAATGAAGTACTTGAGTTACGAGAGCGATCAATACGCTTAACAGAAGAAAATGTTTTATTACAGGAAGATTTAACTGCTTGTAAGGAACAATTGTTTCGAGCCAATTTAGAACGAAAGGAATTGCATAACACAATTATGGATTTGCGTGGAAATATACGGGTTTTCTGTCGTGTCAGACCACCGTTGGATTTTGAACAAGAAAAATTACTTTGTGGATGGAATTACGTAGATGAGTCCACAGTGGAAATTCAGAACTTTGAGAACAAGAATAAAAGTGGAGTACATACTTTTTCATTCGATCATGTATTTCATCCTAATTCAAAACAGGAGGATATATTTGAAATGGTATCACCTTTAATACAATCGGCATTAGATGGCTACAATATTTGTATATTTGCCTATGGACAAACAGGCAGTGGGAAAACATATACGATGGATGGTATACCAACCAATGTGGGTGTAATACCGAGAACCGTAGATTTGCTTTTCGACTCTATTAAGAACTATAAACGCCTTGGATGGGAATATGAGATACGCGTTACATTTCTGGAAATCTACAACGAAGTGCTCTATGATCTACTGAGCAATGAACAAAAAGATATGGAAATACGCATGGCTAAACATAATAAGAATGACATATATGTTTCAAACATAACGCAAGAGACGGTTACATCAGCGTCACGCTTGCGGGACCTTATGCATGTGGCTAAAATGAATCGAGCTACGGCTTCAACTGCGGGAAATGAGCGATCATCGAGATCACATGCAGTTACTAAAATAGAACTTATCGGCTATCACGCTGAGAAAAATGAAACATCTGTCGGTACAATCAATCTCGTTGACCTGGCGGGTTCTGAGTCGCCCAAAACAAGTACACGTATGAACGAAACGAAAAACATTAATCGATCCCTTTCTGAACTTACTAATGTTATCCTAGCATTGTTACAGAAACAAGACCATATACCATATCGTAATTCGAAGCTAACACATTTATTAATGCCATCATTGGGTGGAAACTCGAAAACATTAATGTTTATAAATGTGGCACCATTTCTAGACTGCTTTGTTGAGTCGGTTAAGTCCTTGCGTTTCGCAGCATCCGTTAATTCATGTAAAATGGCGAAAGCAAAACGAAACAGATTCTTAAATACATCTAGCAATAATTCACTCTAAAATTAGTGCCAATGTTATATTTATTAAGAATTTTTTTTAATTTCTGTACAAATTTTCGTTGCCTGCTTGTATTTTTTGTGCTTTTCCAGAAATCACTAACTCCTCATATTAGTTTTGTACCTTGCGTTATTATTTTTTAATAAACAAACAGCTCACATAAAATCTAGTGAGCTACTTTTTGTATGCACATTTTTGCAATTGCTATTTATTTTTGACTTTAAAGCAAAATCATAGATTTCTTTTCATATGACCGTCATCACTAGAGATGGAGAGATGGTAAGGAACTTTTTTCCAAAATCCTGTTTTTAATGCACCTTGTATTATTTTGTGTTCAAATATTTGAATTTTAATTTGATATAGTTTAGTTGGTCAAGTAACGGGGACGGACCTGGATTTTATCCGGCTAAGAACTATCAACACGGCACCATTCCTCGAAATTACTTCAAAAATGTTTCCAGCAACAAGAAAAAAAAAAAAACAAAATTATCATAAATTAAATAAGGAATCAGGGATTTTTAATTTTCTCCTTTATTGTAAGAGATCGTTAATATAATGCACTAGTACTACATGCCTAAAAAAAGAATTTGTTTGCATAGGTGTCTCCACTGATTTTTTATTGCTATTAATTATTTTATTTTCGGTGAAGCTCAAAAAACTCTAAACACTTGCTATCGATAAGTAATTTTGCTTGTCTAGTAGATAGGCAACATAAAGAAAATGTTTTATGCACGCAAAGTAGCTATAATATCATTAGGTACCTGGCGGGCGATTTCGGAATGTGATATTTCAGGAATTGTTGCTAAGACACCCATCCGATTTTTATAATCTACATCAGCTGCATATGAGTAGTGAATGCCTGCTAAATCGGTAAGGGTGCCGCCGTATGCTTCAAGTACAGCTTCCGGTGCACAAGTGTCCCACCGCTTGCAACCGGGACTAGCAAATACATATGCGTGTGCCTTGCCTTCAAGTAATTGTAATACTTTATATCCAGCACCTCCAACTTTAATTACTTTTGTTGGTGATAGAGCGTCTAATGCTTGTTGTACCAAGGGTGTTAAATGAGAACGTGTAGTCGTAATAATCATTTGCCCTTTGGGTGGACTTGTAGGTTCGAATCCTCCTGTGCCTAACCCTTTAAGACCCCAAATAGTTCTGCCTATGTCGCCATTAGATTGTTTGTAGTAGGGTTGGTAAATAATACCTCCAACAGCGCGATCTTTAATTGCTATCCCAATTAGTACCGTCACATGCTCTAATAAGCCTTAATAAAGAATCATTGATTTGATAAATTGGCAATTTTATTAAATTATGTTTTACCTTTAGTGTACTCTGATGTGCCGTCTAAAGGATCAACCCATATCACGAATTCTTCCTCCTTAACTTCAAGTAATTCCTCTGGACAACTATGTGTGAGGAATTCCTCGTTTTCCTCTGATACCAACCACTCCGCTTTGACATTTAAGTTGGAATCACCCTCCTCGCCAATGATTGTAATATTAGGAAATTTTCTCGACAGAGACGCAATAATACATTGCTGAGCCGATCGGTCAGCTTCAGTTTGTAAGTCGTCTTTGCCCTAACAAAGGTATTGGTCATAGATTTGTATATGTATGTACGTTGCTAATACCTCTTTTTCCACAATACCAAGATTGCCGCGCTGCATTACTTCTCGAATTATTGAGCCTGCACGGGCTGCCGTGTTGATGGACAAAGCCATGATACGCATCACTTTAGGAGTTGTCATTGTATATTATAAGATTTTTATTTAGTTTTACAAAATTTTCTACTTTTGCAATGTAGAGTGACTAGGAAACTGTAAGAACTGTAAGCCTCTACAAATAAAATTATCGTGTTATCGAATATCATGGTTTGATGTTATACTCGATTCGTTCTAATCCCTAACTACTGCATAAGCACTAATTGAGACAGTAAAACCTTATATAATTTTACAAATTGTGATTTCAGTTTATTACACGACTATTTTCATCCACGAATTTGATACTTTGACACCAATTACTCAATAAAATCGTTTATATTATTGATCGATAATTGTAATGATTTATCCATTATCGATAAAATATTTTTCCACAAGCATTTATCGAATCATGAGTAACAGGAAGAGAACTGTAGTTTCATCAATAAGCGCAGTTTTTACAATGTCTCCTAGGAGCATCAAGCGGTTTTTCCTTGACTACGTCGACGATATCGTACAGTACGCCGACCGGACTTCGGACGGAACTTACATCCGACAGGTACTGACCGCCATTCACAGTGGAGCTATCACCGACTCCGTTCCCGTGAATGGCATTCTTGGAGTCAAACCACCACCCATTGCTGACGAAGAGGTCGAGTTGCTGCGAGAAACGCGAGTGACCCTAGCGCAGCTTCGTTCTGGATATTGTAGCACGTTAAACTCCTATTTACCCAGAATAGACCCCGACATATCCAATATATGTCCTGCATGCAACGAGTCTCCGCATGACACTGACCACCTTTTTGCATGCCCTGCCAACCCTACTCAACTAACACCCTTTTTCCTTGGGTCCGACCCCGTGGAAACAGCACGTTTCCTGGGCTTACCGCTAGATGACGTCGACGACAACAGAGATAACCCTTGCCATCCTAAGTCCGCTATTACACGAAGCAACTTTTGTTGCTAATTCTCTTTGCTGTCGCCCATTACATTCACACGAGCAACTGGCGTTGCGCAACTTTGTGCGAGTTTTTTTCTTATTCTCTTTCTCTTTACTTTAACCCATTGTCGTTTCTTTTTCCTTATAGGTATTTGGGCCACACTATCACATATATTAATCAGTTCTGTCAATTAAGAAATACATTTTATATATAATTCAAAATTAAATTAAGATTTTATAACATACCTTCACATACATATATCACCCTTTTCACTAACGTCTGAATCAATTTGTATGGCTTCCTCCATACATTTCACACTATCTTTGATTAATTCGATTTTTTCGTCATACTCCATTTTCTAAAATATTTATATTATATTATGTATATTTGCATACATATTTGCAAATTACTTACCAAAAGATGAAATTAAATTTTTTAAATATATTCAAAATATTAATTTCAAAAAAATATACGCAAATGCAACTATGTACTACGAAAGAAAGAACATGAATGCCGAAAAACGTCGCAGTGAACTGTTACGAATAATAACACAAAGCGAGTTGCTGAACACTGGAAACTCGACTCGATTCCCTCTCCTCGTCGCCCCCTCGCCTATAAACCAAGAGTTGCCGCAACAAAAGTTGCGTCGTGTAATAGCAGAGTAACGGGGATTAAGAAACCATAAAAACAACAAAACACCTAAGATTTGCGCGAGTTATAATAAAAAAATGTAATAAATAAAAGAAATTTCATTAGTTACATTGTGCATACAATACAGCCCTATCGCATAGTATGTTATGCGTTCTATTTTTCTTGTTAGTAAAGTAGCTGTACACAATAATTGTGTCAAAAATATATTAAAATACTTATTTTGTTATTATAAAATATTTTTCTTTTAAATTTTTTACAACTTTTCTTGATAAGCGTTCCCTTAAACATAATTTTTTAATAAAATATGAGAAACCTTATGATTTTCCGGTGTACAAATAATTGAGTTGAATTGAAAAATAATAGTCTTATATCTTTGGAAACACCCGGTTCTGCAAGAATATAGTTTCGTTTCGTTTCGTACCTGAAATGTGGTTGGTCAAAAAGACCGCGTCCTGCTCAAGTGAGTGACATTTGTAAACGTTTATTAAAAGGTTTTGTGAGTAAACTTTTTATCTAAATTTTGTAACCAATACGAACAACTTATTATTGAAACAATGTAAGTTTTAAACAATGATATAATATTTACTCTACTTAACCTTAAATGGATTTGCAGGGCTCTTGTAAAACCTAAATCTGAACTGACACCTGAGGAACTTGCTCGCCAAGAGGAAGAAGAATTCAACACGGGCCCTCTTTCCGTTCTCACCCAATCGGTGAAAAACAATACACAAGTTCTAATTAACTGCCGCAATAACAAGAAGCTGCTTGGTCGTGTAAAGGCTTTCGACCGCCACTGTAATATGGTTCTCGAAAGTGTTAAGGAAATGTGGACTGAATTGCCTCGTACGGGAAAAGGCAAGAAGAAAGTTAAACCAGTAAATAAAGATCGTTTTATATCGAAAATGTTTTTACGCGGAGATTCAGTGATTTTGGTTTTGAGAAATCCTTTGGCGACAGCAGCAGGGAAATGAGTTATTTTCTACGCTATCTTTAGTATATGTAATATATATGTAGGCATTATGGTAATCAAAACAGAATAATAATAATTTTGAAAGCAGCCAAACTAGTCTTATTTAATTAAAAAAGAAAAGATTTACAATTGAATACAAACAAAATCACATGGTGTTAGTTGCCTGAAAGCTGTTTATGAACGAAGGGAACATATTCATCCCATTGCGCTTGATAAAAGTTGCCTGCTATAGGATAATCAAGGTCATATTTTAAAGCAAAGTTAGCTGCACGGAAATTAGGACGTTCCTCTCTGCTGTTATTTCCAACTCTTGCCTCATTGAATTCCAACTTTCCATTCTGTTTGTACAGCAAGAATACATAACGATGCAGTCCTGAATCTTTTGGAGGTCCTGAGCCGACATAAGCGCTTAGAACTTCGCCTTTTGAAATATCATTGTTTGGGATGTTACCCACTAGCCAGTGTTTGAATTCGCGAAATTTTGGTGCATTACGACTTGGTGCGTCTGGATCTGTCATTATAAGTGTGTAAAATGAATCTTCATCCGCCTCCCATTCTACCAAAGGTTGTGACTTTACTTGAGTTGGTGTGAGTTCTATCCCCGCTTTCACTTCCAAGTCGTTGGCATACGTCACCTAAATATTTAATAAATCTTGATATTCAAAGTTTATTTAATTTAAAGTTTTTGACAATACTTTTAAAAACCAGTTTGGTGCACTTGGTACAACATCTGGAACGACTTCATGTTGCTCGAATATTGTCTTCACATCATTTGTATCGTTTGCACTTATATTGGACGCGATCAAAAAAAGCCAAAATACTTTCATAATCTTTGAGTTCACCATTTAAATGTCCTGCGATGAGTTAACTGTATATTTTACAACCGATATACTTATGTATTTCGTATGTGAAATCTAATAGTAAAATGCTTTAGGCGATTAAATTAAGTTAACTAACCAACACAGAAGCGATTAAAAAAACAATAAACCAACTACAGCTTTTAAGGTAAAGATGAGAAAGCTTTTACCTGGTATGGGGCATTCCATTATCACGGGCAGGGAAATTGAAAATTGATTTTTGATTAATATATTGTTCAAACTGGGATTCTTGGTAGTGTTATCGATGTGTGGTTTGTAATAATGCCATATTTATTTTTCAAATGAACATAATAACTACCTACCAGATTTTCTATGAGTTTAATCTGTTCCACTAAAGCCGGATGGGAGAGCATCTACATCGAGGCTGAGATCGACTCAAATTATTAGATTTTTGTTACTGGCCTAATAAATAAAAACCCTTTGTGGGATAAAATCGTGTAAATACAAAAAAAACTATAAATTTTGGCTGGCCGTTAATTTTTATTTTATTTTTTCAGGCAGCATGTGCATTAAATTGGGTTGACTACTTTTATTAATCATAAACATATGTATTTTTGAGATCGGCCGGCCGATTTCGCTAGTCCCCCTAGAAGAAAAGAAACGAAAAAGGTGGGAAGGTCATATAAATCATCGACGAAAATCGAAAATGTGCCATTTTGTCGGACCATAGGGAGAGGGTTGTTAGATATGTAAGGTTAGTTGGGTACGCAAGGAGGTGGTTAGAGTCATGCCGGTACTCTTTGCATTCTGGACATATATTTGGTATGTAATGGTTGATCTGTATAAGTAGGAGTTTAAGGCGGTAGTAAGGTTAATTCGAGCGAAAAAAAGCGTATTTTCAATAATTTTTTTTTAAGATACAATCAATATTTATTTCTTTGTATAGTTATAGCATAATTTTATGATATTTAGAGAATATTCTCTGAAAGTTTTATAGAAAAATATTAAAAAATGAGTCGGTGATAGAGAATCTTCGCAGATGTTCCAAAAAAAAAATTCATTCGCGGTGAACCGCATAACTCATGACTGGATCATGTGAAATTAATTTGATTAGTTGGTAAGTTTCCTCAGGTAACGCTGTCGAGTTTTTTTTTTCTTTTTATGATTTTTCAATTTTTACAACGCTGTGAACCCAAAATACTGATTTTTCATCAAAAAAAATTAGAAATTTTGTTGTTTAAAAATAAGTTAAAATTAAAAAACAAAAAAAAAAAAAAAACTCGGCAGCGTTACCTCACAATTTATGTAAAGAAAGACTGTGCAAAATTTCAAAAGGATCGGTTCAGTAGATTTTGAGCCACAGAGTTCACCGGCTTTGAAAAAGTGTGGTATGAGAAAAACACGTTAAAGTTTCATAGCCGCTCACAATCAAATCGGAGGGCAGAGACTAACAAGTGTATCTCTCCGTCAATTTTGCCTTATATGCTCTCAAATTTTCACGGAATAATCTTAAGATATTGTACATTAATATAAAAAAAAAATTCAAAAAAAAAAAACAAATACTTTACTACCCCCTTAACCAGCTACAGTATCCAGGACGAAGCTGCGCAAGATACTCGCGGAAACTCGAGTTCGTTGTCTGCAATGGATCCGGATTATATGCGGCCAAAGGATGTTGGACGATTAGTTTGTTGGATATAGCATTTCATCTAAAGATGGGCGGCGTGGCACCACCCATTGTCTAATTTTGACCCGGCTCCAGTGAAGCAATTCGTACCATCTCTGTGTAAAATTTAATGTATCTGACGCATTTATCTATTGAGTTATCACACCTTTAGTAGTTTTCAACATAACGAAACTCTACAAAGTTCCAAAACTAAGCATTAAATTAAGATACATACAGGGCATTACAGTAGCATGCGAAATCTGTTGACTAAAACTTTTTTCAAAGTGGGCATGTCCCCGCCCCTAATTGGTTTAATATACATATCTTCCGAATCACTGATGCTTAATCACCAAAACTTGCTGAGAGGTAGCATTTTTAGCACTTCTTCTTACGCTGTGAGAATGGGTAAAATCAGATAATAACCACGGCCACTTTCCATACAACGGTTATGTTGAAAACTACTAAAAGTGCGATAACTAAATAATTGCGCCATAACCATTAAATTTCAGAACTAATATGATAGGGAAGCGATATAAATCCCGGTTCGGGTGAAAATTGGACAAGGCGTGGTATGTATTTATATAAAACAAGAAAAAACGTTAACTTCGGTTGCACCGAAGCTAAATACCCTTCACAGGTGCATTTCTGTTAGTAACTATTTGTTCAGTTTATGTGGAAGCTATATGCTATAGTCAACCGATCTGAACAATTTCTTCGGAGACTACATTGTTGCCTTAGAAAATAATATATACCAAATTTCGTGAATATATCTTGTCAAATGTGAAAGTTGTCCACACAAGAACTTGATTCCGATCGTTCGGTTTGTATGGCAGCTATATGCTATAGTCAACCGATCTGAACAATTTCTTCGGAGATTACATTGTTGCCTTAGAAAATATTATATACAAAATTTCGTGAATATATCTTGTCAAATGTGAAAGTTGTCCATACAAGAACTTGATTCCGATCGTTCGGTTTGTATGGCAGCTATATGCTATAGTCAACCGATCTGAACAATTTCTTCGGAGATTACATTGTTGTCTTAGAAAATAATATATACCAAATTTCGTGAATATATCTTGTCAAATGTGAAAGTTGTCCATACAAGAACTTGATTCCGATCGTTCAGTTTGTATGGCAGCTATATGCTATAGTCAACCGATCTGAACAATTTCTTCAGAGATTACATTGTTGCCTTAGAAAATAATATATACCAAATTTCGTGAATATATCTTGTCAAATGTGAAAGTTGTCCATACAAGAACTTGATTCCGATCGTTCAGTTTGTATGGCAGCTATATGCTATAGTCAACCGATCTGAAGAATTTCTTTGGAGATTACATTGTTGCCCTAGAAAATAATATATACCAAATTTCGTGAATATATCTTGTCAAATGTGAAAGTTTTCCATATAAGAACTTGATTCCGATCGTTCAGTTTGTATGGCAGCTATATGCTATAGTGGTCCGATATCGGCCGTTCCGACAAATGTGCAGCTTCTTGAAGAGAAAATGACGTTTGCAAAATTTCAAAACGATATCTTAAAAACTGAGGGACTAGTTCGTATATATACAGACAGACGGACAGACGGACAGACAGACGGACATGGCTAAATCGACTCAGCTCGACATACTGATTATTTATATATATACTTTATAGGGTCTCCGACGATTCCTTCTGGGTGTTACAAACTTCGTGACAAACTTAATATACCCTGTTCAGGGTATAAAAATCGAATGTACGTATACTTACATATCTATAACTTTTTTAGAACCCAGACGCTAAATATCTGGACCCCAGGGCATTTGGCAGATTTTTTTTTACCAAACTTATCGATCAATCTGTGAGCTCTAATATTGAAATTCGAGGAGTATTAATATTTGTAATGACATTCCCTCATGCCAAGAATTGGTAAAAGACATCTATATATGCGACCTGGTCTACGGAAAGGAGGCTTAGGTGTCAAAAAAATCAATTTTCACTTCTTAGTCCACGTGAAAAAGCATCTCATCTTCCATCCGAATCAACTTTTGAACTTTTCCTTTGCAATACTTCCTACTTTTAGTTAATATATATATATACATATATATATATATGTGTATTAGAGTGTTTCATATGTTCCATATAAAACGTCATTTCTTCATGAACTCACGAAAATATTGTTCTTATGTTGAAAATTCCCTGAAAATTTTAGCCCTTAATATTATCCTCAAGTACTTCCATTATGATTTCTCACGTTTTGCACATATTTTTGAAAAAAATTTAGTGAATAGCTCGTTTTATAGAAAAACTTCCAATGAGAAAATGACGAACCGAAGGCGGCTAATTTGTGTTTGGTTAGACACTCGCCCAATGATCACTAAAAAGTACGTGAAAGCAACTACTGAAGCGGGTTCTAAAACCATATATGTTAAGTTATTTATGAACTTGTAAATTTTTATTGTATTAAAGAGGCATTCAAAGTTTATTTCTTTCCAGATAATTGCCTATGCACAGTAGGAACATACTCGTCCCACTGCGCCTGAAAAAAATTTCCTGCAATGGGATCACCCAATTTATATTTCTTCGCAAATTTCGTTGCACTAAAGTTCGGCCTATTTTGACTACTATTTTTTGGTACGCGAGTTTCCTGAAAGCGTATTTCGGCTGGTTGTTTGTATACTAAGAAAACATATCGATGGAGACCAGTCCCCTGTGGTGGGCCAGACCCTACATACGCGGTTAAGACATCACCACTACTAATGTCCGTTCCGTGAATATTGGTAACCAACCAGTGATTAAATTCACGAAATTTCGGATTGCTGCGGCTTGGTGCATCCGGATCTGTCATAATTATCGTATAAAAAGCATCGTTTTCGGCATTCCATTCGACCGAGGGCTGTGCTGCCACCTGTGTCGGTGTTAGCTCCTTTCCATTTTCAGCCAATACATTTTTGTAACTGACCTAAAAAAATTGTTAGTTATTTGTAAAGCCATATGCAATTGATTTTTCAACTTTTAGATATTGTTTCGGCGCCACTGGTATGACGTCAGGCACAACTTTGTGTTGCTTGAAAACGTCGTCCGTACTATCGGATGTTGAAGCTGCAGCCATTTCGTTCTGAAATTTGTTTTAATACAAATATTTCAGGGGCCTGTAGACATATGATTTCGAATCAAGAATATTATCTATAAAATCTTTAGTTACCATACCAAACTTACATTAGATATAAATCCTTCGGCGAGATCAAAATATTATTTATAATTGATAGCTTGACGTAAAAGTTTTCGATTTTATTTTATTTTTTCTACATTTCAATGATTGAACTGATGTCTATGTGTATATATAGCCATAGGGTGCACCCAAGGCTCATATAATAAAGATTACGTCATTCATCATGTTGGTCAGTAGATGGATCAGTTCAGATTGTTATATTACAACAGGATTTATTTCGTTCATGTTTTTTATGTTTTTTCCATTACTTTTTCAAGTACATAACTCCGGCTGTAAAGAGATGATTCCGGCTCGAAAGTTGATCAAAGATTTTATGGCGTACACTTTGCTTTTATACTACTCCCACAAACAGCAATCGCTTACAATCAAATCTGGGTGGACAAAAGTTTAGGGTCAGCCATTCGAGAAGTGGAAGATAGTCTATGATAACGCCCGGCCTCATACTGCAAGACCGGTTAAAAACTTCACTTGACCCGCCCTTCAACTACTCTTTAATCGACACTGGTAGATCCCTAGGGAGCATGTCGGCAGTGCAACAGACCGTGCTTGCGATCAACGATGGTCTAACGAATCTAATCTTCATCATCCCATCCATGGTGGGGACTGGCTGTAACGTCCACGAAGACAATTTTAAAGATGCTGCTTAAACAGCTCATAGAATTCAGCATACTTATGGGTGTAGACCCACACTTCGTATACATCTTTCCATTCTGTTGTTGGTAGGGCTCGCTTGTCACCGTCAAGTTCAAGATTTGTCACCGCAAGGTCGCGACAATAACTTCGTCGGAGTGTTGGCCCTGACGTTGTACACTATAGAATGGCACGGGCGAAGAGACGAATGGAACTGCCATCGATTGATACGTCTAAGAGAAAACCCGGGCACCCCATCGTCAACTGCGCGATTTGGCGATTTCTTTCTCAGCAGAACAGATTCTTTAACAGCCCAATACCCTTGAAAGTCCAGTTTATAAGATAATTTATGGCAACGGCAGGGGAAGCCAAAGACCTGTATAGTTTGCAAAAAAACATTATTTCTTTTCTCCTTTACTTAGAGGAATGGATGTGTTCGAGCAAAACAATTCTAAGGAAATAATACAATGAATAAAGATAGCACAACCGACCTTTATCAAGAGGTTTAGGAAGGACCTGACTCATAGTTACTAGATACTTATTTCCCACAGCCTGATGCGAGATATTTCGAACCTGTCACACTACTCAGTCAGATGATGGTATTGTGTTCACCCAAGAAATGGTTACCAAATCTTTTAGTAGCTTAAATTCATACCTTTTAAATCAACCGGTCCGGATTATATCTTTCCCGCAATTCTGCAGAATGGTACAGATCTACTGTCTCACTCACTCATACTGTTTATACCCGTTTAGAGTAAACGCCTAGATAAAGGAGGCTGAAGTAATCTTTATACGGAAACTGGAAAAAGGACACTACTAGACAAAATCATTTAGACCAATTAGTTTACCAAACCATTTGGGCTTCAGTACGTCTTCCCTTTTTTTGTTGAGCGGAATCTTAATTCCTTATCCCGGTTCATAGGGAGGCCCTTGATACTTCCATCAACTGGGCAAGGCTGGTCAATCTGGTAAAACCAGCAATTAGTCTTTTAGGAGGACAAACATTTCGCAATGCAACCCTCTTCATTAAGATATAGAACTATTGCACTTTCAAGATCTGTCAAGTATCTTGAGATTATTGTGAATAGAAAACTAAGATGGCGAGAACATATTGAAAGTAAGGCATCTGCAGAACAGACCTTGTCAAATGGTCTGTTTGGCCTACATAAGTGTTATAGTTCTATACTAATATATATAGTGCGTTACATATTCACCGACGGATTAAAGGGTGAAATAGGAAGAGTAGTGGGCTTCTTTGTAGTTATCCATATTGAGAAACTGGACTACTACAATTTAGTTTTTCAGCCCAAAATCGATGGCATAACAGAAGGTGGCAAGTTGGTTTCAAAAACAAGCAGGTAATTTCGGGTAGTCTTGATGGATCTTCTTCTAAACGAAAAAGAACTTGGTAACATTGTAGGAGTTACTACAGAGCTCCTGCTTTTAAGATGACATCTTCAGAAATTTGGAAAAGTGTGCGATTGAGACCGGACATCTTCCGCGGCTTCCAATGCTCCAATGCTCGAATTTTGACTTTTGATCTCCATAGGACAATTGGTGGGTGTTTGGCAGCAGTTTGATTACGGCACAAAAATTTTGTCTGCCGTTTTTTTCTTTGTACACAAAACATTCAGTAAGGTCGTGAAGTCATCGAAATTTAACAATTTTCACTTTATAAGTGATGAATTATAGCCTATAATAACACCAAATAAAACTCATCTAGATTTACCTGTTTACTCTATATACATAACTCCATATTAGGTTAAATGCATTTTTGCGCTTTTTAAATTGTTTTTATTTTTTTTTGGAGATAGTGAATTAAATATAATATGTGAATACTAAAAATATATATACATATGTCATATATAGGTTTATGTATAAGATCTATTACGCTATGAACCAGTTTTGCAATTAATAGCCGCTTAAATAACTCTTGGGTTTGCTCATTAATAGTCGTCTACTAAGCAGACCGCCGCTGACCTTGTCTATTAAGCAAGCACTTTGTTTCCAACCAGCCAACCCATATTTTCACTTTCATCACTTCTTACTTTCATAAATATTCAAATTATAATTTATGCACTACTTTGGAAACTGTTAATCAATGTGAATATGCAGCTAAATACAAACCTAGACGCATACGTGCATATTTGTTTATATAAGTGTGCGAGTATGTGCATAAAATAAGATTTGTATGTTTGTGTGTGAAACTGGCTTAACTTCTCGAACCGATAGAAGAAACAAAAAAAAACTATTTCTAAACAAGTTTTTTCTTTAATCGTTCGACTTGGGCCATTTCAATTGCAACTTTAAAATCCTAATTGCTTATAGAGTTCCGGGACATAATCATCATATTGAGCTTGGAAAAAGTTTCCAGCAACTGGTACGCCTAGTCCATATTTCTCAGCGAAATTCTTTGTTGAAAAATTCTCACGACCCTTAGCACTTGTATTCGTGAGATGAGTTTCAGTGAATTCCAGTTTCTTTGGTTGTTTGTAGAGCAAGAATACGTAACGATGCAATCCTGTGTCCTTCGGTGCGCCAGAACCAATATATGCCGACAGTACTTCACCCTTGTCCAAACTATTACCGGGAATATTGACCACCAACCAATGATGCCATTCGCGCATCTCAGGTTTAGCACGACTAGGTGCATCCGGATCGGTCATAATCAGTGTGTAGAAGGTATCAGTCGATTCAGGATTCCATTCCACTTTCGGTTGGTGCTTTACCTGTGTCGGAGTCAACTCTACGCCCTTATCGGCCACTACACCGCTGTCGTAGCTCACCTATCAAAAAATAGTCGCATTCAACTTCATCGAATTAATATAGCTTACTAAAAGCCTTACTTTTAAAAAGTCTTTTGGTCCTTCCGCGATTACGTCAGGTATTACTTCCAGGTGCTTCATAAATTTTGTTATGTCGGAATCCGCAGCGTGTGCCATATAAAACAGACTCACTAACAATAAATGCTTTAAGTTCAACATTTTACCGTTGTTTTGGTGTATTGTCGTTATCGTCCGCAACCGTTGAGCTTCTAGTTGTGAATAAACTGTGAAGATCTCTGATCTTAACTGCTGCTATTGATAGGTCAAAGCTCCGCTTTATTTAGTTGAGCTTTTGCTCGCTCTCAGCGTTATCTATGAACAAGCAGCTGTTTATATAGGTAATGCCGCTTAACTTATTCGGTTGTGTGTGCACACACATATAGTATATACTTTGTACGTCTATAATGATAATTAACTTTATTACAACTTTTATCTCGATGACTGCGGGATACTTTTCTTAAAAGCAATTTTAACTGATATGTAATTAATGTAGTATGTGTTTGTATGACTATGATAATAATTATATACTGGTGAACTAAACAGCTGTTTGTCGCTTGACTCTTCAAAACATACACAATAAAACAACAACATCGAATACCACCTCTAACCGCTTCCACATGCAATGTACGTACATACATACATACACATGTACATATTTAATTTAGAACTGTGGAAGTATCAACGTGCATTGATTGAAGCTTCACCAGGTTTAAAAAAAATTTGGGCTACAATATATTTAATACTAACTCTTAACAAGTAAGAAAGGGCTAAGTTCGGGTGCAACCGAACATTTACAACTTGCAAGAATCAACGCCAGAGAAATACCTTAAGATGTAAAACATCAATCAGACCATATAAAGATTTGTTACATGGTATGTGGGAGGTGGGGCAGTATCGCCCGATTTTATCTATTAACTACTGTCATGCCACATATTAAAAAATGGTCGCTATGTTTCATTATTGGACACATTCAACCACCAATAATATGGAGCAAAGTCAGCCGGATGTTCGAAAATCCTGGTAATAGTTATAAAGGGGCTAAATTAAGTTTTCGCCAAATTGTTATATTTCAGGCACAAAGGTCTACTGTTATGAGTAAAAGATGTCCTGTAATATTCATTGAGATAACTGAAATATTAGCCGATATATTCAGCTTAAAGTCACCTGGTAGATCGAAAATCTTTATTTTTTTGAGTCTCAGGGAATTATTTACCCGATTAAAAACATTTTTAATACAGAGAATAACTATTGTCAGGAAAAGATTCTGTCTGAATTTTCATTGTACATCTCACACATTAATCAATATTTTCGCCCAAAAGTCAACTATAGGTATCGGGGTCCTTAGGGGCTTGAACAGCTTTTGTTAATAATTTTTGCTCATAAGATGGCACACACTAAAGGTATTATTCCTACCAAGCTTTAGCTCGTTATGTCAATCAAATGGAATTTAAAATTGTGTTATATGGGAAGTAGGCGTGGTTCTGATCTGATTTCGTTCGTTTTCACACTGTAACATAGGAATATAAGAAGAATTCGACGTACTAAATTTGGTATAAAAATTTATTCTCAGGTGCAGTTAGGGTTGGAGAATTTTCTTCATGATGAAAACGATTCAAAATCTCTATTAAATATCTAATTTCAGTGAAACTAAACAAGACCTCCAAATTCTGGTACCGGTCAATATTTCACATGGCGTAGGGTTGAACCTTATATTATTCTTATTGTCAAGACTTAAGAGGTTAATGGAAAAGATTGGTTTTATAATATCATACTTATTATAAATTAAGGTGGAGCGATAATGTATAGAGAACATTTTTTTCTGTTTTTTTTTAACGGCATAGCTATGAAAAGTTGCCTTTTAATATAGGTTGTCAAAAAAGTCTTGCGGTATTTTCGCTAGTTGGCGCTGAAAGCGCGTAGTTCTAGTTTTATTCGTCGCATCGGGTCATGCTATACCTTTTTGGAAAGCTCATTTCACGCGCTAACACGTGTTTGATTGATTGTCGTTTCTTTTAAGTCGTTCGTGAGTCGCAAACATGGAGCAAGATAAAGAGAAAATACGGCATATTTTATAGGACTACTTCGATAAAGGCAAAAATGTATCTCAAGCCACCAATAAAATTTGCGCAGTTTATGGATCCGATACAGTTTCCCGTTCCACCGCACAACGATGGTTTCAACGTTTTCGTTCTGGTGTAGAAGTGGTCGAAGTTGCGTCACGCTCCGGAAGGCCTGTCGTCGAAAATTGCGATAAAATCGCAGAATTGGTCGAAAGAGACCGGCATAGTAGTCATCAAACCGTTATAAACCATTTGAAGAAGCTTGGAGTCACTAAGAAGCTCGATGTATGGGTGCCACACGAATTGATTCAATAAAAATACCGCAAGACTTTTTTGACAAATGGCATTCTAAGCATTTATTACGAAAAATATTCTCTTACATTACTTTAAAATACTAATACTAACATCAAACTGTTTTTTTGTATTGAAATGAGGCATTCGTTGACGTGATAACAGTCTTGCCCTAATGAAACCATCTCCTTTATTTTCCCCACAAACTGCACTTCTTTTCCAACTTGATGCAGCGCTCCGCAGCTTGGGTGCGGCATAGAAAATATGTATGTAATATCCTGACATGTACCAAGAACGGTTGACAATTTCTTTCAAGGTTTCTTCAAACTTATTTAAAGTTAGAGGTGGATCAGTTATATCAGAGTCTTGCCACATAATAATCTCAGTGTAATCTTTGGCATCGAAGTTGAATGTAGGCACTTTAAACAATCGAAGTCTTTGAGCTTCCTCTGATTTTGCTTTTACAATTCTTCGATATGCAAGATCTCTTATAATCTCTCTGCCATCACCAAGCATGGCAATGAGAAGACTTTCTGGGTGGTCAATGTATCCATTTCGTTGGATTACCTTGTAAAAAGCAATCGTTGTTTCATATCGGAATTCAAATAACGACTTAGATTAATGGTTTGCCATATATTTTTGGCTCCGTTAATGCATGAAGAATTACATTTTATTGTTAACCACATTGGTCCATAAACTTTCATAACGTACGTGGCTAATACAACTAGCTTCTAAGTAAGTTTTAGTGGCATACAATCTTAGAATTCGATTAGCTGTTGTTAGCCATCTAGAATGGTTAAGGGCTCCAGCTTCCATACTAGCTAAACAGGAGAAAATATACCAGTACTGATAGCGGTCATTATGTCGTAAAAATACTTTTGGTCGGCATTAAGCTCTTTCCTAGTTATTTTAGGTAATAATGTAGATATAACGGTAAATTTGACTATCGGCATTGTTTGACGACTTCATAATTGAGATCCGATGGCGCCTGAAGAGTATTTAGGTCCTATAGTTTTTCAGTCTGAATGTATTAAAAGATGACGTAGTGGTAACTCATTTGAATGCAATTGACAGATAATACACTATAATGGCCTGTTGAAATAACACTACACTCCACTACAGTTCCAACACACCCAACAAAGCTAATTCACTCACATTTACCGACTCAGATTTTAAATATAATAATATAGTGGCTTTTATATTTTTAGCAGTCCCCGACTCACAGGTGACATGACCAAAATAGTTGCTTCCTGGTTCCAATGTTCTTTCTTATTCTTCACAGTTGAAACTATATTGGCACCGCCTATCATAATTTTTCTTGTTGATTTTTGGTCGAGTAAGAAACTTACTTCCTCCTTGGAAACACGACACCTTTTTAAACAGAAATAATTCCTGATATCTTTGCACTTCCAGCTGCAGGTATTAAATAATATATGGGACTCTGTTATAAATGTTCTAATCTTTTCTTGGTATTTAATGTTAGTTTGACGGCCTTGATATGGTTTCATTAAGCTCCTGTAGGTGGCGTGGTAGGAATGAATCTATTGTAAAATTCTTTTTACACTTACAGTTGGCAGTGAAGATTTTTGCCATATTTTTAGAACTTCACCCGCTAATCTTTTAGATATTTTAAGAATTGTTGGCTCCATTGTTGTTTTATTAGGCTTCAATTCATGTTTTATGAACAGATAACATCTCATCAGATCATTATACGTAGGTAAGTGAGAAACAGGTAACTTCTCTGGCGTATCAGAGACAGGACACCCCGTCGTTTGATAGTAAATATTCCGATACCAGCTGTAAAGTTTGATGTAACAAATAAATGAAAGGCGAACAAGGGAACTGCTGTAAGCGCACGACTAAGGAATATATGTAGGTATCAACATAGGTATTTTTACTTTTTTTTTTAAATTAAACCACGTTATTTGACTACAAACTCAAAACTGTACAGAATTAATAGATCGCAGTCAGTTGCTTACTTACATCTACCGTTATTTGAATATTGTCGGCCTGGGATTGTGGAAAGTGAGTGCCTGGGAAAATTAGCATAACATATGGAATGGGGGAAGTTTTGGAGTGTGGAATAAGGAATGTGAAATTAAAGTGCGGACTGTTATTATAGTATGGTTAGATAGTGATATATATGTTTCGAGATCATTAATTTCTGTCTTACTCTAACTTAGCATCGCTTAGAACATCAATTCATGTTTATAAAATGTTTGGGAATTTATGAGTATTTGGCATAATTTTTCAAAATTTCGAGTCGATGGGGGCACCTCAAAACATAGCATGAGATTACTGATTTTTCTTGTGTTTAAGATTTATCTAAAACAGCAACTTTCTACAGGTATACCGAAACAGAAATCAAAAATTAATAAAATCGTTCCACCCTTTTATATATATCTATACAAGGTCTGTCGCAAAAGAAACAGGACTGTTCAAAAAACAACAAAAAATAATATTTTTCAAAAGTTATATTTTTTTATTCAAAGTAGTTTCCTTGTGCTTTGATACAGCGTTTAGCCCGGTCAATTAGCATTTTAAATGAGTGTTTAAGGTCATTTTTCGGAATGCTCTTGAGAATATCGGTTGTCGCCTTTGGATAGCTGAAATGTCCTGAAACCAGTGTCTTTTCATGGGCAAATGGAGTTTTCCAAATAGGTAAAAATCACAGGGTGACAGGGGTAACACCAAGGTAAAGCATTAATGCATTTGGCCAGATGGGACGAACTCTCGGTGTACAATACCCTCGGAATCGTAAAAACAAATGAGCATTATCTTTATTTTTGACTTCTGAAGACGCCTTGCTTCTGATCGTCACAGAGGTCCTCACGACCTTCTTGGAATCGCTTAAACCACTCATGTACATTGCTACGGGATAGGCCCTGATCACCATAAACTTTTTTCATCATTTGAAATGTTTCAGTAAACGTTTTCCCAAGTTTAAAACAAAATTTAATATTTGCTCTTTGTTCAAAATGCATTTTACGAACGATGCCCAAAAGCTGCTGTCACTTTTTGATCAATAACATCGATTGTAGTTATCCAATTGTCTTAAAATTTTTACGAAATGTCAACAAGAGATCAAACTTTTTATTTCATATACCCACAAAGAGGTGGAACAGAACAGTTATATTTGAAAAGTTCTGTTTCTTTTGCGACAGACCTTGTATATATAAAAGTAATGCCATTTTTCGTTGTAATTTTATAACTTAAGAACGTTTACATAATCAAACCAAATCTTTTAGGCTTTGTTTCAACTATTTTGTAGATGGTTTATGTGAAGTTTGCACAAAATCCGTCGGGTGGTTTTTAATTTATTACAGATTTTGTAACGGCGATCACGAATACGTAGTGCTGTTTTGGCGCTTTTTAATTACAACAGTCATATTGAGTATAATATGTACGGATACATTGGAATAATGAACGCAATTTGTCCACATTGTGATCCGGCTAAGTCTCAAGGTGAAACGCACGGAATGTGTTGTGCTAATGGCAAAGTGAGATTGCCAACATTAAAAACTTCATCCGAACCATTGTATTCATTAACTTTTGGGACATCTCAAACGCCGAAGTTTTTTTGAGACGTTTTACAATTCGACAATTTAAATGACCTTTTTTGGTACTATAAAAATTATAAGTAATTATATTACTCTTGCAACCTGTTGCTGTTGGCAGTGAATAAGTTGTTGCCAAATTTGATTGAAGCTACGATCTTAAGTGCTAAATTAAAAAAAGAAGGTTTGATATCGCGTATCCCTATTCCAATTGATATGCCATTTTTATTCAAACGATTACAATTTAGATATAAAATAGCTAGCAAATAATAAAATATTTTTTGTTTGAACAAATGAATGATTTTAAAATAAATTCTTTTATTATTTCACATTGTACGTAGCGAAGAACATACTGGACCGATAGTACATACATTCATATATATATGTCCTTTTTCGAATTGAATTAATCTTTGAAATGCATTTTTTTGGTTTCGTAATCTCAAATTAAAAAGTGAAGTAAGAAAATGAGCTTGCACAGAGTCAACATCTTTAATAATCTAGAGCACTGGTCGGCAAACTTACACATTCAAACGATTTATAAATTTTTATTTCTGCAATATGCTGCCACAGAGTATTTTATTCTATTAATCGAACACATATAAAGTGCTATAATTAAACCGTAAATTATAATAAAGAACTCACATTTAAAATAGGGGAAATCGAATGATAATCAATACCTAAGGTTTTACACTCAAGATAGCACAATAAGGCGTTGTTAGTGTCGGTGTCAAATTTGGACGATGATCGTGGGACTGCCCACATTTAGGGGAAAATCCATATCTCGAGACATACTCCACCGATATCCACCAAATTCTGTAAATAATAATTTTCTAATATTCTTATGTTATATTACAAAAATTAGGGAAATCGGCTTACTTTCCATATAACAAAATTTGAAATTCCACCTCTCACACTCCGGTATACAAAATCAAGCACCGATTAATATAATGGGGTCAAATTTAATCGAATAATAAAATTTTCCAAATCGAACCGAACTGTTCAAGCCCCCGACCGTTAGGTCGAAGTAACCGGAACGGACTCGGATTATTATACGGTCAAGGACTGTCACCTCGGTACTATTCTTCAAAATTACTTCAGGAAGGCTTCTGTCGCTACAGCAACAATAACCCCCATACCTATAGTTGATTTTGTAATAACAGTACATCTAAATGTGAAAATATATATACTGCCCTTAGCCACCATTTATCTAATATAAAGTATTTGGAACTTCCGGGTGACTTTATACCGCGTATGTCGTCATATTTATAAGCTAAGTGTCACACATGTATAGCCTCTATAAAACAAATTGTAAGTCCAAGAAGTTGGATCTAAAAACATTATTATTATCAAGATGTTTGGGATTAAAAATTGATCATCTACATTTTAATCCAAAATTGTGGAATTAAAAAAGGCGCAAACAGGTTAGCGCACTTGAGGTTTAAATATATTTCGTTAATTTCTAACAAAACTAAAGATGCTATAATTTTAAAATTATTAGCAATTTTAACGAATTGGTGGAATTGGTATTGAACGGATCGGATTTGGCATTACTCAACGTCAGTTTACACAACCGTATTAGTTTTTCGGGGATACAAAATTCAAACGTCGTGGCATAAAGGCAGCTCCTTTTCGTGCTGTCGAAAGCAGCTTTGCAATCGACGAAGAGGTGGTGCGTGCCGAATCCATTTTTACTGGTCTTTTTCAAGATTTGCAGCATGGTGAATATCAGTTCAGTTCTTCGCTTAATCGAACCCCTGACACACCCACAAAACGCCAATAACCTAACACCTAAAAAGTGCCATAATAAATTACTAAATTAAGATATAAACTCTAATTTGGTACAAGGGATCGAAGTAGCAAGGGGCATCTGTGGAATTTTGTTTTTTTTTTAACTAAATACGCCTGAAACATTAAGTTTTTCTTCCCAGATGATATGAGAATTCTTTATGGGAGCCGGTGTGAAAATTGGACGATAGCCGTGGCACCACCCCCCATATCACGGGACCCGACCAACCGATTTCTACAAACTTTGGTGCATGACATTCTTCTTATATTCATATTTCACAGTATGAAAATGAACGAAATCTGATAGGAACTACGCCTACTTCCCATATATCACAATTTTAAATTCCTCTTGATTCTTTCACCCTCCAGTAAATAAATCAAGAAGTAATTAGTATAACGGGATAAGACTTTGCACCTATGTGTATACCATCTTATGACCCACAATTTTTCAAGCCCACCAAAATTATTCCAGCCTCTGGATACCAAATATTTTTACCCTAGGACTTATTATTGAGTTTTGATCGAAAATATCGGTCGATGTGTGAGATGTATAATTCAAAATAAGGGATAATCTTGCTCTGACAATGGTCATCTTTCATTTCATTCAATTCAAGTTTCACCCATTGTCCACACTTTAGGATCTTTCCCATAGCTTACAAACTGTTTGAAATTTTTTGTTGTACAATACTTAACATGGCTGCCATTTGCTTTTGACTCAAAGTAACATCTTCCTCCAATATTGCTTGCCGTTCGGCGTTTCCCAACTCTTTTGGTGGTCGTTCACGTCCTTCATTTCTCACATATCATATTAGCATTCAAAAATTGTCAATATAAATATAAATTTCAATAGGCTCGTTGAAAAAGCCATGACAAATAGTCAGAAATGTGATCAACGTCGATTCAGCTGTGCTCCTCGTTCTATACATTATGAAAATAGAAGCAAAAGAGGACATAACGCAAATCAGAATTACGTGTAAACTATTTTTGTATGAAAGTTAAACAAATTTATTAGAGTATTTGTAACTTGTGTTGCAGAAATGACGAATTTTGCATAAGGGGCCTTTTTCTAGCATTATATTTTTTATCGAAAAGAAAAGAAATGACCAAAAGACGTTCATTTACACTTTCTGCGAGTGCAGGAGAATACAAAGTTGCATACAAAACAGATTGAGAAATAATCAAAGTGTCTGAAATTGCAAGAGCAATTATTATTAAGCTCCGATATGTGCTAACCTGGTGACGCGTAGTGTATGCGTGTGGCTTGCTGCGGTCTTAAAACATTCTGAAATTCAGCGTTAAACATATATTTTTCGTGATTAATTTGATCGAACGAGTACTTCCGTGTGAAATAGGTTACGGTGAGTGTTACTTAGTCACGAAATGCGAGTAAATGAACCAAAAAAAAATCGAGTATATAATAGATGTTAAATGAGAACTACCTGTCAGTTTTTTACCGCAGTCGAAATAAAATTTCAAAAACTTAAGTGAAAAGATGTCAAGTAATTGGAAAGCAACAGCTTCAGTGAAAAAATCAGTAATTATTAAAATAAAAATATTTTAAATTGGAGAATTGCCTTAATATCCTTGGATATGAAAGAAAACTCGAAATATTTAAAAATTCATTTTCATTTTTTTATTTTTAATTTTTCGTTTGCATCTCAATAAATTAAAATAAATATTAACTTAGTTATTTGGATTTTGATTTTTGGTCGGAGTTTGAGAAAAAGAAAGAAGGTAAATATTTAACAAAAGATGCAAGTTAATGCAGAATAAAGCACTAGAAAAAAGGAAAGTGTGTAGAGGAATAGAAATTCGAAATAAAAGTGGGGATTTTATAGATAATAAGTTTAAAATGAAAAGATTAGAAAAGGATAGGGTAGAGAGAGTACTAAAGGGAAAGTTGGAAAAGTGAAAGCGTAGTACAGTACATAGTAGAATGACTAAATACCTAAAATAATAAAAATAAATTACAATTAATAAATATACTAAATGGATTAAATGGTAGTTCAGCGTATGTCTTAGTCCTTTCCTTTTCCTAGTTTCCGATTTTTCGATATTATAATCTCTTAGTTTTGTCTTCCTTGGTTTTCCTATGTATACTTATGTACAGGTTGGTGTGCTAAGGTCCACCGAATAAATTTTTGGAGTAAAAATTCTAGATGTGCCGTATTTACTTTCATTTACGATGATGAGCTGTAGCTGGACGATGAACCAGTGGAGCTGGAGCCGGAGTTGTATGAGCTAGAGCTGGGGTGGTATGAGCTGTATGCGAGACTCTGTGAGTCCCAGCGGGCATATGGGCCACCACTGGCTGGTTCCCAGCTGCTTGGGTCGTATGAAGAGGCGGTAGTGCTGGGTGGACCGTATTCGGCTGCTGGCATGGGTGCCGGCATCATCATCATTTTAGCGCCGGATAATTTGGTGATCAAGTTGTAGATGAGGAAGCCAAGTACCAGTTTAATAGCGATTTTCGACAAAATCAAAGCCTTGAATGCTTTGAGTCCAATCAGACCCAGAAGGATTGGCATGACGACCTTCAATTTCAGTTTCATGAGCAGCAACAGAGGGAGGAGCAATTTGTCCTTCTTCTTCTCGCCGCGAGCTAATCATGGAAGACACAAAAAATAAATGGAAAAATATAGTATTATAAGAATTTAAATATCAATTATGCTTCTACAGTTTCTAGCAACATCGTATGTTGGTATTCAAGTTTTCTTCCAACTTGCAATTACTAAAGTAATTCTTTGTTCTGTTCCTTAGAATATGAAGCTAAATCTTTCTTTTGTAATTGCCACTTAAACACTCACCTCCAGTCTCGGGCACTTCCACGTCAAAACCACGCGCAGTACTATAGCTGACGACCGAGCTGCCGAATCCGGTTTCGGGCAAGCGCAGGCGGAATTCATTGTTATTTAAGATTCGGCTAACACGATCGACGATCACTTTATCGATGACGTCTTCATTGAAAGCGCGTCCACTAATATCCTCTTCGACTCCGGCCACACCATCCAAATAGGTCAAAACTTTCTCTTTCAAACAATATAGTCCATTGGCATGGAAGCACTTATCCACAATTGTGGTGAGCAGCTCATCCGTATTGCGTATGCGGGGCTCTGCCACAGAATTATCAATGGCGGCAGCATTGATTGGCGAAGCGGCTACGAGCAATAAACAACCGAACGCGATCAAGGACGTAAAACGGAACGCCATTTCGATGCAAACTCAAATTAGTTTTGAGGGGAAAGAAATTAAAGAAATTGAGATAGTGAACGACGCGTTTCAGTGACCGTTATGCGATGACTGGCTACTAGATTGCTGTGTGTTCACTACAGAATCGATAATGAGACAATGATATCCACTTGGTCGTATACTCATGGTTTTATACTGCCGCTCCCCAGAAGCCTCAAGTCGGCGGCAAACGGCCAGAGAGTATGCTCGTTGACTAGCGGTTGAAGAGGCCAGGTAAACATTGAAGCAGCGGCCGCACCGGTGTGGGAGTTGGGAGGGAAGGCCACTACTAAATTGCATATAAGACGCGCTTCATTGGACACTTCAGGTACGCGTGAACGTTTTTGGACAACGGCAACAGCACGATTGGTGTGGCAATAGCGCCACTCTTACTTGGTTTGCCCAAAAAAACCGACACATTGAAATGTATTTGGCTTCGATTTCGGAACTTTTGCTGCTTGCTGATGAAGTTTAGCTTTCATTTGAGTCGCAAAGCAACAGTTTTTGGAAGAAGCTATGGGGGAAGGGATAAAACGGTGTAACACACATGATGGAAGGGTGTGAATTCTTCAACGCTGCAATTCATTTCCATTGCCAATAACACTTTTTCCATGTGCGCGGCTAAACTTAAACTTGGCTATGAATCGTCACTCCAATATCACTATTTACCCATCCACTACATAGTGAAATATTTGAGCAAAGAACGACGTAAATGAAAACAATGGTCAATGCTTTGCAGCCAAATCAAGTGAGTTAGTGTGAGTGTGCGCATGCTCATGCTAATTAGTATGCAAGGGCGGCACTCTTACGCGACTACTGTCAGCCAACGGCAAAAGCAACAAATCGACGTAAACGTTCGAAGCGTCAAGTGAAGAAATGCGCGTCAATCGAAAGAAATGCAATGCGTGAGACAGTAACAACAACTACATTACAATTACAAATACTCTTGAACACATATGTACATACATGCACACCTATTTCAGCGAACATAATTCAATTGGCTGTTGTCAAACGCTATGCTTGTGCCAATTTTCTGTTGTTGAACAACAAAACACACACACATTTTTCATTATTGGGAAGCCAAGTTGTGGCAGCAATTTTTTACTTAGTTGTGGGTGTTTGGAGCCACTGTCATTGATACCATTAACTTGCACTCCATGCGGAACTCGATTTTGTTTAACAATTTTGGTTATGAAATCGAAACCTAACTTACCAAACATTTACAAGCGATAGTTGGGTGTGGAAATGTGTGTGTTTCCTTTCGGTTTAAGTGTGGCAGACGAGTTCCGTTGCCATATTTTTCCCCGCGACCATTACAAAATATGCACAAATATACATAGTACATATAGTACATATACACATGTACACCAGATTATATGTGTATTATAAGTTTATTACGGAGATATTAATATTTTCGTGTACTGATGGGTGTTTGTATATAAGTATAGGAGTGAGTACCTTTGAAGTCTACAATTTGAAAAGTATGCAGACTTCGTCCATAAACTCACATAGAAAGCGAAAATTACGAACTAGCACATGCTGAACTGGAATAGCTTTGCTGATACTTATGGATGTGTATGTATATGTGAGTGTATTAAAAAATTAGGCGTACGTCTGTACAGAAAAAGAAAAAAAGTCTGATATATACATACTTATGTAAAAACCTACACTAGGTACCCAATAACAAATATTATGAAAAAATGTAATTCATAAAGTCACATTTTTGGCTTGCCTTTTTGTGAATTAGTATTCATTTTATATCGTTACTACCTGCTCATACAGTATTTGGCTATAGCACCACATACTCATAATAGGGCTTCACGTCGTGGTATTTTGCGTTATTTGGGTTGTAAAGTAGAATAAACGTTAAGTTATTTCAAATTTGGGTCAGTTATTGCAAAAGTGCATTGGTACCATGTAGTGGCATGAGTTTGACAAGAAATTGTTGCTGTATACTACAAACAACTACAAACTTACAATTTTTTAATTACAAAGCCATTTGAATTTGATATTTGAAGTTCAAAGTTTCGTTCGTCAAAGTAGCCTTGTATTGTAAGAACTCATTACAACCTTACATAGTAAATCTAATGGTGAAATCTTAAACTTATAGATCATCTAATTCTATTAATTTTCTAATGAAATTCAAAATCCATATAGCAATGCAAGTAGATGAATACAAATTTATTTGTGTATAAGTAATCTAATTGTTTCAATTGAAAAAAATATATATGTATGTATATATTATAGGTGACTTTCTAATCAACGTAGCTTCCACAGTACCACACTACGTATAAGCAACATAGTTCTGTTCAGTTTCCACTATAATGCTCTAGCGAGGTGTTCATATTTAATACTTTTGTTTACCTAACGGTTTTTGTGTCATCTAAAACCAATCGAGATATATATAGAGGATCAGTAGGGTGAGTCGAGTTGAATTCCGAGTGACTGTATGCAGTGGCGTAGCTAGGTAACCAAGGGCCCTGGGGCAATTTAAAAAATGAGGCCCCACTGCTATGTAAACTGGTTAGGTTTTATCAAATAAAATTATGAAATATACAAATATTTTAAAAATGCTAAGCTACTTAAGTTTTTTTTGCTAAACTGTAGCGTAGGTATTAAACAGTAACAACTTAATTTACAATTAAAACATAATGTAAAGAATAATAACATTGCTGTAAAAACTTCCGTTATATAGTTTGTTTATTACTTCTTACATAATTGGTGAACAGTCCATGCTTGAGTTAGTTGAGGTAAAACTAGTTGAAAAACTAGAGCCTATTTATTATATCTGAATATTTCTGAATAATGAAGTTGCTTTAATTATAACTTAATTGTATGGAAAATGTTGGTGTTAGAAAATTAAATAAAGATTTGTGTCGATTTGGAAATCGGTGATCAGCTCCTAAATCATTAAAATGTTTTTTAACTTTTCTTTTCTTTTTTCTTGAAAATGGGTATTAATGCCATATTTTCATTTCTATAAATTTGCAACTTTGTTTTGGTCACTGCTAAAACTTTACTTGCCTCGCCCAAATTGAAGGTTGCATTTTTGCAAAGCTCATCTTTACTAGGACACCTTAGAACTATTTCTGAGAATGCTTTGATAATATCAAAATAACGAAGTTTTACCTACTGCGTTTTTCACGATATTTCGCGTTATGCAATGAGCTGTAGACGAAATCAAGAGATTTGACACGATTTATTGACTTAACGAACATCAATATGAGAGGTAAAATCAAATAAAATTGAACAACTATATTGTATTACCAGTAAAAAAAAGGTTAATTGACATTAGTTTACTTACTCCTGATACATTATTAATTTTTAGAAAGTTCTCGAAAAATTTTAACTCGAATTCATAATAAAACGCCCATATACTATATACTTCAAATTGACAACAGAAAAGAATTTGGAGGAATTTGAATTTGTATCAACTAAGTTGTCTTTTGAATTTGTATCAACTAATGATTAAAGTGGGGTATTTATTTTGAAAATGGAAAAAAGGGCTCCGGGCCACTGCTCCGCCTAGCCCCTAGGTAGCTAAACCACTGACTGTATGTCTGTCCGTCCGCGCAAGCGATAACGCTTTCAGGTAGTTGATATTTTATCTAAAGTCCTGTAACAAATCATCAAATTAGCATATAAGACTTTAATTCGGTGGGGGGCAACAGTGAGTTGAATAAGATCAAAAAGTGGGCGTGCCTCCGTCCCTTAATAAGTTTAATTTACATTTCTCAGAAACCATCAAAGCTAAGTTAACCAAATTTTCTAAGGAGAAATTTTCTCACAGCTTCTCTTACAGCATGAAAATGGGCGAAATCGGAAGATAACCACACTCATTCGAATATAACGGTTATGGTGAAATCTCTTAAAAGTTCGATAACTCGCTCAAAGAAATCCTTCAGAAGAAAAAAAATGTATCGTGGAGAAAGCGATAAAATTGGACGATCGGCATGGCACCAGTTAAAGTTCAAAACCTCTATTTCAGGAACTTCTAAACCAATTTTAACGGAATTTGGTTCGTGAGGAAAAGAAGATGAAAAAAACTATTTGAGCTATTTAGTTATTTATAAGAAATATAATACTAGGCATTTTTAGTATCAATTGGCAGTGTGGAATGGACACACTAATCAATTTGGAAGGGTTCGAGGCGCAAACGACCCTAATTGTTCAGTATTCCAACTAGGGGAGATTACAACACGAAAACAACCGACCTATCAGATAGGTGCCTCTGATGCAAAAATGCATCTGAAGTCTGGGTTCTCCTCAACGAACCCAGCGTCCCGAATGTACTCGTAGGTCACTCGGCCATTAGGACTATTGTCTCGACGTTCTTGCCACCTACACCTAACCCAATCATCTAGAAGCTTCCTGCTCCCTAGATGCCCCTTCCTCTCCTCCATATTTCGTACCTAGGGGCTTGAACAATTAGTTTTTGGGCCATAAGATGTCACACTGCAAAGACGGTATTGGGAAAGGTTTTGACCCGCGCCACACCCACCTTTTAAAGACTTTAAAACAACAGTTGTCCCTTCTTAATGTGATCCGTTGTGCTAAATTTGAGTTCTGTACCTCAATTTACGGCACTTAATACGTTTTCGATTAATGGTGTTTGGTGGGCGTGGCATTGGTCTGATTACGTCCAATTACGAACCAGTCCATACTTTTTTGCCAAGGAATATGTCAAAGAAGTTTTACTAAGATACCTTAATTTTTACTTAAGTTGCAGCTGGCGCGGACGGACAGACAAACAGTCGCCCGAATTTGAACACGTCTCGTCATTCCGTTCACTTATATACACATATATATATAGTTTTAGGAGATACATATGTATAACCGTTTGGTTATCAAAACTATTATACTTTGTAGCAATATGCATGTTGGAAAGGTAACGTTTTAAATCTTTATAGAAATGGTGACTCTTGCCAAATTCAGCCTTGCACAGAGATGAAAGCAAAAGTTTTTTATTTAAAGAATTCATGTCTTCATTTTTTACTTGCATAAGCACATATAAAATTACTAGACTAAGAAGTAAACATGTACGAGTATAATAGCAAAGTACGCTAAAAGATCTTAGAGTAATAGATAAGGAAGAACTCGATCCTCGAAAGTTGTTAATCCAGCGCACTGCTACAAAATGGTTTTCAATTGAATATTTAAACACTTTTAGTTTTTGTTACCTTTCAGCTATCCTTTCCTTTTTCAAAATATTCCATTTTCAGCTGTCATTTAGTCGGTGGCTTTGGAAGTGCTCAAGTGCAGCGCTAAAATGCTTCTAATGTGCATGAAGATTACTTCACGGCCGCTTGGTGCTGCTTTCAGTTGTCTCTAACAAGGACAGGCAACATGTGCGCATGTGAAAGCTCATGAATGTTCACTTGGTTATTTATGGTTCTGGGAGTCAATTTTTTTAGTGAATTGGTTCGGTTTTTAATAAACTTGAGTGCTGTGTGTGAGGCGAATGAAAATTGATTCCTGTAGTTTTTTTTATATTTTTTAGAAAGAGTTGTCGCATTGCCAACAAAAATTATGGAAATTGGTCGGCACCTTCTCTTAGGCACTATATAATGATTCGTATTGCTAAATTGTACATTTAATTTTATTTTTAATTTATAAAATTTCCTGATAATATTGCGTTTAGCATTATGAGTGACATCGGTCCAAACCTTTCCCATCATTAAAACGAATTAATGTAGCGATTTCTGATAATCAAGTTAAGTGCAAAGTTTAAAGTAAACATTCTTTATAATATTTTATAAATAATTGCCACAAACGCCGAGAGTTTCTAATAATTGTCTCCATCAGAACTTTATCTTTTTTAAATACTAATCGGGGTTTTTTTTTAATATAACTTTCGACAACTTCTGCGTTAAGTGTGGTACAAAATTTATTTGCCCGATTATTTCAACTACCATTATACCATATATTTGTCTCCATTAAAATCCAGTGAAACTGTCAAAATGGAATGAACAAACCACTAGAACAGTAGCCTTAAGCCAGCGTAAATGTAAGTCATTTCGTGCCGGGGAGAATCAACAAGACAATACGACCAACTATTGCTAACTGACTGTTCCTGTCATAAATATGTACGTTTGTATCTATTCACAACAAATTTACTACAATTTAGAGCATTTGCATGAGAAATGGCATTTTCATGTTTATGCAAACGAAATTGCTATAAACAAATGAGGAAAAACAAAGCTCTGCCAGTATGTGCTTTTGTGTGTAATTATGTTCCAGTAATTCTCGGAGCGATACCGTCTACTCTACTTTATATTGGTAGACATTAGAAGTTTTTGATAGGTATAAAAAAAAGAAGAATATACGGGCGAATAAGTAATGGCTTTTGTACATGTAGTATAGTCGTTTACCATCTTTGGCGAATATATTGGGTTGAGAGGAGAAAGTAAATTGTTACATAAACTTTAGTTTGACGTACAACCATACAAGTACATATTACGTAAAAGGCATAATTTCATATTTTCGCATTCTAATACAAATTATAAACACCAACAGGGAATATTATTAATTTATTCAGCAGCAGGACCTAGTGGTTTTTGCTACGCGTTGATTTCCGGGTATTCCGTTAATTGTATACACTATATAACCTATTCATGCCATTATGTAAGTATGATATGTGCATTCACATGGCAGGAAAAGTCTTACCTATACAATTTTCTATCTACTATCGAAATTGGAAAAAATAGATCATTAAATTTTTTTGCAGTATTTTATTTAGTTGAATAAACAGTTACTGTATAAAATTGGGAACCAATAACGTAATTAAATTCAAAATAGTTTCACATAAAAATAAAAAGGTCCTTCAAACCATGCAAAAAGTCTGCGTTCAAAGGCTAAAGGTTAAAAAGTATATTTTAAATCAATAACTAGTTGGATATCTACGACTTTTAATGACTTCTTGTTAGAGTTGTGATATATTTTAACACAGTGGAATAAAACAACCTGTTTAGCGTGAAATACAAACCGGAAGAGGGAGGACATATTTATTCATTAACTCAGCATAAACATATGATATTATAGAGTTTTATTAATTAGTACAAAGGGTCGCTCTTTCTTTACTTCAACACTTCTCATAGGTGATTTTTCATCGACCAAACTAATTAAGCTGTTGATTCTGAACCTATAACATAACTTCCCATTCTTCTTTAAGCGCGTCCTTAATCATTTCCTTGTTTGTAATACTATGTTGCCTAATTTTTCTCTGTATTAGGTCCTATAAGTGTTCAATTGGGTTGTGATCAGAAGATTACGGGGATGCACGAAGTTCTTTTGGAATATTATACAGCAACCAGTTTCAAAATGTGTTCTGTGTGTTGTGCTGTGTCGCTGTCTTGCTGGAGAATATATCGTCCACCTAGTCCCAGCTTGACTGCACTTTCCCTTAACTTTGTTTTTCAAACATCAAGATAGTGATATCATTATCGACTCTATATATTTTCCAACGCCCGAACTTGCTATACTTTACCGTAGGTACGCATTTTGCTTATACAGTGCTGTTTCACTTTTCTTCCAAACAATCTTACCACTTTTTATACCAAAGATGCAGAACTTACTCTCATCTAAAAAGAAAAAGCTTTTCCAAACCGCTGGAGGCTTGTTTAAGGGTTTTTTTGCAAAGGCCATCCTTTTAAGTCGATGAAATCCAGCATGTTTCAGAATTTTCTCGTACTGTATCTGGAATAACTTTTGGAATTTAAATTCTATGTCTTTTGAAATTTGGTTCGCTGTCAGTCGTGGATTACACTTCAAAAGAGTGATTATGTTGGACTCATAACATTTTGATTACTTGTAATTGTTTTTTATTCTCTGAACCGAAGAGTGCTGTCTCTCAATATGTTTTGCGATTTCTCGATAACTTTTGGCATTTTGCAACAAATGCTTTCTGTTTCAACTATGTATATATGTTTAGTTTCGCTTTTGATTCATAATTATAAAAGAAGGATAACTCCGGGGATTACATCTGTTTTAGATGTGTTATTAATCGCGCTATCATTTGTCATTTAAAATAAAATTGATATAAAAAATTCGATCAGAAATGGAACCAGTTCGCTTGAGAAAGCAGCAATGACAGCTCAATTATGAGGAGGAAGATGAGCCAATTCGCCAAGGATCTTTTGAATTGTATTTGTTCAAACTAATTAATAGATATGGTTCTAAATTTATTTAAGGCAATACTAGTGTTCCTAACTCTTCCTGTATCCGTAGCGTTCGGAGAGCGCAGTTTCTCTAATTGAAGCTTATTAAAACTACCTTCACCTAAAATGTCTCGATTGGCAACATTATCAATTGAAACAAGAAAAAACCTTACGGCTGCACCGAAGCTAATAAACCCTTCACAGGAGGATTTCTTTTAGTAACTATGTGTTCAGTTTATATGGAAGCTATATGCTATAGTAATCCGATCTGAACAACTTTTTCGGAGATTATATTATTACCTTAAGCAGTAATCCATGTCAAATTTCGTGAATATACCAAGTCAAATGCGAAAGTTTTCCATACAAGCCCTTCGTTCCGATCGTTCGGTTTGTATGGCAGCTATATGCTATAGTAAGCCGATCTGAACAATTTCTTCGGAGATTACATTCTCGCCCTGGAAAATAACCTGTGCCAACTTTTGTGAAGATACATTGTCAAATGTGAAAACTTTCCATACAGTTCAGTTTGTATGGCAGCTATATGTTATAGTGGTCCGATATCGGCAGTTCCGACAAATGAGCAGCTTCTTGAAGAGAAAATGACGTTTACAAAATTTATTTATTTAGTTAAGTCTATGAACATTAATTCTTACAGACTAATGGATAATTAGGATGCAAATTAGAATTCTTAAATAATTAAATTACAATTACATACATATGTAAGTAGATAACTTAAACTAAAAAACAGAATTGAGGGTATTAGTGAAGGATACCCAAGAGTGAGAAAAATCAAGAAGAACTTTCTAGGTCGTAGGTTGAGTCGTTCAAAATCGCAAAATTCAAAATTAAAGCCAAGCCTCTCAATAGGTTTAACAGGAGCGAAAAGATAAGTATCCAGCTCAAACGCTAGCGGAGAATGATGAATGATGAGATCACAATTGGCATTAACACCAACAACAGTTGAAGCAGCTGGGGATTTTTTGTTCCTATTGCTCACTTTTGACTTCAAATTTCCATTAGCAGTAATTGAAGTAGAAGAGTTCAGATTAACAGATTCATCAACGGCAACTGATTGAGCAGCATTGGCAGCGGCAGAGGGGCGATCTGGTTTAGCAGCAACTGTTGGATTGTTTTTGGCTTTCGAGTGAGTGTTGATATTCCTAGCAACAGCGTCAGCATATGTATTGGCATAATTAACAGCATTGGGAGCAGCAGCAGGTCGAGCCGCAGGAGCACAGTAATCCACGCTGACAATACCAGAAGAAACTGAAACAGCAACGTTAGATGAAGCTATATTTGTACCATTATCAGCAGCAATAGAGAGAGAGTGAAGCAAGCAGCAGACGGAGCGGCAGAGATTGCTTTCGGTGTAGCGGGAGAGAGATAATCCATACTCACATTATCAGTAGGAGCAGAAACAACAACGTTAGATTTCAAAACATCTTAAAAACTGAAGGACTAGTTCGTATATATACAGACAGACAGACGGACATGGCTAAATCAACTCAGCTCAACATACTGATCATTTATATACATATATACTTTATAGGGTCTCCGACGTTTCCTTCTGGGTGTTACAAACTTCGTGACAAACTTAATATACCCTGTTCAGGGTAAAAAGAAATGGCACAAACCCTTATCAATAAAACAGTTGTGATTGATTTTTCCAAATTAAAGGCACGAAAATATTTAAAAAATTAACTTGATTTTTATTTTTATTGTACTACTTACAACTGCATTTTGTATTATCGATAACAACTCAAACCGACAAAGAAAAAATTCGGTTGAAACTTCACACTTGACTAGAGTATCAAACCATTACACCCACTACCAATTAGTTGCAGTTGAACACTACTGTTTTTATTTATGAAAAATATTTCAATCAGTTATTTTGTATAAATATATAGAAAGGTGAAAAATTTGCCGAGTCTCTGGAGAAAAATCTGAAGCTGGACGTGTAAAGCTACAATTTGGAAACAGCAAATATAATATTAAGGAAGTGTTTCGAACTAAAGAGTCGTTATAATATACTCTCCCTAGAAATATACTTTTTGAGAAAAAATAGATTTTTGAAATATTTTGCTCGTTTTCACTCTTCTATGTTTTACGAATCAATTACGTATAAAACGGTATTCATAACATTTAGGGACAGCAAGGAGAGCTTGTGGTAATGTACCCTCATCTAATTTAGAAAAAAAACATTGCTTAAAAGCCATTTAATTGTCACTAAAACTTTAGCATCCTTGATGTTGGCCAGTTCAAATGGATTTGGCTGAACTGGTTCAAATTCAATTCAACTGAGTGTAGTTGAAAACGGTAATAAGTATGGTATAAGTAGGTATGTTAAACATTTAGCTTTGAAATATGTATGACTATATTTTTTAATAAAATGATCTGAAAAATTTTCAAAAGTTGTACATTTTGTTCTTAAGGTACTTGGTATTTGCCCAAGACGGTGTATTGAAGGAGTACTAAAGAATTTTTTCTATTCTTAGTTATAAATATGCCTTTCGCTGTTATTAATTTTTCAAATTAAATTAAGTTGTACATATAAATATACGTAGGAAGCATTTACTTTTTATACTACATATGCAGTTGTTGATCTTTCAGGCCTAAGGCCACATTGACAAGGTCCTATCAGTTTGTTAATGGTGGGCTTTAGTATTTCACACAGTACGCTCAATAGAACCTTATATGTATGTGATGTTGGTCATTCGACCATACTCTACAAAGAAGCTGCTGCATGCTCCTTATCAGTTTTTCGCCGCCGTGTTTGAATAGCTCGGCCAGCAATCTTTCATTTTCGGGCAATGGAACGTTCTACCGTCATCGATTGGGGAATCGGGTTCGCTATCTCCTGATGTTATGCCTTCACTGCCATTCAGCTGGCCGGAGAAGTGTTCCTTCCGAAATTTTAGTATGCTCTAGTCATCTGTCACTAAATCACCTCTGGGGGGTTCTACAAGAGTTTGCTCTGGTCTTGAAACCTTCTGTTAGTCGCCCCATTTTTTTGTTTAATTTTCGAGCATTATCCTTGTCGGCAGCTTGTCAAGCTATTCATACTCACGCATATGTGGAGCACGTTTTCCGAAAGAAAATAAAGGCTAGAAAAAACGTTACCTTTGATTGAACGAAACAAAAAAAAATGTTTCTGTATAAGAAATAAATTTTGCTCGGGCAGTTGTAAGGCAGCTATATGCTATATTCGTCTGATGAAAACTTTAATCGGAGATGGAAGCGCTGCTTTGGACTATAATGCAAACCAAATTTTGTGAAGATATTTTGTCTAAACGCGTTTCCATATAAAAGATAGAGTAGGTTCTTGGAGAGAAAGGGACATGTGCAATATTTCAGATCGAAACTTCCCAAATTGAGGGACTAGTTCAGACAGACAGATGAATGGAGAGCCTAATCGACTCAGTCTCCGATATTTTTTTCTCAAGGTTACAATTTCGTGGCAATGTTAATATACCCTGTAGGAAGTTCTGATATTAGGTATGTGGACCATTTTTATTTTTTTGGCACACTATTGTTGGCAAAAGCTTCTCTACAATTGACCGATAATTTTCGTGAAAGCTCGGTCATAAGGACTTCGATTAACTTGTTTTTTATTGTGTCTCGGAAAGTAATAATTCGATTCCGCTGGAATTAAAGGTTGTGATACATGAAAACTAGTAGTTAGTTTGAGTTTAGAATAGAACCTAAGACATATTACCTATTACGTAAATTGCTAGAGGTTTTAAGATTACTGCAGAAATTATTTGAGATGGTACTCCTATTCGAGAACCATAGTACTTCAGAATTTTACTGAATGACGGCTCGGTGTATTGTTCACAAGTGTACAAAAGCGTTTTACCAAAAATCACAGCCAGCAATTGTTCGTGAGCTCAAACACCTTAACGTGAATAAAGTTTTTGTTTATCGCACCATCACTCGTTACAATGATACTGGTAGCATCGCAAAACGCCATGAAGGTGGTCATCAAAAGACTGCAACGTCACGTGAGATGGTTCGGAAAGTGAAGAAGCGACTTAAGCGAAATCCGCGACGAAGTGCAAATCAAATGGCTAAAGATCTGAAATAGCCGACCGCAGCATCCGACGCATATTGAAAAATGAGCTCAAGGTCAAGCCTTACAAGTTCCAAAAGGCCTATGATCTCACACCGAAGCAGCAACAAGTAAGAATTGACAGGCCGAAAGCGGTCAAATTCCGAACATTGTGTTTTCTGACGAAAAAATTTTTCCAATTGAGCAATTCGTAAACTCTCAAAACGAGAATGGCTGAAAAACAACGTTCCGAACTTCATTACGACCAAACAATGGCTCACGAATTCACCAGATGCGAATCCAATGGATATTTCTCTCTGGGCCATTTTGGAGAGCAAGGTCCGAAGTAAAAAATACACCAGTCTCGAGATGCTGAAGAAAGCCATTGTCCGCAATTCATTTTTTGACCCCCTCAAGGTCATAGTTAAGGCAAAAGGTGCTCATATAGAGCAAAAGTGAATTGGTCCTGAATTTATGATTATTTTCACACATTTTGTACTTTAAAATAAATAAAAATAGTTTTCAAACCCGAATTTGTTGCTTTTTTAATTGGTTACACTTCGAGTGTCGGACCCTGTAAGTAACCCGTTAATGGTTAAAAAAAAAAAAATAAATAAGAAATAATCTAATATTGTTACTAATTCTTCAATTTCTTGACGAATGGATAAGCTTGCTAAAGAAAAATGATAATTGTCGTTTAATGTGACCACTTAGACGGACACATTTCTGGGCCAATAAGCCTCCATTAAACCATTATCACAAAAAATTTAAATGTTAAAAATGCCGTGCAAAAAATGAAGATTTTGGACGCTTAAAAATAAAGGGAAATAGTTGTATCCAATTAAGCTGAAGACGAATTGAAGCTGAGAAATGAAATGAAAATTGTCACAAAAAATTTTAATTCGGATTAGGATTAAAACCCACCGTCAACAAACTGTTTGGACCTTATCAGTGTGGCTTTAGGTCTGGAAAACCAACAACGAACCAATTTTGGAAAAGAACCATGACAAAAGAACCGACACATACCACCTTTTCGTCGATTTCAAAGCTGCTTTTGACGGCACGAAAAGTAGCTGCCTTCGTGACGCGATGTCTGAATTTGGTGTCCCCGCAAACTGTAAACTGACGTTGAGCAATATTAAGAGCTTCGTCTGAACCGGGAAGAAGCCGTTCGATACCAAACGATGTTTCAGACAAGGCGACTTCTTCAATCTACTATTGGTGAAAATAATTCAAGCTACAAAACTAAATAGAGAAGGTACCATTGTCTATAAGAGTGTACAGCTGCTGGCGTATACCGATGATATTGGGCAAGACAAAATATCTTCTGTCATCAAACAAACAGTCGTCTACTCGCGGCTAGGCTCCCAAGTCGTAAATAATTTCCTCTCTCTTGGAACTAGTATTAACAACAACAATGCTCGAAATCCAACGCACAATAAATCTTGCCAACAGATACTACTTCAGACTGAGTAGGCAATTGAGAAATAAAGTCCTCTCTTGACGACCAAAATCCCAACTCTATAATTCACTCATTCCCATTATGCTATAAATATATATTTGATGAGTCGACGTTACGAGTTTTCTAGAGAAAAGTTCTGCAGAAGATTTATGGTGCTTTGCGCATTGGCCACGACGAATATCCCATTCGATGAGACGATGAGCTGTATGAGATATACGACGGCATAGACATAGTTAAGCGAATTAAAAGACAGCGGCTACGCTGGCTAAGTCATTGTCGAAGACGAAAACTCCAGCTCTGAAAGTCTTCGACGCAGGACCCGCCAGTGGAAGCAGAGGAAGAGCAAGACCTCTACTCCGTTTGGAAGACCAGGTGAAGAAGGACCTGGCTTCGCTTGGAATCTCCAATTGGGGCCACATTGCGAAAAGAAGAAACGACTGGCGCGCTGTTGTTAACTTGGCTATAATCGCGTAAGCGGTGTCTACGCCTGTAAAGAAGAAGAACGTCGACTCATCAGACGTTGTCATCGTTCATGCTTCTGAACCCTATAGCAGGACGGGAATAACGATTGATTTATAGAGTTTGGTTTTTGTTCGTCGAGAAAGAACTTAACTTCTCAATTAACTACTCTGTCCAAAGTAGCACCTATTCGCAAGAGTTAATTTGCTTTCGATTTCGAGGCTGGCATTGTTGTTGCTCTTAATGCTGGTTTCATGATAGACGAAAATTATATAAAAAATTAAATTAAATATTATTAATTTATTATTATTAAATTATATTCTTTGTAGTTTTAGGTATTCAATGCAGAGACACCAAAGTTCTTTAGTAATTTTTTTAAGCTGATTGAATTTAATTGCTCATGAAGGCAGTCATCAAATGAAAGCGGCAATCAATTGGACAATTTAATTCAAAATCGAAACCGTAATCGAAAATCCCATTGAGCTGTAATTGGCTAATTAGAACGCGAATGAGTGTCTGTTGTATTAAATTGATTTTTGAGTTAGTGTTAATCGGCATATACTCGTATTCTTACATATTTATGAAGTATGCATGTATTTATATATATTTTTTAGCGAGCATGTAGAATATTGTGCGCGCAACAGTAAACGAGCAAGCTCTCGCACTTTTCAATTGACATGCTTCTTTTTATGTTTGCATTTATGCATATGTGTGAGAAACGTGAATTAATTTGGAATGCATAAGTGAAATTTTACGAATACCTGCATGCATGTTGTAATTTGATGGAATGCGCGTGCGACGAATATAAAAATAAAAGAAAAGATTTGTAACAAAAACAAAAATGTAAAAAATGATTAAAAGAAATAAAAAAATTGCAAAAGCAGAAAAGGGCAGCTGATGAAATTGTAATTGCAAGTGAAATTTTGTGCAGCTCGATTTGCCTTGCATATGTATCGCTGAGGTTTTTGTGCGCACGTGTGCGAAATTTTTATTTGTTTGATTTAATATTGAAAATATCTGTGGACCTTATTTATCACTAAAGCGACAAAACCAATTGATTTTAATTAATTACGCCGCCAAGGGGAAAATTAGTTAAATGACCTAATTCCATACAATGTTCATTTATTATTTTGTACGGTTTTTATATGTGCATCCCCCCAGTTCATTTCTTTTGATTTGAAAATTGTCTATGATTTATTTATGTGCAACGGCCACAATAAAATCATTACTCACTGCCATATGCCAGGCCTAAGTTGTGCTACCCTTTCATTTTACGGTCGCCTGCCTCGGGGTCAGCGACCTTATGTAAAATTTTCACACGAAATGATAACTACAATACTTGCGTACATTTTCGATTAAAAATCTTTTCAACTTTTCATTTGTAATTTTTGTTGGATTTCTTTTACAATCTTCTGTAAATTTAATAAATAAGGTTACAAATAAATAAATAAATTATTAACAATTAAAGGTATTGTGCTTAAGTGGTAAATGTGGTAGAGTTTGTAGCTATATTCAGTTTTTGTTGTTACAGTTGCTGTTGGCTTTCATCTTTGGATCCCGTTTGCTTTTGCACGCAGAACACACATACGCCATGGATTGCGGTAGGCAGTGATGGCGTGGAGAAATTCCCAACTCTTCGGATAACAATTAACATAAAGTGGAAAAATTCCGCCAAACCAAACAAATTGCTCTAGTGCTTGTTGCTGTTTGCTTAATTTCAAGTTCCATTTTTTAAGATGAATTTAACCTGGGCCGATTTTCCGTTATTATGCTGCAGTGGTATTTGGTGCTGTCATGGATCATTTTGGCTTCGTTAAATTCGCTCATCTTCGTATTTTTTTCTTTTTGTGTAGAGTTTTGTTATTTTTATATTTTTAGTCTGAATGGTTTTCTTATGTTCTTGTACATACGCGGGTATGTAGGTATAGGTACTTTCAGAGTTTAAGGAAACAATTTAAACATAAGCTTTGTAGGCCAAGCTTTGTGCCTCTTGGCTTGGTTGATATGTGGGTTCGTTGACGGCAGCAGATACGCCAATGGCTCGACCATCCCAGGGGCCGTGGGCAGTGATGTGCGCAGAATGGTGTTCAGCGGCGATCTAGAAGTGTTAAACATAGAAAATTGGTATGATTGTACTACAAATTGAACAATAAACGAAAATTTTGAAAAAATGTTTTAAAGCTGTCCTTTTTAATGTGGGCAGGGATACACACAATATACTACATACATATATGGGTATGAATAATGGGAAAGATATACACACTAATATATACATTTAAGTTTTTACGATTTTGACCTAAGTAAAATTTGCAAAGGATTAATAATTCTTTCATTAACTATTCTTCTGTATGAATATATATCCACGGAACAACATTTATATTTAGAAACTACATTTACAGCCCCCGACAGCTATTGGATATTTGAAATTAGAATTAGTTTAGACTGGGCAAATAATTTGAATGGGTTTCAATTTGGTTTTGTAGGATTTGGTACATTAAAAACCATCACCTACATAATTATAAAGGGGTGGAGGGAAATGTGGATATAAATGCTTGCACAAGGCAATTATTTGCTACCAGGGACATACTCGTTTCTGCCTTTTCACAAAAGCCAATTTCGGCACTAGCGCTGCCGCTGGTACATCGGGCATTGAGATGACTAACGCTACCGAAGTGTTCTAATGGCGTAAATGAAAACAGAAAATAATGAAAAAATTAATTTTCACACGTTTTTGAACACATACGTAAGTATATCTAAATTTTGAGAGACTTTAGCCCAAAATTTACAGTTGGTGGATAGAAGCATTCCTTAATTAATATATGTTTTATAAGAATCAGTTGAAATTAATATCATTAATAAAAAAGCGTCTAAAACGTTTATATAGAATTTCTACAGTATATTAATTATCTACAGTATATAGTGAAATATTCGTATCATTTTCTCCTACGAACACTAGGTAATGCTTAGCTAGCTGAAGAAACTTGTAGTGGTAGCGTATTATAGTGATACCAAACACCCTTGAATTGATTAATAAAACTAGTTGATGTGGGTGTGAAGGATGCGATTTGAAAACCCCATATGGTTCATGCAAATATGGGAACTCCAAGGCTGTTAAAGTGTTGGTGTCGCCTAGATATATACAAAGTCGTTTATGGGCTGTGCTGGGATGTTTGTTTTGTATTGAAGGGTGTTTTCGGGGTTGTTTGGAAGAAAACTTACCCAAAACAAACATTATAACTTAGCAAAATACCTTCTGTCCACAAATTGTTTGCCCGCGATTTTGCTACAACTCTTTCGATAGAGATAAATATTTATTATGAATTCATTTTTTTTTAGTTTTTTTTTCTGATTTTAGGGCAGTACATCATGCCAATGTAATTAACATCCCACGACAGCCTAGAATTAATGCAAAGAAAAACAGGAAAATGTCCGATTAGGCTTACCTTCTTGCACAATTGGAAAATGGCCAAACCAACCGACACAATGAATGAGAAGAAGCCCAACGCCAACGCATTGAATGCCTTAATCTTCAGTATACCAATGGCCATTGGGATGACAGTCATCGCCTTCAATAGAATCAGCACCATCAATGGCATAATCATTTTACGCAAACGGTGCTTCTTGCCTAGATGTGTGTGCACGAGAACGAATGAAGCCAGTGGTAGTGGTGGAAGGATTGGGAGAGATAGTAAGAGAGAGAAAATTAATTATTTAGCTTTTTTCACTTTTGTGTTCCGGTGTCAGTGTAGACAAAAACGCATGCAAATACAAACACACACCCTTCTTGAAGAAGTTGCCCTTCTTACCCTTGCCCTCAACCACACCATCACCGGCCAATTTCACATTAAGGCTCAACTCATCGTTGGCCAAATTGCGTGAAGAGACGGTGACCTTGGCATCACCCAAAGGCAAGTCCATGGTAACATCGTGTCCCTGCAGGTAATCGCCGACAGCATCGACTAAATCGCGTTCTTCGTCGTTGGAGCGTGCGCTATTGGCATTGGCGGCAGCAGGTTGATAGCCATTCGAGTGGACCTCTACATCGCCGAACTGTTTAAATTTAAGAAAGTAATAAAATTAATAAATATTTTATTTAAATAGCTTGTATTTTGAAATAACTGGTGATTGGCATTAAATGATTGTTTATTGATATTGAGTCTGTCTATTATAAATATAAAAAAGTTTTTCGTTTCAGAGTCTTTCAGAAGTGTCAAGTTAATCTATTCTCTAATTACTTCTCTAATTACTTTAAAAAGGAACACGAAGTGGTATCATACAATTTACACCGCTTTCACAACTTCTAACACATCGTAATTCTATTACGTCGCCATGCTCAGATAATGCCTTTTCACCACTTTAAATTCACCACACTCACTTTGTAGTTATCGTTGTTGATCACTGTATCGAGAAACCGCATTGCGCGCACCTTAATGCAGGCCATCGAATCAGTCCCACTCTCACATTTGGCATTCTCTTCATCGATCATGCCCTGCATGTTCGTTGGTCGTATAGCGTTAGCTGCATTCGCCACAGCAGCGAAGCCCAATAGCGCCACGAGGACGAAGTACCGCATCGAAGCCATGTTTTTTATTTGGTTCGAAGTGAATGTGTGAAACTAAAAAGCCTTGCTCGATCCGCTCAAGTCGTATGCGACCTCTACTTGCTACTCGCCTCGTTGAAGGAACAATTGCGAATAATAATCGTTTTTCTATTGTGCACGATTTTTATACTGCATATTTTAGCTGCATGCCTACAATGAAATTAACGAAAAACCGACTAAAAGAGCAAATACCTATTGGAGAGTCAGTGAAGAAATGGCGGAAGAAGACATAAAAGCCGAAACCAGTTGACAGACGCTGCCGCGCAGAGTCTATACGCTTGCACACCTGCCGACAAGCATTGCGCGTGCACAATTTCGGCGCAAAGAAAACAACAAAAACACACCTCTTTAACAGTCAACTGCACGGTGCAGTGGCACATATGTGGGGACAAGCGTGTGCTTACCAATAGATTAGCGAACGTGCATGTATGCGCTGGCGTATGAGCAACTATTTTTTAAACCCTTGGCTCTCTTAACAGAGACCTGTGCATTTGTATTTGTTAATGAATTGATTCATGCTTTTAAACGCAATTTTTATGCTTAGCACGCACACTAATGATATGCTCAAAACTGGCAGCAACAGCATGTTTCGCGCAGTATTTACATACGAATATTGCAGATGGCGCCCAGATATCTTGAATCCCAAAATAATGTAGTTTTACAAAGGTGTTTAATAATAATTTTAAAGATAATTAACTGCAGCTGAACAAATAATTTACGCATTTGTACAATGTTTAATATTTCATTGAAAATCATATATTTTATAAAAGTCGTCGCTACCGATACGAGAATGTACTTAGAATTAAGACCACACTGTGTTCGAACTACACTAGCAAGGTTAATAGGGAAATTGAAAGAAGCAAAGTCAAAGAATCTAAAGCTGAACTAGTAACTGGTAAAAATTGGAGAATAAAAATAAATAACTTTTCAGCTTGAGAGGCACACTGCCATTTATATTCACTACATAACCGGTAAAATTTTACTATATCCAATTGCTAGACGATTCATGATAATAGTAGTATTTTTGCACGCTTTCGATAAGGGTTTTAGACGTTGTGGCCTAGCGATATACTGGTAGTCCTTATTATTTCTTGAAAATTTGTCAATCTTTGAGCTATCAATAACGCTTAAACAATGTTCTTAGCTTAATTTACTATTGTTTATTTCTGCTCGTGAAACTTTGCTGGGCCATTTATAGGATAAGGATCAGGATTCCAAATAGCTTTTGGAAATAACTCAGAATTTTTTGAATTTGAAAAGCTTTTATTTAATTTCGTTTTTCTAGCATATTTTGAAAATGACTACTTAGCCCATATTGCATATTCATTGTAATGTGTTAATTTTTCTCAGATATCGAACAAATTAGCTGATATATACGGTATAAAGTCTACTGGAAGTGTGAATTCTAATATTGTGGGTTACGGGTAGTATTGACCTTAATTGATCCAATTCAAGCCCACGAATATAATATTATCATGTTTCATTAAGATATCTTACATATAAACTGATATATACGGCATAAAGTCCATCGGAAATTCGAAAATACTTAAAGTAGGTTTATGGCGACAAAGGGAAGTGTTGATACGATTTTACACATTTTTGATATTAAGATATGCTATTACCAGACCAAAAATCCCTGGGTTTCAATAATATAACTCACATATTAATCGATATTTATAGTATATAGGCAATAAGAACACACAATAAAATTTTTGAAAATATTAAATATTTTTCCAGTTACAAGAGATCGGAGAGATACGGATGTCACACCGACGGTTTTAAAAAAAGGCGTTCTCCACTCCTCAACAAAGATATTGTGTGCAAAAAAAAAAACAGTAAAAAAAATTTACAGGATCCGAAAATAACTGACTGAGCTATTTGAACTGTGTGATTACATTTTAGAAGGCTGTAACTCAAAAGCTATTTGAGATAAACAGAATTTTAGGATATATTTAATGAAGGTATACTCTATTGAAAACAAAAAAAGTTTTTTTTTTTGAATTCACACTAAGTGTGTCTTCTAAAACTAAAACTAAACTTAGAAATCTAAAATATACGCTTCATTAATATTAGTTCTAAGATGTAAAGTTTGAATAGCGTGACTAAACTATAAAAAAAATGTCTCAATTGATTTTGCTTTGAATTTCTATTGCTAAAAATTTTCGTTCTTTTTTGGCACAGCAAAATAAAAAGTTGCTCCCATCATAGCAAATTTGTTCATCCCAAATCATAACAAAAAGTTTCCGATTGACTTACAGACGTACAAAAGAAGGACCTGCTTCATCATTTGGATATTTCAACTACACTATACAATAAAAGATATTTTAGCTTAATAGTTGTAATTGTAAACTTACTGTTCTTATAATGTTTTACATATTATGTAATGACGGATAGAGATAGCGAATCATGTGACGAAAATAAATTACAAAGGCAAATGATATTGCAGAAGGAGGACTTAGATCCATTCCTCTCATAAAAAAATTGATTAAGCTTTACAATATTTAAATCAAATTAAGACCTGTGGAACTACTTGTATACTACTGTGCCCAAAAAGGTGACATTGTATTTATTTTGAAAATTCTTTATTTATTCTTCCATACCAATTTCACCCCCTTCAAAGTAATCCGCTCCTGATGCAATGCACTTAGGCCAAGGGATTTTCCAATCTTCGAAACACTGGTTGTAGTCACTTTCCGGGATGGCCTTCAGTTCCGTCTTCGCTGCGGCTTGAATCTCCTCTATCGTATAAAATCGGTGTCCCCGGAGCGGTCTTTTGAGCTTGGTGAACAGCCAGAAGTCGCACGGCGCCGGATCAGGAGAATACGGTGGTTGCGGAACGATATGGGTTGTGTTTTTGACGAAATGATCACGAATTACGAGGGCAGTATGCGATGGTGCATTATCGTTGTGTAAAAACCAAGAATTGTCTTTCCACAATTCCGGCCTTTTTAGACGAATAGCGTTACGAAAACGACGCATAACTTTCAAATAATATTCCTTGTTGACTGTTTGACCGGTTGGAAGGAATTCATAATGCACAACACCACGATAATCGAAGAAAACAGTCAACATGACCTTGATTTTTGAGCGACTTTGGTGCGATTTTTTTGGTCTCGGCTCTCTTTTGGCACGATGTTCGCTCGATTGATCGGTTGTTTCGGGATCGTAAGCATAGATCCAAGTCTCACCGCCAGTTATAATGCATTTCATGACACCCTGGTAGTCGGAAAGCATCGTTTCACACACTTCAACGCGACGCCTTTTTTTCAAAAAATTCAATATTTTCGGTACCAGTCGAGATTTGACGCGCATGAGGCCCAAAACATCCTTCAAAATTGTATTGGCTGAGCCTTTCGATATGCCAACTTCATCAGCAAGGTCTCTAATTGTTAATCGACGTTGAACGTGAGCTTCGTCGGTTGAGGTTGATGGTCGCCCTGGACGCTCTTCGTCTTCGACACGTTCACGGCCGGCTTGGAACTCACCATACCACTTGTACAGAATTCTTTAGACATAGCCTCATCACCAAAGACTTTCTGCACCATCCTCAAAGTATCCGCAGCAGAAAATTAATTCCGTAAACAAAATTTAATGCAAATTCTTTGCTCAACAAATTTCGACATCGCAACAAACGAAAAACTCACTTTTAGCAGCTCACCAAAACGACACGTATCTCAAATACTAATGAATATTTTGACATGAAATTTGACATAAATGTGACTGACAGTACTACCAACCTAAAAAAAATAATTCTCCAAATCCTTCGACGCGTGCAGTGTAAATTCAAATGTCACCTTATTTTTTGTTTTAAAATTCGTTTAAAAAGATTAAATGAGATTTTGAAGCCGATCAACTCATGACATCCATTTAAATATTTGGGCATTAGCGAAAATTAAAATATACTGTTTTTATTATTAATAATATTTTTATTATTATAATTAAGTTTAATTATATTGGGTAGTCGAAAAAGTCTTTTCGTATTTCTAATCTAACTTCAACTTATTTTTTTAAGTTTATACAATAAATAAATAAACAAATATATATCACTTTTTGCCATTTTTCTGCTAAAGACATTATGCCATCAGTGTAAATCTTTTATCAGTGTAAATTGATATTTCGAAATTTTGAGAACGGAAGCGAGCGAATCATTGTTGTGTAATACGAACGGATACAGCAACATCTCCGTAATCTTCATAATTTTTTTATAAAAAATTTCAAAATATAGCGAATTTCTTCATTATTTTCACTAATTTTTGAACAACTTTAATTTTTTTTCAACTTCCCGAATTTAATTTTTTTTGATTAAATGAAGCTTAGAATCTCACCTTTCTAACATTATATGGTATGACACAATATGATTGGTAGCATTGCAGATATTCGACTGCAACGCCATCTATTGACAAAATACGAAAAGACTTTTGCGACTACCCAATAATATTAAGAAGTAAGTGCAAAAAAATAAAAAAAAATGCTAAAAACTGCTGGCATGGTAACTCTTCTTTAAAAATAAGGCAAACAAAGTTCTAATATGAATCAATAGTTACGTGTGTATACAGTAAGAAAAAACCTATATTTATATACATATGTATACTCCTAATGAAAGTACCTGGAGAATTAGCTAAAAGTGATTCTTGAATTTTTGACGGTATTTGGGCATGTCATGCAAAAGATGTCCCTTAAAGGAAGACAATACGAAAAAATTTTATTTATAATTTCGAATAACATTCCTATACGTGGTTGGTCGAGGGCTGCCAAAGGTTGGTTCCTCAAATACCCAAAATCGTTACAATTGCTTACAAAATATTATATCTATGTATATATATTACTGAAATAAGGCAACGACCGATAACTATACAATGCTTTCTTTTACGACCATACGCTGCGATTTGAAATCTCGATTCGTTTCAGAAGCAGCACGTGAGTCGTTCAGAAAAAAGTAAACAATAAATTACAACGAGCTGTTACTGCCATTTTAATCTGCTTCACGTATTTCAAAAACCATGTGTTGAATAACGAACTCTTAAAATTAGATGAAGCAAATAATACATTTAAGTAATACAGAATTAAATAAAGCGTAATTTTACGCTCTGTTACTCAATTATTTTAGTACTTTGCGCCAAGCAGCAATAAAAACGTAAATGATTTCTAAATTATGGAATTATAAATATTTTCCCATAAATTCAAAAACTGATTGAAAATCATATGTGCTAATGCAATAGCGTTTCACACCGTTATTGAAGAGCACAACAGCTAGAAGAACTGAGCAATGTTTAGGAGGAGTTGTGTAATCGACAGTGAATTTAAAATCAAAACGACAGCAAAAAACCATACGTCAATCAGAATATGTCACATAATCGCATTCGTGCAATGCCTTAAAAATGGCAAATCGGTCAAGTGAAACTAACTAAAAGTTGGACAAAATCAAACGCGCGCCTGTTTCTTGTTTTTGGAGTGGAGTGGAAGTTTCATTTTTTAGCTTTTGGCTACTTCAATTGTCGATCAAGCGCCTGAAGAGACTAAGCAATATTGAGCAGTGGCAATGAAATAGAAAGTGATTACCAAAAATAAATAAAACTGAGTGAATTGATATTATATAAAACAGCAGCAAATACAAATACATTAAAAACAAATAACAAATTCGATTTTCGTATGTGATAATTTATACGATATATAAACGTGTGTGTGTGCGCGCGCGTGATGACAACTGAATCTAATTGCAAGCGTGAGCCTATCATTCGAAAACGAAAGTGAAATTGAAAATTGTCTTCACTCCAAATGTCACGAAATTCATTTGAAATTCCAAGTAAAGATAATCACACGCAGCTACAACGCGACCGCCAATACTAAACACCAAGTGCAGTGAAGAGGACGAAGCCAATATTCACCTACCAAATGACGATTGCTGATAGTGAAATATGAATTTCAAATTTGTAAACATGGTTTAAAATCACATAACCGCAGACGTTGATTTAAAACGCAAAAGATTTCACTGGGGCCGCAGTGTTGGGGCGTAGTTTTCATCGCTTTAGGATGGGAGTTGAGCGCGCCCCTGCTGCTCATTTACAATTCCGCTTGCGTAGCAGCCTGCAATAGCCGTTGGGCGTCAAGTGTATTGCGTGCTCGCCGACGGGCCGCGCAGAAACGCAGGTTCGAGCCAAAGTCATTCAAAGGTAAAAACGGCTTTCGAGGCGATTAAAAAGCAATATACAGATATGCGAATCCTACCTTGTATTTGGGCGCGTGCGTAAATGTGTATTTCTTCAATGATTTCTTTGTCTCTGATTTCGAATTTTTGTGGATTTTTTTCGATTTATGTATTTGAATTGTTAATAGCATTTCTAATAGCTTATCTTTTTGGCAATTTTTGCATTAAAAATTTCTTCGGACCATTTGCGGTTGCTCCTTTCTTTGATCGAAATAATTTTCATAGCATTTGCAATTCTGCAGTTATAATAGTGGCACCTACTTGCATTGTTGCACGTTGCCAATAAGTGGCGGCAGGCCAATAAGCTGCCAAGCTGCATATCTCTTTGACTCACGCAATCGCAGTGAAAATCAGCGCGATATAGCGTTTTTCAGTTAAAATTGTTTGCTTTCGCACCCCTTAAGCGTCCATTAACGAGTGATATTCACAGGTCCGCAGCCAACTTCACTCGGTAGTTCCGTTGGCCGCGAAATATCATATGTATGTTGATTTATTTGTTTTTTGTCATTGACGTCCTCAACATGAATGCCATTTTAAAAGTATTAGCCGAGACGGTACAGTGTTATTTGACTTGAAACTTTCGACGCATTCGCCGCGAAAGACTAACTTTCACTACACCTAGTTTACAGTGATGACTTAGATAAAGGTTTTGATAACGATCAACACCAAAGCATTGACCGGAATAATATATTAATTGATCTAACAATTGTGCTACCATCAAATTAGTTTTTGAGATTTCTGCTTGCCTTATTACGATTTGTGTATAAACTGGACTGGCTGTATTTCTATACTATAGTCCCTGAACATTTTTATTAGCATTTCCAAGAGAGATGTAGATGCTCAAGTAATTTTGAGTAAACCGTTAAATATGAGCTGGATGTGATCATTGTTGGGTCATATTATATGTTCATCAATCATTCGCGACTAGGCACCCACTTCACTGCTGACTTTGAAGATGTACATAATTTCGTCTATCTTGAAACCAGCATCAACACCGAAAAAACGTCAGCCTCGAAGTCCAACGCGGAATATCTCTTGCCAACAGGTGCTACTTCGGACTAAGTACGCAATTGAGAAGTAAAGTCCTCTCTCGACGAATAAAAATAAAGCTCTATAAGTCACTCATTATTCTGCGGAAGATTTATGGTCCTTTGGGCGTTGGCCACGGCGAATATCGCATTCGATGGAACAATGAGCTGTACAAATTGGCATAATTCAGCGAATTAAAAGACAGCAGCTATGCTGGCTAGGTCGCCTCGTTCCAATGGACGAAACACTCCAATATTCGACGCAGTACCCGTCGTGGGAAGCAGAGGAAGAGGAAGACCGCCATTCCGTTGGAAAGATCAGGTGGAGAAGTACCTGGCTTCGCTTGGAATCTCCAATTGACACCACCTTGCGAAAAAAGAAACGACTGGCGCACTGTTGTTAACTCGGCTATAACCGCATAAGCGGTTTCTACGCCAGTAAAGAAGAAGAAGAAGGTAGTGACTACAAACAATGAAAGAAATCCAAATCCAAGCTACATAATTGAACCATTTTACTTGTTACTGCAAATATTATAATTCCTAAACACAAATTTACTTATGTATGTATATATATATGTAATATACATGGGTTACTGCATATTTTATGAAAATTTATGCTCTGAACTGGCTACAATATATTAGCTTCGACAGGATGTTTATAACACCCAAAAGGAAACGTCGAAAACTCTACAAAGAATAAACATATATATAAATAATCAGCGTGACGAGCTGAGCTGATTTAGCCATGTACATCGAATAATCTCCATCAGACATCGCTATAATCTTCGAAGAAATTGTTTACATCTTACAAACTGTAGCACATCGTACAGTTGTGATACAAAATGATAGATCAAACTTAAGTCATTTATGGAAAGTCTTTTTCTTTGCCAAGTTTCTTCACGAATTAGGCATAGATTATTATCTATGCAATCGCTACTATTTGTCAATACATTATCCAGATCGAGCAACTATGGCGTAGACACCGCTTACGCGATTATAGCCGAGTCAACAACAGCGCGCCAGTCGTTCTTCTTTTCGCTTTGTGGCGCCAATTGGATATTCTAAGGGAGGCCAGGTTCTTCTCCACTTGGTCCTTTCAACGGAGTGGAGGTCTTCCTCTACTTCCCCCTGCGGGTACTGCGTCGAATACTTTCAGAGCTGGAGTGTTTTCGTCCATCCGGACAACATGACCTAGCCTGCGTAGCCGCTACTTTTAATTCGCTCAACTATGTCAATGTCGTCCTATATCTCGTACAGCTCATCATTCCATCGAATGCGATATTCGCGTTGATAACGCGCAAAGGGCCGTAAATCTTTCGCAGAACTTTTCTCTCGAAAACTCGCAACGTCAACTCATCAGTTGTTGTCATGGTCCAAGTCTCTGCACCATATAGCAGGACGGGAAATCATTGGTATCAATAAAATCTACTTTTCCACTATCCCAGTTCACACTAAAGGAAATTGCTGGTAAAATTATCCTATTTCCTTAAACCCTGAGATGAAACGAGGGTCGAGTAATAAATACATATTTGATCCTGAAACTAAGTAGAAGGCGATTGATTTATTATTTGAAGATTAAAGCAAAATTACTCGCTCAAAACCTTCGATTGCATTTTTCCAACTTTAATAGCATTAAAACAATATTAATAAAATTAGACAAAGTTGAAACGAATGCTTGCACTGACTGTCGTGGGAATAACTAGGACTACAATTAACGCCTTAAGAATCACAAAGTCATGATTCCTTTTCATTCATCGGTCTAGAAATATAAAGGGCAGCCCCAGTGTTATGCTGATCCTTATGTAGTACGATAAATGACGGAACGATAATTTATAAGAGCAATTATGCAATCCTCAGCTGCGAAAGGATGTACTTGTATCCTTGTAAATTGAAAATGAGCTACTGCGCCTGAATAACTTATTGCTGCTAACAATTTAAGTAATTTAAAGCCGCACAAGCGGGAATTGCAAAGATAAACGCCTGCTACTAACTTTTGGATTACGTGGATTGTTTGGAATTTTGCTCGATTCAGGGTAAGAAACAGCGCATCCGCTTAAGGGTGGGTTGAGAAGGGATGAGGTCAGTGTTAATTTCATTTTCATGCTTTAGCAAATGTAAAAAAAGCAACAAATGTGGCTACTTTCATTCCATAAGTTGCACATAAATTTGCTCGCGAAAAAGGTACCAATGTGTTGGTTGACTGTAGCAGAGCCCAGTAATCGGGATTTACTGTGCAGCTACAAAGGTCGGGGGTATTGCGTATGACAGGGAAATTAAAAGTAGTAAATTTCAAGAGTTTTATGGAAAAAAGTTTTGTGCAAACGAAGATGTTGTAAAAGCCAACATTTTCATAATTAGGGATGACGGTTTGCATGAAGTAATTTAGTCCGTTTTTGATACTTAAGTACAGAAGATTAATTTGATTATCCAAGTTATACGGCGCTGAGTATTGTGCAAGCATGAATAGAGAAAATAAAAATAAGCTGCACAAGCATTGTCCGCTCCAGAAAGGTGGATACGCTGTATGATAAACAAGTCGAAAACTTCCCGTTAATAACCATTTTTTTGTAAACGTTAGTAATATTTTTGGGTCTATTATAAGTATAGTATTTTGTCTAAAATAAGTAAACATAAACAGAATTACAAACTTTTTTCGTATGCAATTCTTTCGAAGTTTGCTAAGGAACTTTCAGTTAAAAAGGTCTTATCAGTAAAATAAACATACAATTAAAGGTAATGGTTTTGACAGCCCTAAAGCTGGAGCTTAATATGCTCGTAGAAACTAGAAGCAGAAAAATTATTTCAAGCCATCATAAGACATCATGCATATATAATACATTAAAGTCTATTTAATTTATTTCTGTGTTCAATCCGTCACAAAATAAATCGGTTTTTATTCATATGTATTATCGAAATCGTAACATTTCTTGAATTGCACTGTATTTTTCAAGAAGCCGGACCGAATTGTGGTTTCTTATTAGTAGCAAACCTGAGGACCTTGATAGGGTTCGTGAAATACTAAAAGAATTGCCACTATAATTTACTACTAGCTGTGGTAGTATTCCATCATAAAGCTAGAACTTAGTCAATGGCGACCTAACATATCTAAAATCAAATTTTTTGAGAAACACATAAAAAACAGGGAAAAGCTTTAATTTCAGTTGCATCGAATCTATCATATCCTTCGCGAATACAAAAGATTCCTTAGAAGTTATTTATTTCGATCACTCAGCTTGTGGTTCGATATTGGTGTTTCCGACAAAAAAGTTACTTCTTGGGGAGAAAAAAGAGAAATGTGTACAAAATTCCACACCTATAACTCATTAACTAAGAGATTAGTTCAGGTATATACAGACAGAGATTTTATATTTCTAGTCGAATCGAATTACATAATATACATGTTATATTAAACTTATTTGTATTATAATCTAAACTAAGATCAGCTTAGTATGCTACTTATGTCATTTCGAATGTCAAGTGTAGTATACGAATAGTAAGTAAAGATGATGATAGAGAGACTACACCATTAATACACGGTTAACAAATTTCATCAGTAATTTTCAATTTGTTTTATTATGTTTCATTCTTTAACGAGGTTGCCATATGCACTAATAATAAATATTAACAATTTTTTGTACACGTAAGTAATAAATAATATTTTCTAGTATCTTTTTGTTAGTTTTTCATGTTTTGTTCAATAAATAATTTCTTTGGAAACGGGTGTCGTCTTTAAGCCTAGGTAAAAAAATAAATAAGGGCGATGCGTTGTGGTCAATTTCCATTCGATAGAATGATTCGAAATTACTTTCACTTAGATGAAAGTATGCATATATTTAAGGTTGCCTTTGACCAGCGAAAGCCATGTCTTGTGCGTCTTGTGGCTCTTGAGACGAACGCGCCCAAGCGTGCGGATCCCAAGCAGGCGATGGATGTTCAAAGTGCTCAACATGTTCGACATGTGCTGGCAAGTCCAAATGGTGATCGACGTGATGGTCCACATGGTGTGGCACGATATCAATGTGGTGGGGTACAATGTGTTCGACATGATGGGGGAAGTGTTCGATGTGGTGTGGGATGTGTTCAATGTGTTCCACATGCTCGACATGATGAGGATAATGAACTACTTCGTAATTAATAATCTGCAGAGAAAGAAGGTTTAAATAAAAATTAGAATCTGATAAGAGTACGCGAGATAAATTTTTACCTTTGGTTTGGCAATTTTAAAGACGACCAAAGCGCCAGACAACACCAATGATAGTAGACCCAAGGTCATGGCTTTCCAGGTCTTAAGCGCGATCAAAGCCAAAGCGAGTGGCACCAAGACCGTGGTCTTCAATTTCAAACCGATAAGGAAGGGCAACAATACTTTACGAACCATTCCGCGACCTTAAAAGCAGCAAAGAGTAATCATGACATAAAATTTTACTATTTATAGCAAGGCTTACCTTGGTTTGAATCACGTTCCGCTAATGGTACAATAGAATCTTTTGTCAGGGCGTTGCTAAACAAAAAGTCCGGTACGTATGAGCGTGCTTCCTCGGTGCTGAAGAATTCAGGAGCCCGAACGCGCAAGGCATGAGTGGCCAAGAAGTTGTCGATATCGTTGAATAATTGTTCTTGTGCATTGTAGGAGCGTTGTTGTATTGGCTGTACTTTACTAGTGCGTACAATAGACAACTTATCGGTGATTTGGATTTCATCTTGTTGAAGTGCCTGATTGAACCACTGCATGGCTTTCGGTTGCACACAGCTTGTGCTGAAGTCCTTCAAGCAGCTGTTGTACATGTCGAACGCCAGATCGGTGGCAGAGCTTGTGGGAGCCATTTGCGTGGTCCCAGCGTATGTAGCGCTAGCGGTTAGCGCCACCACAAACACAATAGCGAACATCCTCATCCTCGTCCTAGTTGTTTGTCACCCTTCGCGACTGACCAAAATATGCTGCTTGGCTGAAAGTGTTTCCTGCTGTTGTGGGTGCGTCTTTTCGCACAGACAATCCAAGCGGGTATGTAAATGGTGTCTTAGCTGTTTGTGGTTTTTATACGACATCGTACATTTTATCAATTAAAATGCATGTTGTCATCGAAAACAATTGTCGCTGCTGTCGCTGAAATTGGTTGGCATTGCACCTGGTCCGTTCTCTCTGGTCTCAGCAACTTTCCTTCATGCCAGCGCTCTCCTCGGACCGTTTCTTTTAGCAGTCTTCGTTTGAATTTTCATTATTTGTTTTGATCTAGTATCCGCAAGTGCAAATTAAGCACAATTAACCAATGGTCGAACACTTGTGATTTCACTAGCATAGCAATTCGATAAGTACGAAGGTGATGAATGAATTGTTATCAGAGTTTAGGCAACACACATTCAAGTAGTTTAGTTTTTAAGATTTCAGCTAGGTCCTAATAATGCCATAATCAATAGTTTTTTTTTTTTTTATTCTGGGAGAGTCATTTTATTATTTTCGAAATATGTTTAATGCAATCTGACGTCAGGCTTAATATTGATTGAATTATCTACATATATATATGTATGGACAGCTGTTTATTGTAGATGTACTGTCTTCGAAGCGCCAAGCGTTTGAGGCCACATATGTATGTATACCAGATGTTTAAGCAAACAAGCAGCGCTTGTGGTGCCACCCTTACCCTACGCATTGAAGAATAGTTTGGTAACCCCTTAATTATGTTTTTCATAAACTATTATAATTGATTTCAAGAAAGAGAAAATTGTGATTGGTCATTGTTACATTAGTAAAACTAATCTAAGCAAGTTAAGAAGGGCTAAGTTCGGGTGCAACCGAACATATTATACCCTTGCAACTTACAAGAATAAAAGCTAAGGAAATACTTTATGGTGAAAAACGTCAACCTGAGGATCGAAATTCAATATACAATAATATATATATATAACATTGTCAAAAAAGTCTTGCGGTATTTTTATTGAATCAATTCGTGTGGCACCCATACATAGAGCTTCTTAGTGACTCCAAGCTTCTTCAAATGGTTTATAACGGTTTGATGACTACTATGCCGGTCTCTTTCGACCAATTCAGCGATTTTATAGCAATTTTCGACGACAGGCCTTCCGGAGCGTGGCGCATCTTCGACCACCTCTACACCAGAACGAAAACGTTGAAACCATCGTTGTGCGGTGGAAATGGAAACTGTATCGGGTCCATAAACTGGCGGCTTGAGATGCATTTTTGTCTTTATCGTAGTAGTACTGTAAAATATGCCGTATTTTCTCTTTATTTTGCTCCATGTTTGCGACGCTATAACTCACAAACGATTTAAAAGAAACGACAATCAATTAAACACGTGTTAGCGCGTGAAATGAGCTTTCCAAAAAGGTATAGCATGACCCGGTGCAACGAATAAAACGAGAACTACACGCTTTCAGCGCCAGCTAGCGAAAATACCGCAAGACTTTTTTGACAACCTAATATATATAACCCTATATCTGTCTCGATGATATATAACCCTAATTGAAAGTGGCTGCACTTCTAAATACCTACCTAAAATATTTGTATTTCCCTAACGAATGTTTGCTTTAAAACTAATACAATGAATAGTTCATCAACGTTTTATGTATGTATAAATTACGAGTTGAATTTCGGCAAACTGTAATTGAGTATAAGATTAGATATCTTAATAAAACCTTGGTACTATGCGGCGATATATACAAGTATTGCACAACGGAGCATGCTACCCAACAAAAAAGGGTAATTCCAAAAAACATCAAGTGTTTTCCAACAGCCACGAATATCAACTCATGTAGGCGAGGAGTATCTGTAGTGTAGAACTTTTCATATATAAGCACTAAAACTTTATGAGTGTAGTGTAAATTGCTTTCCAGAATCTCATGAAACAGTATGATAATGGGAGAAATCGGATAATAACAACGATTATCTCCAATACCCAGAATGATATAGTACTGAAAGTGCAGTAATTGTCTAACGAAGACGGACAGAAACATTAACATTAATTTGGTACATTGCAATCTATCCATCTCCATATAATGGGGGTTTCAATAAGAGTGCTACAATTTCACGTTCGATATTCGTACGAAGTTTATAAATCGTCGCTGGCTTGTTGGTAAACCATAGACTTGACGAAGCCCAACAGGAAATAGTCTAGTGGTGTCAAAGCGCACAACCGAGGCGGCCAATTGTCTGGGCCATTTCGTGAGATAACACATTCACCATACTTAGTTTTCCCAATATATATCGATTGTGACATTCGCCGTGGCATCGTCCTGTTGGTACCACATATTATCCGAGTCCATATCATCCAATTCCGTCCAAAAATATTCGGTTATCATTGAGCGGTAGCGATTACCTTTAATAGTAACGTGCCGGTCTTGATCATCACGGAAGAAGTACGGCCCAATGACGCCGCTGCCCCATAAACCGCACCAAACCGTAATTCCCGTATTTCGGGATACAATGATAACTCTTGCTGCCTGACTAATAATGCATGTTTTGCTCATTGACGAAGCCATTCAGCCGGAAATGAGGCTCATCACTGAAGATGTTTTGTCGATGGAAAACCGTACCACTTAACAAACATAAGGATGTAAGTCAATATCACAGAGTTGCCCAACGTTTGAGAATGACGTGTGAGAGACTGATTTGAGTCTTTCTCAACTGATGCACTTCTTTGTCTCATTGGCACGGGAACATTTTGTACTGTGCCTATGGATTCTAATTTTTCTATTAGACGTACAATTGTTGATCTGACAGGACGATTATGACGACCATAAATTGGCTCTAAAAGTTGAGGCCCCTGACTACAAATTTCGGAAGTAAGTTTTAATAATTTCGACTCGTGGTTGAATTGCATATCTTTCCATGATGAAATGGAAAATCTTACTGAAGAGAAATACTAAAAGAGGACGAAAAAAATATGGGGTCGTTTGCTATCGCTACCCCCCCGTTATTACAATTAGATAATAGGATAGACGAACCACAACCAGGCCCTTCCCAACTGTCAACTAAAAGTTTTTATGCAATAATGCTAATACATTCTTATTAAGTGTTTATAGAATTTTATTGTTATGTTACAGTAAATCGATTTTAAATTCAAGCGAATATTGTTCATGCATGTATAATCATGAAGCTATTGATTCTCCCACATTAAAGCGCGGAAATGGCCACCATAAACGCTAACCGTTAAATAAAATTGAAATTTAAACTCACTGATTATCGTAAATGTGTGGTGTGTAAATGAAGCTATGTGACTTCGAAAGCATTCGTTGCGATGGGGATTGTGTTTTCCAGTATACGAATAAGTCTACATATGCTCAAGTATATAGAAATGTTTGTAAAAACCATATATGTACATATGTATGTATATCAAATTGGCAAGTAGGGAAGGGCGGTCAGTAAACGATAAGAACCCTAGAATTCATAAGTTTCTTCGATAAAATATTTGATTTATTCTTTACAATGTCAAAGTATGTATGTCAATTTTAATAACGGCAATTTTAGTGACTGCCCAATTTTTATACTCATGCAACAGAGTACAGACCTTGATAATTTTGTTCACCTAATTGTTGTATGTATCACCCAAAACTTATCGAGTTAGTTATAGGATTATTTATAGTATATATGTATAAATATTCAGGATGACGAGACGAGTTGAAATTCGTGAAATCATCAACTTTAAACTTTAAATTGAGATATATAGCTGAAACTTGGTACTTGTGTTTCTTGACGCCTAATGAGGGCGAATAGTTATTACAGATGGGTGGAATGGGACCATTGCCACGTCCATAAAAGCCATTAATCGAAACATATAATGTGCTATAACTAGGCTCCAAATTAAGTTATTAAACTATAATTTGTTGCAGAGGGTAAGACTTGAGAGAGGCACCTGTGTTTTGAAAATCTCTAAATACGAATCCCTCCGTAAATAAATGCGTCAGATACACCATGAGCTCATATCAAAATTGGATAATAGGCGCGGTACTGTTCATATTTGGTTGAAAATTCATAGCTTGAAACCTCCTCGACCAAATGTGGTACTTAGCATTATTCTTATATCACAGTGAGAAAATGGGAAAAATCGGATAACAACCACGTCCACCTTCCTCATAACAAAAATTCTAAACTCCATCTAACTCTATCACTATCCATTATACAAATCTAGCACCAATGAATAGTTTAGATTAGGCTAAGAGGTCGATCACAACATGGATTTCACTTAGACAGCTTAGAACGCATGGTACCTAAACACTTCTAAAAAACCTGTATATACTGGATAACAAAACACTTACAAATCGAAAAAGCATCTTGAACCTATCACACATTTGTGGAGACGGCTAGTCTCAGTATTGGCATGGTAAGACTATTGATATCTTAGAGTAAAAAGAGCAAGATCACTTGATCACTGGATTGTGGAGTTGTACTCTGGTACAAAAAATATATAATTTTCGTAACTAGCTTTTTATTGAAGAAATAAAAGAGTTGAGCGGGTAGGTATAACACAGTCATCAAACCTTTCCCTTCATACCCCTGTGGGAAAACCAAAACGATTTATTTTTATTATAAAAATAAGCTTTTATTATACATATATTTTTTAATTTAATTCATAAAAATTTAGTACTTGAGACCACTAATCTTTAATGCACACATTATTAAAAACATTAAGGTATAGTAAGAACATTCCAAAGCCAGTATTGTGAGTTTTCCCTTATCTTAAATATAATGGATCACCAAATTATCTTTCTTTAAAATTATGGAACAATTTACATAGAAAGTCGTTTCTGGGGGTATAAATGCTAAATTAATACAAAACTTTATACAAATATAGCCGAAGGCCCTAGTAGCCAGTGCTTAATCTCTGCGTATTAGTTATTAGTTCTCAGTTAAATAAATAAATAAATAAATAATACAAATGTTTAAGTTACAAAAAAGTTGAGGGCAATTGCATGTAATTTTTATGTTGCAAACGATTTTTATATTTTAACAGTTATAACTTGATGTGACATATTCAATTAGAAGGAAGTGTTCACCAAAAGTTGTTCCATTTTCAGCATAGAATTAAGAAAAAATTCGTTAGATTTGGACGTTCCTGCAGGGTCATGCAAGCGCACACTTGGCAATGTTGCTTGCACGTCCGAGCGCATAGCTAGGCTTTCCGATTGACCGCTCGGCATAGGCAATGGGTTTATTGCCACATGATTTTTACATTTGGCTGTAGCTGCGGAAGGCGGCTATTAAAATCGTTTTGTTTGCTCAGTTAGTCGTCGTTTGATATTAAAAGCATTCTTCCAAAAAACTGCAACTGTTGCCATGTGTGTACATACTTACATATGTATATAGGGAAATCAAATTGTTTGTGTGTGCGGGAACTGTATACAAAACGTGCCTGGAAAATTAAAATGTCGCTTAAAATTTTTTCAGCCAACATTTTCGGATTGTACTTTTGGCCAGCTGTGGTGGAAGAAATAATAGGGGTGACGAGCAAAAGCAGTTTGCAATTCTATCTTCCTCCTTCTTTTTGCTGACAGCCTGGTTGTTAATGGGCTATTGGTCGTCAGCATGTAGTTGTTCCCAACAACAATAAAATCACTAATTTGTATTAAAAAGAATACCGAGGAATGCTAATGCCAGAAGGTACACGCTTACACACATATAAATCGGTATAACTGTTTGCCCATAGGAAAGAAAATGTTACGGCTTCTTTTCTTTTCTTCAGATTTCTTGAGTTGCTATGTACTTTGTTTTGCTTTCACTTTTATAAAAAAATTACTTTCTACTAGTAGCTTTTTATGGCTACCCAATTGAGGAAGCAATTCTTTGATTGCTGCTTGAAGGGGCTTTTGTCAGCCACATTTCAGGGCACTTCAACAATTTCGTTGCCATTTTAGGCATTACGCTGCCGCTTATAAGCTTCCATATTGGCATTGTTGGCTAATTTTCGTTTTCTTTTGGGGTTTCTTCTTTTGTTTTTACTTTTTCGATTTGTTGACAAGGGATGTCAATAATATCTATTTCCGGCCGGCATGTGCCGGAATGTTTTGCCAATTTACCGGTTTTGTTGGCTTCGACTAGCAGTGCGCTTTGCCAAGAAAATTTCGATAAGCGATTTGTCAATGGTGAAATCTGAAAATATTTTTAGCAGAGAACTTCTTCGGTTAAGGTTGTTATTTTAGTTTACAATTACTTTGCTATATATATTTACACATCCGCTGTTGTTGTGAGGTTTCTTTCACTAAGGAAATCCTTTGATAATTGGCGAGCATGTGGGTTAGGTTATTTCATAACTTTTTTTTCGAAAAATGTTGTTATAATCTAAATTGTAGATAATTTGTTTTATTTGTATGGATGGCTTATTTGATGTGTAAATTACACAGTTACTACTAAAGGTACAGAGTCTTCAGAGCTTGTGCCAACTGAAATTTCCGAAAAGGAATACGAACTAGATCATGGAGTTATATGTATGAACATAGGTAGTCTAGCAGGGGACTCATCAATAATAACTAGACTTAGGAAGGCTAAAAGAACTTTATGAAAAACCTTGCAAGAAATGTAGGATGTACCACTTATCCGCGAGGATTTGAGTATTCTCTCAAATCTAATCAAATCAAATTACCCTCATAATTTCATTCGGAATGAAACCCAAAACTCAAACATTTTTTTATCGACAATGAGAGGTTCTCTAGCTTGCTGATAAGGTGGAGTACTTAGAGCCAGTCCCGTTAACCCAAATATCAATAACAGAATAATAACATCACTTTTTATAATTTAAGGCTCAAAAGGCAAGTGGTGAAAGCGATCTCACTGACTGGCCTTAAAGCTTGATACGAATTTTTTAACATTAATATCGTGGAGATAGGGCTATATTGGAGCCTGACGATATTCTTGAACTAAAAGCAGTTGGGACTTCCGTTTTCCTTGCTGTTTGCTTTTGCAGATTTTAGTCCGAACTGAGAGCCAAGCGAATTTCTTTTAATTCGCTCTTTCTATAAGCCACAAATTAATATACAAAATATTAATTTAGTACAGTCTTAGGAGTACGCATGGTACGATGATACATAAATCAATATAACAAAGGATGTAAAAAAATACTAAAAATGCAATAGAGTCATTAAGATTTACACTTAAAGTTCAAATATCATTGAGCATGCTCATATATCAATAGTAGAAAGTGCTAGAAATACAACATATAAACATGTATCCATAATCAAACACATAGAGTAATTTAGGGTATTGTGATATGGGTTGGTAAAGTGATATACCAGCGTATTTTCTAAGCTATGCACGTCTGCTCAAGATATTTTCATGAGTCATATGGCAACGGTAAAAAAATTTTACTGCAAAGCGCTTAGATTGCCAACTGTGGGCAAAAACACTTTCAGCTTCACAGTCGTCAATAATTTAGCGTGCTCTTCAAAAGAAGATAGTTCCAAAATTTGTGTAGATTTTTAACTTCTTATATTTTAATTTGGTTACTGGTAAATATATTTAACAACTTTTCAAGTATTTATATATTTTTATGTAATTAATTACAATGAAAAAATTTTTAATTCATAAAAGCTCTAGTTTGGGTAATGTGATATGGTAATAGTTGTTCAATGTGGTGTAGTATATCACATTAAAAACACATTATATCATATTAAACAAATAACGTATTTAATAAAAACAATGAAGTAATAACATAAATTAAAACCATAGGTCATGCCGAAAAAGGGGGAAATTCGTAAGTGGAATGCAGAAAACATGAAAAAAGCAATCCAAGCTGTTAGGGGTGAAAAAATGGGAATACTGTTGGCATCGAAAACGTACGGTGTTCCATTTGCAACTTTGCAAAGAGCTGCTCGTAGTGATAAAAAAGTCGATGATGTTTTAGCTACGCCATTGGGCCGGAGACCGGTCTTTAGCAGAGACGTCGAATTGGAGCTGGTAAGATATTTAAAAGATATGGATTCAAAATTTTGGGGGCTTACTTGTAGCGATGTCCTCTCGCTTGCTTTTCAAATAGCAAAGCACAACAATATTGTGAATCCATTTTCTATAACGAAGGAATGTGCTGGAAGAGATTGGTTGCGCGCATTTCTTAAAAGACATAAGACTGAAATAAGCATACGCAGTGCTACTGGAACTTCATAAGACAGAATAAAAGGCTTCAATGAGGAGAACGTAAACAAGTTTTACAGCTTACTGGAAAACGAGTATGAAAAGTTTAAATTTCCTCCAAACAGAATTTGGAGCGTGGATGAGACAGGAGTGTCTATTGTGCAAAGTAGGCTGCCAAGAGTCTTATCTGCAAAAGGCAAAAGGCAAAAGACAAATTGGAGAGAGAGAGAGGAACTCTCATAACAGTTGTAAGCTGCATGAGTGCAGGTGCTGCCTTTGTTCTCCCGTACTTCATTTTTCCAAGAAAAAAACCTTCTTAATGAAACATGCTCCACCTGGCTCCGATTCTGCCTGTCACATATCCGGATGGATACAAATTCCAATATTTACAATGTGGTTTGACCATTTAATGCGGTTGACACATCCTTCTAAGGAGAACCCAGTCCTTTTGATCTTAGATGGTCACTATAGCCATACAAGAAATATTGAGGTTCTTGATAAAGCTCGTGAAAATTGCGTTATAATTTTATCCTTGCCACCCCATTGTACGCATAAAATGCAACCTTTGGACAAATCCTTTATGGGACCTCTTAAAACTTACTATAATGAGGAAATAAGACGATTTATGCGTGAAGAAGGCCGAAAGGTGACACAAGTCGATGTTGTAGAACTCTTTGCAAAAGCTTATCTTAAAGTTCAAACTGCGCAAATAGCGATTAATGGGTTCAAATGTACTGGGATTTATCCATTTGATAAGAACAAGTTTCAGGAAAGCGATTTTATTCATGAAAACCATCAAGCGGAAGACGCACAAATCAGAGATGAAAGCGATTTAGAAGAACCGATCGCTAGCACAAGTAAAGCAGCCATGCAGCACTTAATCACACCATGGGAGATCTCACCTCCACCTAAGCTGATACAGAAAACTAGCTCGAGAGTAAGCGTTCAAAAAGAAGAAAAGCGCGAAGCGGGCATTAATGCCGGGTAAAGTAGCTGGGAAAATACAACGGTTAAAGCAGACTAGGAAAAGTGCATCAAGCGAGTCGGATAAAAGTTTGATATTACCCAGTTCAGACGAGGAATGTTGGGCAGAAATTCCTCCTACTAAGGATACGGTCTGCGCTTTTTGCTATAAAACCTTTGGGGCAGATGAGGAAGTCATGACTTGGACTCCATGCTTGCAATGCGACTTAGTTTGGGCACATAGCAAATGCCTCCATAAACGTCAGGCAATATTCGTTTGCGAGTCTTGTGAATGACTTTTCAAATATTTTACTGTGTATACCAACTATTACAAATGCTTACATATTTTATTGAATTTTTATTTGTTTCTTTTATAATATCATTTTGTTTTGTTTATTTTTTGTATAAAATATAATATATGAATTTTTGCTTTAAATAAATGAATTAATTTAATTAAATAAAAACCATAATTTTTTGGGAATGGTTTCGGTAATTTGGTATGGTATATCATATTAGCAGATGGGGTATATCACATTACCATCCCATTTTTATAAACCGACGTTTTCGATTTTTTATAGTTTTAAACAAATATCTTCCTCAAAACTGAACAAAATGCAATACTATTTCGGAATATGTTGGGAAATGCCTGAACCTATCGCATTAATAGAAATTATACTAGTTTCCTCTTCAAAATGTTGATTAGTCATCGAAAATTATGCCCATATCACAATACCCTAAATTACTCTACATGTACTTATATGCATTCCAATGTAATACACATACATTAAGCACTTACATAATTATACAAACATACTGACGTTACAAATTTTATATTAAGAACATGCATATATTCCGACGTATGCATTTACATATATCCTTGACGACCACGAGCGGTCCAGTGAAACAATAGGTAGTATAGTAGTTAAAACAGCGGTTAGATTGTCATAGGCCGCGTGAACCACTTTTCCCCTCACAGGTACGTATACATGAGATCATACATCTCTGTTGCGCTCATTCAGCAGTGTCATATAAAAAAGTATATCTGTCCTGCTCTAATATCCCCAATCGACGGCTTATGCAGGGTTGCATTTTTTGATTCCTACTTTTAAAATTTCAAACAAAACTTTTTAATTTTTAAAATTTTTATTTTATTTTATTTTTCACATATTCACATAAAATTTATTGTAATTTATATAAATAAAAATTTATTTAATTTAAAAAAATAATTAATATCTGAAAAAGGATTTATTAAAGAGAAACATTATTGATACCTGATAATAAATAATAATTACATTGAATTTGTAATATCTAAAAGAAAAAGAAAGATTAATTGTAAAAAATGAAAATAATATCCGAAAGAAAAGATTAATATTATCTGAAAAAATAAAACATATTAAATACAAAGAATTTACTCTGAAAGCAAAGATTAATTAAATAAAAATAGCGATAAAATCTGAAAAGAAAGAATAATAAAATAAAATAATAAAAGCATCTGAAAGAAAAGATAAATATTATTTGATCATTTAAAATGTAAAACAAACAAGAAATGCGCTGTCGTGGGACACCAGGCAGGAACGAAGTTCCTTCGGATAATGTAGAATCGATACAATTTGCAAAAAAAATTATGCTTAATTTTATTTTATGTAGGTTGTCCTGATTTTTTCTCTCAAATTTCGCTGATTAGTTTTTATTTAAGTACAAATAAGTATTAAGCAAATTTAGTATTTTAAGAAATAATGAATTACGTAAAATAAAAAAATAATTCAAATTATATCTAAATAAAAATTGGTAAATATTTTTTTGTTTTAAATTATCAATTGTTATTACAAATGATATAATAGAGCTATAATAGAGCTATTTTATGCTTTTATTTGTATTACATGTTATTAAAATAACGTCAAGTTTGTTAGACCTGTGAATAATTTTACATATTAGTGACATCAACACTCTACCTCCTCTTTCTATCTTCCATTCTACTGTCAACTCTACTGTCGTCCTACTGCCGTCGGCAAATATAGGAAATATTCAAGTTAGCGGGAACGACAACTGTCGGCCTGCAGTCGTGTAGTCGTGCAACTGTCAAAATAACAGTGTCCATAAGAACGTCTGTATTTTAATATTTGACAGATGTAGTTTGCAGTCTGTCGCACTCTGTGTTCCGCACTTCACTCAAAGCTAATTTGCATACACAATAATATTACAGATTTTCATGCCTAATTATTTTGCAAAACCTAAAGGTAGGCTATAACTAGCGATCTTACAGTCTTTTTCTTACGGGTTATTTCCTCAAAGCCTGCTCCAAAAAATATGCAACAATTCAACTCCCCATAAACGTATTTAGTGCAGCATGGCCGTCATGTACACAAGACAACACAGCTGTCCATTTTGCATGTACACAATATCGTTGTGGCCATACTAATTCCTTTCACTTCAATGAAATTTTAATATTTTGTTCAAAGTGAAATTTTTTTTATGCAAAAAATAAGAAAAAATTGGTAAATATTTTTTTGTTTTAAATTATCAATTGTTATTACAAATGATATAATAGAGCTATAATAGAGCAAGACCTAAAAGTAGGTTATAACTAGCGATCTTACGGGTTATTTCTTACGGATATTTCTTACGGTTTTTACTATCACTTTTTTTTCAGTTAGCTCCCGCAGCAAAATCCCTTCTTCTGCAAGCCTGCCGTAAGGAACTTCGTTCCAATATTTGCCTTCACATATTATATTGTATTGTGCAGGCCGCCTTAAACACATAAAATACATACATGTGTACATATTTATTATTGCGAATTATGTATATTGGACTGCGCAGTCCAATTTCAAACAACACACACTTTTTTCACATACTTATTTAACATTTGATATTTGCTGTTTCTGATGATATTACTGCTGCTGCTATTTCCAATTCATTCTGATTTCCAATGCTATAAAAACAAATGAAGTAATTATTTGCAAATTATTTTAAAAAAATCACATAAAATTCACTTACTTACCTTCTTGTTGTACGAGCACGAATGACATGCGTCTTTCAATTGTTTTTTTATTACCCTTTTTGGGATTTTCTTTTGGCACTATTGACAATTATGTTTTCTCCTTCGCACTCATTCAGATAAATCAAGAAATGTAAGAAACTTTTTTTCATCGCATTTAGGTAAACAAAAAATAACCCGAAAATGTGCGCTGGTTAGTGCGTAGAGAAAAAATGTGTAGTTGTATTGGAATATTTGAGAAAAATGGTTAGCCGTGGTTGGCAGGGATGTAATACTCGTACGCATGCACTCAACTATCAACAACACAAATATATTTACTTACCCTGCATCAACCATCGATTGGGGATATTACAACGGGACAGATATACTTTTTTAAATTACACTGCTGAATGAGCGCAACAGAGATGTATGATCAAATGTATACGTACGTGTGAGGGGAAACGTGGTTTGAATCTTTACGCGGCCTATGACCACTTTTTTAACCACTTTACTACCTACTGTTTCACAGGTTTTTTAACCGCTCGTGGTTGGCAGAGTTAGGTTAAGATGTATACATACATACTAACATAAAACATTTATACATACAAACATACACATATATTTAACTATATAAGATAGTTTCAAAAATTGTATATAAGCAATGAAAACTCTGAAATAAAATTAGAATGAAATATTTCTCAGCTCAATAAGGTCTTTACTTTTCCCCCACCAGCGCACATAGGAGTATTTGGTCTCAAAAACCGGACAAAATTATTTAAAGTGATTTTATGAATGAAAATGAATAAAAATGCATGATTGGATATAATCATACAATATATTTTTCTTCTTCTTTACTGGCGTAGACACCGCTTATGCGATTATAGCCGAGTCAACAACAGCGCGCCAGTCGTTTCTTCTCTTCGCTACTTGGCGCCAATTGGATATTCCAAGCGAAGCCAGGTCCTTCTCCACTTGGTTCTTCCAACGGAGGTCTTCCTCTTCCTCTGCCTCCCCCGGCGGGTATAACGTCGAATATTTTCAGAGCTGGAGTGTTTTCATTCATCCGGACTACATGACCTAGCCAGAGTAGCCGCTGTCTTTTAATTAGCTGAACTATGTCAATGTCGTCGTACATCTCGTACAGCTCATCGTTCTCTCGAAAACTCTTAAGCTCGACTCATCGGTTGTTGTCATCGTCCAAGCCTCTGCACCATATTGCAGGACGGGAATTATGAGCGACTTATAGAGTTTGGCCTATGTTCATCGAGAGAGGACTTTACTTTTCAATTGCCTACTCAGTCCGAAGTAGCACCTGTTGGCAAGAGTAATCTTGCGTTGGATTTTCAGGCTGACATGGTTGGTGGTGTTAATGCTGGTTCCTAAATAGACGAAATTATCTACAGCTTCAAAGTTATGACTGTCAACAGTGACGTGAGAGCCAAGTCGCGAGTGCGACGACTGTTTGTTGGATGACAGGAGATATTTCGTCTTGCCCTCGTTCACTGCCAGACCCATTTGCGTTGCTTCCTTGTTCAGTCTGGAGAAAGCAGAACTAACGGCGCGGGTGTTGAGGCCGATGATATCAATATCATCTCTCTTGACGGCAACTTCATTATACCCTCCTCGCAGAAACCCCCCTCCTTATTTGCGAAGAACTCGGACAGTCACTTTTCAAAAGCCTCTTTTGAGTTCAACTTCAACACCAACAAGGGCGTTCGCCCTGGACAGGAACAGGTGGTAATCACTTGGGGCTATGTCCGGGCTATATGGTGGATGCGATAAAACCTCTTATCCGAGCTCCCGTAGTCTCTAACGAGTCATCAACGAAGTGCGTGGTCTGGCGTTGTCTTGATGGAACACTACACCCTTCCTGTTGGCCCATTCTGGACGTTTCTGGTCCATCGCCATCTTCAAAACTTTCCTGGCCGTCAATCCCGGCTTGGCCACTGTTTGGGACGATTCACCGGCCTTCGAACACGACCGTCTTCGCTTGATATTGTCGTACGTGAGCCATTTTCGTCGCCAGTCACCATCCACTTCAAAAATGGGTCGAGTTCGTTCCGTTTCAGCAGCATATCATAGGCGTTGATTTGGTCCAGAAGTTTTTTTGCGTCAAATTATGCGGCACCCAAACATAAAGCTTTTTTGTGTATCCAGCCTTCTGCAGATGGTTTAAAATGGTTTGGTGACTAACTACCATCTTCTGGGCGATGTCATGGTTTCCATGATTTGACCGGGTGGCTTATCCTTGGTGTCGTTTTCACCCACTCTGAATCGTCGAAACCATTCGTCCGCAGTTCGAAGTGATTGAGTACCATCCCTCAAAACAACATTAATCTCACAGAACGTTTCTCTAGCGGCTTTGCTTTAACTTTAAAATAGCGCGAGTTTTGGCGTTAGTGAACTCCATGTTTACACGTCTATAACTGTTGAATGCAATATCCAAACTAATCATGCATATCGTCGTTTTGTAGGTTATGTCAAGACCTTTCAAAGATGTAGAGTATTGCCAAATATCAGCTCTGTGGCGCTTTATACATAGCCGCGTTTTCGCCCAATTGCATCTATTTTAGGCGCAAAAATACACTGTTATGAATAAAACATATTTTGCAATTTTCATTGAGTTGGCCCAAATATTGACGGATATATTCAGCGTAAAGTCACCTATAAGTTCGAAAATCTTTATATTATGTGTATGGGGCTCAAGGAAATATTGGCCTGATTCAACTCACTTTCGATTTGCAGAAATATCATTGTCAGGATAGGATTCTGTTTGAATTTCAATTGCATATCTCACATAATGACCGATATTTTCGATCAAAAGTCAACTATAGGTACAGGGGTCCACATATTCGCTACCAATGGGCTTGAACATTTTTACCTACCGGAAAGTTTTATTCCGTTTTATCAATTACTTCTTAATTTGTGTCCTAGAAAGTGAAAGGATCAAAAGGAATTTTAAATTATTCTACATGGGAAGTAGTTGTGATTGTAGTCCGATGTAGCTCATTTTCACACTGTGACATAGAAATATTAAAATAATATTACGTACTAAATTTAGTCGAAATCGGTCAGTCGGGTCCCGAGATAAAGGATTTCACCAAAAAGTGGGCGGTGCCAACTACTTACTAGTTTAAAAATTGGACAATAAGTGTGGCACCGTCCACATTTAGTTCAACTCTTACCTCAGGTACTGCTAAGCGTATTTCAACCACAATTTTGAGTATTATATTGTGGAAATGGGCGAAATCGGAATACTACTCCGCCTATTTCCTATATATCATAATTTTGAATTCCATATGATTATTTCCTTATTTAATTTTTTGCAGTATACGAATCGAGAACAGATGTTGTTAAAAATGAGTAAAATCGGTTAAAAATTTGTGATAACCTCGAAAAGTAAAAACTAACTAGTAGGATGATATAAAAAAAAAATAATTCCGGGATAAAATGAGTATGAACGATTGGATAATGTTCTCCAGTTTAGGAATTTATATAATTCGAATTCGAGGAATGCTATACCAAATCGCAGTCTTTTTAATTAAAATTATAAGAGACAATTTTTTTTGTATAGCAGTAAACATTTTACAAAACTATGCGTTTTTTAATTTAAAGTTGTTTTCGTAAAAAAAAAAAACATTAACGTAAGAGACTATTTTGTGGAGGCTTTAATTTTCGTACATAATCTATAAAACGTGATATTGTGAAATTCCTCGTAACCGAAAATCAACCGTCGCAGTGTTTTTATCTCGCTAAGGTAAGTAGCTCATCATCTATGGGGGCGTGGCAAAAACAAGTGTTTGAAATGTGTTCTTTAAGTCAGAAGTCTATTGAACTAATAAATAAGAACCAAATTTTATGAAATCTTGTCCGTTTATCAGAGAAATGTTACCAAATTAGTGTCATCGTGTGCGGCCATGTCCGGTAACAGGAATTGTTTTTGTACGAAATAATAATGAAACCACTGTGTTCATGAAATTTGTCCAGTTATGGGAGATGTCCGGCTATGAGGACTATGCGTAATGAGGAATTTTACTGTATTTTTCAAGTAGTTAGAAGCGAGATTTGAATTTTTGTATCTGATAATAAAAAAATATAAAATTGTAATGCGGAAGACCTTCCCGTTACTATTAAGACATCATATGTGAAGAGACTTTTTTAGAGGTGTCTAAGAATCTACCCAGCGAATAATTGTATAGGTAGCCACTTAAAATATGTTTTGTTTTTCCAGAAAACATATCGATCAATGAGGGTAAGTGATCAATAAAATAAGCAATTTACTAGAAAGGAGCTAAGTTTATTTTTTTTATTAACGGGAATGTAATAAAGATTGATGTAATTTTTTCTGATGGTATAGAGGGGAACCCCCAATAATTTAAAAATGTAACCAAACGGGTATTATAGAAGTAACGCTCCATAAATTGGTTAAAAATCATTGTACAGAATTAAATTTTTTTATTTTCATTTTTCTGATGCTTTTATTTTTAATTGAATAACTACATACTTGTATTTATATTTGTAATTTAAGACTCTCCATCAATATTATAGCTAAATAAAAAACATCTTTTTATAAATTAACAAATAGAAAATAAATAATTTATCGACTGAAGTTTAATTATATAAACATAGTATAACATAAAAAATAAAACTATGCGTTTTTATAAGCAGCACTATGTGCTTTGTTGAGCTTTATTACAAAACTGAAAAACTTAACTTTAAAGTTTATAAGCTAACCTATGCTTGAGCCGGCCTACGTGACCAAAGATGCTTGGTCAGCTAAAAGGGTTTGCGCGTGTAGCGCTCACCTGCAGCTATTTGGTTTTGGGGGAGAAGACATGGTTGCGCGTGTTTCGCTCACTTAAGAATTTAGCGGATGCGCGTTTAGCGCAGTTGCACTTTGGTTGTAATAGGACTCCAAAGTATGCAAACGGTTTGTATGTTTCTAGCATATAATGTGGGAATGGAATTTATGAAGAAGTTCATAAAATATTGTGTTAACTCCTCCTCCGAAATATCAAGCGTCCCCGCTTGATTAATTAAAAAAATGGGATGTCGTTAAGACTTCTATGCTGCGGCCTTTTAATTACTGGCATTTGAAATGATTCCGGTTTGCTAATAATTATTTCAGGCTTTACGCGCTTTTTGCATCTGAAAATTGCAATTATGGTAAGTACTAGGGCTAATAGCCCAAAATGAGTGAATAAACTGGATTTCACTAAAAGATTCAGAGAACTTATTTTTTTAATGTTTTTTATATTAAGCTCTTTCATAAGTTTTAAGGATAGAACTTCCTCGAACTCTGAATTTGAGTTTGAATGTTGGATTAAAGCAGGCAGTGGTCTCAAGCTATGTTGTTCTAAAGTTGTAAAATTCATGTTATTTATTCTTATAGTTTCATTAAAGATTCTTATCAAATATGATCCTCTTAATTTTCTAGTATTATTATTTGTAGTAATATTTCCTTCGAAATTATTTAAAAGTATTAATCCATTATTTATTTCTACAATATTTTTAACATGTTCCGTATTTGTTACGGTGCACTTATATGGTTTATTCCTTATTAAATTTTTTATACAATTTTCGTTTTCCAAATTAACAATTTGGGTTTGTTTGCAAATTTGTATTTCATTTATTATTTTACAATCTTTTTCTATACCATAATATTCTTCATTACATTTCAGTATTTTTTCAAAATTTATCTTTAAAATAGTTTCGTTTTTACTTAAAGGCTTAATTATAATAGATTTGCAAATTTCTTTACCGGTTTTCGGTATTTTTATCATATAAATTAGTAAGTTTTGTTTTACAGCAATTTGAACATCTGCAAAATTCAGAGATTCTTCTAACGAACCAAATTGCAGATTCTCTTCGACAAAAATTTTATTTATTCTATGAGCTTCTTGATTGTTAATAATAACTGAGTTAATAATGTTCGCTTTAGTTAAATGAATTGCTCTTTTAATATTTTCTAACTCATCTTTGATTATGTCAATTTTAAATTTATATTGAAGTATTAGGGCGGTTTGAAGTTCGTTACTACTTCCTAGAGACTTTATTATTGAGTTGCTAATTTCTGTTATATTGTTTATTCTTTCTAAAATGTTTTTGTTGATTATTAATTGTTGGTTGTTATTCTCGATTATTTCTTTAAATTTGCTGTTGATGGCTATTAAATCGTCATGGTCAGGGTTGCCAGCTATCCATTTCCAGGCTGATCCTATGTAGTCTAGTGATCTTTTATTTTTGTATTTAGGTAAAATGTTATTAATTGTTATGTTGATATTACTGATTTCGTCTGTTATAAATGGGTAAAGAGGGTTGTTAGCTGGAATGTTTCGTATGAAGTTTCTGTTCAGTTCCCGTAATATTGTAGAGTATTCTGTTATGTTTGTCATGTGGATAATCCGGTATGTTCCTGTTTGAATTTTGCCAATTCCTTCCTCCATCATTACGATTTCTGACTGAGTGTAATCTAACACCTCAACCGAACCATCGCTTAAAATAAAGTTCAGGAAAAAGAGAGATCTAAAAATAATAAAAATGTTCTGAGTTAGTTTCGTATGCGGTCCTTGTGAACTATTTTGCCTGATTCTGTTTTTACCGTGGAATGTCTGTTTTCCTTAACTATTTCCTCTTTGTACCTTTTTGAAAGTTTTGTTCCTAATCTTTTATTCTGTTTAACAAAAATTTTGTCTCCTGTTCTATAGTCAATAGTTTCCTTTCTATATTTGTTATGATATTGCAGGTCCTTTTCCTGTTTCTCTTTTAATTTTTCCAGAACCTTTTTCATAGTTTCTTCTCTGTTAGTGGCATTTGAGGTAGGTCTACCGAAGAATATGTCAACGGGTTTTTTTCCTGTAACAGAATGAACAGAATGGTTGTATTCGTTTACAGACCATTCCATTAATTCGTCGAAATTTTTATCAGAGTGTTCCTGTTTTAAGCATCTCATAATTTCTGATATTGTTGAATGGAACCGTTCTATTTGTCCATTCACCTCGCTTTTATAGGGTGGTGCAGTGAATATTTTTATATTGAATTCATTTTCTAACATGAATTTTATTGGTTGAGAATTAAATGTCCTTTCGTTATCGAAAACTATAGCCTTGGGAATTCCAAAATAAAATATTATCTCTCTTAAGGGTTTTTTTATACTGTCTATACTTTTCCCGTCTATTTTCTTTATAATGGCTAATTTGGAAAACTTGTCAATAGAAGTCAGTACTTTATGTTTGTCTGTTGAGAAAATGTCTATGTGAATAGTATGACCTGAATATTCTGGTAAGGGTGTAGCTCCTAATTTTACATTGTTTGGGTGGCGATCATACTTATTTTCTTTACAAACTTTGCATAATTTTGTTATTTTTTTTATTTTTTTCGACATAGCGGGGAAATAATATTTTTCCAAAATCTGTAGCTTATTTTCTTTTTCGTTTCTGTGAGCACGATTATGTTCCTCAATTATTATTTTATCTTGGGCCTCGGTCTGAGTAATATCTTCAACTACTATTTGTGTGAAACGAATTTTGTAATTTGCGAAATGTAGAGGGTAGATTGATTGGATTTTTAGCATAATGGGCTCTGTGGTTTTTATACCATTGATTACCGATGGATTAAGATATTTCTTTAAAAGCGATTTTAGCGATTCTTCATTGTAGGTTGTCTCAGTTATTAAGTGCCTATGGTACGTAGGGAAAACTATTTCGAACTTGTATGAATTTTTGGAATCTTCTGATATGAAAATTTGGTTTTTGAAAACGTTAATGGGTATTTCTACTGAAGAAATTAAATTTTCGGAAGAGCTGTCACTACTGTGGACAGTCATTGAATTTAAGTTAGCGATTGGTGGTCGTGAGAGTAGGTCTGCGACGATGTTTGTGTTGCCTGGTTTATAAATGATTTCGTGGTTATATTCTTCCAATTGTGCCTTCCACCTCTTCATTTTTGCATTAGTATTTTTGTTGCTAAGAGCAAAGGTCAATGGTTGGTGATCAGTGTAAATCTTAACCTTTTTTGATCCGTATAGGAAGCATTTCAGGGACTGTAGTGCCCAAATTATTGCCAACATTTCTTTTTCATTGGCGGCAAAAGTTTCCTCTGCTCTGCTTAGAGTTCTTGACAGAAAGGATATTGGCCTACCGTCTTGGGAGAGTACGGCTCCTAGAGCGTAATTTGAAGCATCCGTGGTAAGCTCAAAAGCTTTTTCGAAATCTGGATAGTGAAGTATAACATCGTCTGATGTCAAGCAATTTTTCAGGTCTTTAAAAGCTTCTATTTGTTGTGCTGTTAGATTTAAAAGTGTCCTTTTAGACTGATTCTTGGAAACTCTTCCAAGCTCTCCTCTCAGTATTTCAGTCAGGGGTTTTGCAATTTGTGCGTACGCCTTTATAAATCTGCGATAATGTCCGGTCATTCCTAAAAAGGAGCGTAAATCATGGACAGTTTTGGGCCGTGGAAAATTTATTATAGCTTCTATCTTTTTTTGTGTAGTGCGAATTCCATTTTGGCCAACTATTATACCGAGGAACTCGATTTCCTTTTTGATAAATTCACATTTATCGAACTGTACCTTTAAATGCGCTTTTTCGAGAGTGTCAAATATAATTGCAAGATTTCTAAAATGGTCTTCTTTACTTTTGCTAAAGATAATTATGTCATCAACATAAACGTAGCACCGAACGCCGATGTGTTTCCGTAGCACATCATCCAAAGTGCGTTGGAAAATGGCAGGCGCATTTCTTAAGCCGAATGGAAGTCGAGTAAATTCGAATTTCCCATTGGCAATAGAGAAGGCGGTCTTCTCAATATCTGCTTCGTTGAGAGCAATCTGATGGAATCCACTCTTAAGGTCAATTGTAGAAAAATACTTATTTGATCCTAGATTAGTTAGAATAGTGGTAATATCTGGAATGGGATATTTATCTGGTATGGTATCCTCGTTCAATTTACGATAGTCGATAACCATACGAAATTTTTTTAATCCTGAGGCGTCTTCTTTCTTCGGTACGACCCATACCGGAGAATTGTAGGGAGATTTCGATGGTCGAATAATGCCATCTTTAAGTAATTCCTCAATTTGTTTGTCTATTTCTTTTTTTAAAGGCATTGGATAGGGGTAAGTTTTGGAATATATTGGTCTATCGCTTTTAGTCCTAATTTCGGCTTTAACGTTCGTGACATATGTTAATTTTTTATCTGGTTCAGCGAATAATGTTGGGCAAGAGTTAAAGAGTTGTTTTAATCTTTCGTTATCTTCGGGACTCAAATGATTTAGCCTTAATGTAGTGTGTGCAATAGAGTTAATTGCTAACTGGTGGATGGGGTATTCATATTTATTGAGTAATGTAAAATAGTTCTCCTTAGTAAAAATTACTGCGTTTAAACTTTTCATTGTATCGTTACCTATTATGGCATCAAAGGTTCTTAACTTGGGCAAAATGTGAAATTTTAATTTACCTATTTCATCACCGAAAACACTGATATTAGCATGATGAGTAATTTTGACGGGTCCACCAACAGAATTTGCAATGAAGGGTTTGTTCGGAATGGGGTTCCTAATATAAGTTGGACTAATATAATTTTTGTTCGATCCGGTATCTAATAAAAATTTTAGTTCATTGCCATTTTTCATTTTGAAACGATAGTATGGCAATGAGGAGTTTAGTCTAAAAAATTGATATTGTCACTAGGGGTTGCTTCAATCTCTTCTTGTTCTTCGTTGTATTCGGGTTGGTAGTCCTGTGAAGACTCGTAGTACCCTTCAGGATATTCTAATATTACATTATTGTATTCTATTGGGTCAGTTTCTGTAACTTCAGTATTGTAGATCCGTTGCATTTTATTAGGAGTCTGTATTATCTGTGATGGTGGTCTCTTACTAGCTTGATTATTATTAGCCTGCGCTGGTCCATTACTAAATGCTTGTGGTTTGTTACTGAATGTTTGCTGCCTATTATAAAATGTTTGATTTTGTTGATACTGAGGCCTATTCTGATAATTTATTTGCTTCGTTTGAACAGAGCGATCAACTTCCATTGGTGTAGGAGGTTTTGGAGGAAGAGGTGGTCTAAAGTTTGGTTGCACTGTGACGTAGTGTCGGTTTTGTCCGTACTGTTGATACGAATTTGGTCTAAGGGATTGGTTGTGAACATTTGTAAGTTCTGGGTAAAAGGGTCTTACTTGGGGTTTGAATGAGTATGACCTTGGTTGATTGTGGCTAATGGGTTGATTGTGGCTAATAGGTTTGGTATTGGTCGGCAAGCGACTGATACTATTTGTATGGTTCGTCCTGTAATTCATGTTGCCTAATTTGAGACACATATTGAGAGCCTGTGGTAAACTGGTTGGTTCCTTTACACTTAACAGACTGGGTAAGTTACCGTTCAGACCTCTTATAAATGTGTCGAGGGCCTTTTCTCTATATGTCGTTGTCATGGCATACAAAGCTTCTTCACCTAACTCCAGGCAATCGATTTTGTCTAGGATAAGCGAGAGATATTGATAGACTTGTTGATAAAATTCTTCAACAGTGCTACCCTGTTGTGCAAGTGTTGTCATTTGATATTCCAACGTGCTAACGTCTCTCTTGTCTGAGTAATGTAACATCAGACATTTTTTTATCTTACCCCAATTTAATGGGGTGCGGTAAGACTCAAGGGCCGTGTCGGCTTCGCCAACTATCTTGTGTCTTATTGTATGCAGGATAGCAAAATATTTTGGGGTGTTCTTATTCTGTCCGTACATTAATAATATTCTATCTACCGATTTCCGCCATGAACTGAATTCTCCGTTTTTACCCGAAAATTCTCTTAAACATTTTACCACATCTGGAACTCTTTCGGATGCGTCCACGTTAATGCTAAAATCTACAGGATGTTCAACTTCTTCTTCGATTTGTGGGTGTAATATGGTCGAAACTGTTTCCGATATTAACGAAACGAGTTCTCTTTTTTGATTAGGAGTGAAAGTGGAAGGGATGTTAGGAGGGGAAACGTTAGTGCTGGATGAGTGCAGATTTAATCTCGACAATGTCGATGCTATCTGTTCTTCCTGACTCATTTTGTTCACTTGTTTCTGATTATTTAAAAAAAAATATATATTTTTTTTTTTTTTTTTTTTTTTTTTTTTTTCAAAGTTATCTTTTCTTTTGTTATAACAATAATTATTTCCTTTCACATAACCTTACTTACTAATAATCTTAATATCAAACTTACATAAATATCATTTGCATTTTCCTGTGTTGATAGTGTTTCCTCCTTTGTGTGATTAATTTAGATTTCTCCCCTTGTAGTGGTATTTGTTGTATTGGTTCTATTTGATGAATTAATTTAAATCTTTCCTCTTGTAGTTGTATTTGTTGTATTCGCTGGATTAGTTTAAATCTTTCCTCTAGTAGTTGTATTTGTTGTATTGGTGCTTGATGAATTAATTTAAATCTTTCTTCTAGGAGTTGTATTTGTTGTATTGGTTGTATTTGATGAATTAACTTAAATCTTTCCTCTTGTAGTTGTATTGGTTGTATTTGATGAATTAACTTAAGTCTTTCTTCTAGGAGTTGTATTTGTTGTATTGGTTGTATTTGATTAATCTTTTCTTTTATAGTTGTATTATTTTACACTTGTTTAATTTATTCTAAATTTCCCCGTCACGCACTTTTTGTTCAATGTATTTGTATTAACTTATGCTTTTCGTTCGGCTGGGTTGATACTGCCCGTCCTTTTTCCGAAAGGTACTAAGGGGCCGAGTACGAAATGTTATTTAGGTTTAGTCCGCGAGTATAAAAAATATTATTATTTTTTCCTCACGGTCCCTGCTCGGGCGCCACATAAAAAATAAAACTATGCGTTTTTATAAGCAGCACTATGTGCTTTGTTGAGCTTTATTACAAAACTGAAAAACTTAACTTTAAAGTTTATAAGCTAACCTATGCTTGAGCCGGCCTACGTGACCAAAGATGCTTGGTCAGCTAAAAGGGTTTGCGCGTGTAGCGCTCACCTGCAGCTATTTGGTTTTGGGGGAGAAGACATGGTTGCGCGTGTTTCGCTCACTTAAGAATTTAGCGGATGCGCGTTTAGCGCAGTTGCACTTTGGTTGTAATAGGACTCCAAAGTATGCAAACGGTTTGTATGTTTCTAGCATATAATGTGGGAATGGAATTTATGAAGAAGTTCATAAAATATTGTGTTAACTTATACACTTTATATTTTTATCTAATCTTAACATGCTTAATTGAAATTAATTTAAATAACAGTAATAATATATGTACTATATATTCATTTACCTTGCAATCACTTGCAAGATGAACAAAATTTTCATAATTCACGATTGACTAAATTTTCTATATACTTACGTATGACGATAACTGACTTGCTGTGGGCATTTAAACCGCTTCAGAAAAAATAATTTAAATATTTCAAATATAATATATATAAGTTATTTTACATATATAACCAGCTTATATTGAATTTAAATTCTAATTATCCAAGTGACGTAATTGAAAAATAAGCAGCAGCTTTCATCGAGTCTAATCATGATATGTATGTATGTAGTCATTGGTGCATAATTACAGCGGTATTAAAATTAGTTTCACTAGAGAAATTAGAAACCGTATATTTTTTAACAAATAAATATCAAAGAACAAGTAAAGCTTGTAACGGTTAGTCCTTAAAATTTACTAGTAATTAAGCTACATACAAAAAAATTAAACGATCAAATAAATAAATCGACTTATGTACTAATCCTATTTACAAAAGCAACGGCGAAAGTAGAAAAATTGAAAAGCTATCGACTGCTTAACACCGCGGGATAAATTGCTGTACAATTTGTTTTTGTTGGTTACTTATTCGGTGTGCCTACGAAGTTAGCTGCGGGCTCCTTTAGTTAATTTACTGTTTTGGCATTTTTGCGCCTAAAACGCTGCAAATGCGCACTATGCATAAGCAGGTGCTTTGAAGCTTTCACTTCAGTACCCCCACGTATCGATTTTGTGTCATTCACATTTCCGCTTCGCTGCCAAGCGCAACTCATTCCGTATTAATGTTGCATTGCGGATAAAGGCGTAGGCAATCTCTTTGATCCTGTCCATCACGGGCGGCTTGTATGAAACGGTAGAAGCGCACAACGGCCCCGTTCGGGTTCGACACGGGTTGCAATTCACTCGTATCGCTGCGTGAATTCAATTGTCAGCATTTGGTATAGTTGTTGTTGATGAGTGCGTGTAAAGACATAGAAATGATAGAATACTGATTAATGATGGGGTGGTATTTTCTATTTTAAAATTTGATTGACAATTTTATAGGGCTTGTAGGAAATAGTCTATAATAATTTTATTATTAAAAATAGTTTTAAAAATAAAGTCAAATTCAAATTTCGTAATTTAAATAAAATTTTGTCTTCTTTGCTTCCTTGAGATAGTTTGTTTAAAATAAATTAAATGCACTTTTAAAGTCAGATCTTTTTATCACTGCAGACATTGCAGGTCAAAATATCGCGCTATCGATTTTGATATAATCTAACTAATGATTTATATAATTGGATAATTTTGATCTATGTCTAATAGTTCATTCAATAACAAATAGTTTTACATTTGATCTCTACAAGGATGATAAATTTCAAAGAAGTCATGAAAAGAGATGAACTAAAGAATGGAAATAGACATATTAGGAAACAAAACTTTTGTAAGTTTTTAAGGAAAATATTTTAGTGAAATATTTTGAGTTAATTTGTAAACCCATTTTAAGAAATCTCTACGTTCGAAATTCTTAATGTCAACATAAAAATTTAAATCTGTGCGCTTTTTACTCATTTTTTTTCGTGTGAATACAAATAAGTTTCATATTCATAGAAATGTTAGCCTTTATGTAGACTCTACATAATATCAACCAAGAACGCAGGAGAACGCCTTTTAAGAACGAAAATTACCTTTATCATTGTTTCCAATAACACTTCGCTTTCCACAGTTTTTTCTGGTTTGTTTCTATTTTTTAGATCAAACTAACAGCTTTCTAAACCCCTGAAGTGACTATCTCAATCATGCACTATCTTTATTGCCTATCTACATATGTATAAGAAATCTCGAATCTAATACAAGTTTCGTATATTCTTATAGCAGGGATGAATGGAAAACATCTTAAACAGTTAAATATGTTTGTTTACACAAATATTTCAGAGCACAGCCTCAACTTAGATTGTACTTCTGTCTAGCATGAGTAGGTAAATTCCTAATTTTCTCTCCAACGCAGTGGCGTTCGTACGCGAGCTGAATAATTCAGTCACATATTATACATATGTACTTATGGTTGGAAAGTTAGTATGCTTGGTGCTTTTAGGCTTTTGAGCTCTAATAAAGCGACATATGTTCTTAAGCTCATACGTGCTGCACAAAGAGCATGTGTTGATTTTTTAAGTATCTGGGAAACTCTCTCCCCAAATTTATATGAAGTTTGGCAGTACAAAGAGATTGTACATTATGTATGAATTCTGTTGGAATAATGTCTCAGCAGAGAAGAAGATATTTTTCTCAACACTTAATTAGATCAGTTTATTGTTTTTGCATTAAAATTCAGAGATTTATTAGGACGCATTGGGATTTCTTCTTAATGATGCACTTAGATGAGTTCCACAGCTTCACTGTCTTCCTAAATTGTTTTACTTCGGTATTTCTTTCGAGCACAATAAAAATGTGTGCCTTTATAAGTAACCGTTAAGTGAAGCACTATGCAATCGGAAATTAATATCCCTTTTGCTTTCGCAATGTGCAAAGCTGCTTTAACATTCACTTTGTGTATTGCGAAAATAAAATTACAAATGGAATCAGTGATGTGTTTTTAATCAAAATCAGAACGAAGCACCAAACTGAAATCAAAGAAGATATTGCATTTTTGTAAAATTTCATTTGTATACTTTCTTTGTTACTGTGAAAATTGAAAATAAGCATGAATTTCTCTCACGTACACCGTTCCTGAACCAACTCCAACAGAATGGTCCCCAACAACAACGTTCGAGTAATTTATTTTATATTAATGGAGAACTTAAATAACTGTATTAAAAATAAATAGAACACTTTATTCGGTTGGCGCAATGTGAAATAACCAAATTTTTAAAAAACTATTAGTATGAAATATATTGGATACTTGGGATTTCTTCATATTGCCAAAATATTTGCTCGACTTTATGTTAATATAATTATGCTAAGAATTTTCTAGGGACTTATGATCGTTCTTCATATGATACACTATAACAGATTTGAAAAGACCTTTTTCATGAATCAAGATTTGATATTTCATCAGTTTTAGTAACCCCTTAATTATGTTTTCTACAAATTATTGTAATTGATTTCAGGTCTTAAGTTTTTAAAATAAAAAAAGAAGAAATTTCATATCTGAACCATTCACAATAGTAAAACTTATCTAATGCAGAACCAAAAACTTGGTAGCGTTGAAGATGGTGTTTATTACCACTTGAATGGCGCCTGCCATACGTTAAATATTTAATGTGATATTTGGGTTCATATTGACGATTGATGGGTCGCGAGCGAATGCTACATGCTCATTAATTATCACGTCAGTATTTATTCGAAACATAACGAGTTTTTTTGTTTCTTATAAAATGTGAAAAAAATGAAGAACAATTTTTAAGATTTTGTAGAAAAAAAATTCAAAGAAAGCATTGGATCAATAAAATAGTAGCAACCATTGTACAGAATGCATCGGATCTATGATTAATTTAAAATTTTTATATATGTAAATATAAATAAATAATACATTTTAATAAAAATCGCACGTTTTCTAATTATTTGATTCCGTCGTATCGCGAATATACTACTGTGCCCAAAATAAGGTGACATTGTATTTATTCTTTATTTATTCTTCCAAATCAATTTCATCCCCTTCAAAGTAATCCCCTCCCGATGCAATGCTCTTTTGCCAACGGATTTTCCAGTCTTCGAAACACTGGTTGTAGTCATTTCCCGGGATGGTCATCAGTTCCGTCTTCGCTGCGGCTTGAATCTCCTCTATCGTATAAAAACGGTGTCCCCAGAGCGGTCTTTTAAGCATGGTGAACAGCCAGAAATCGAACGGCGCCAGATCAGGTGAATACGGTGGCTGCGGAACGATATGGGTTGTGTTTTTGGCGAAATGATCACGAATTACGAGGGCAGTATGGGATGGTACATTACCGTGGTGTAAAAACCAAGAATTGTCTTTCCACAATTCCGGCCTTTTAGGCGGATAGCGTTACGCAAACGACGCATAACGTTTAAATAATATTCCTTGTTGACTATTTGACCGGTTGGAAGGAATTCATAATGCACAACACCACGATAATCGAAGAAACCAATCAACATGATCTTGATTTTTGAGCGACTTTAGCGCGATTTTTTTGGTCTCGGCTCTCTTTTGGCACGATATTTGCTCGATTTATAGGTTGTTTGGGGGTCGTAAGCATAGATCCAAGTCTCATCACCAGCCATAATGCGTTTCATGACAACCTGGTAGTCGGAAAGCATCGTTTTACACATTTCAACGCGACGCCCTTTTTCCAAAAAATTCAATGTTTTCGGTACCAGTCGAGATTTGACGCGCTTAAGGCCCAAAACATCCTTCAAAATGGTATTGGCTAAGCCTTTCGATATGCCAACTTCATCAGCAAGGTCTCTAATTGTTAATCGACGGTTTTTCAATACCAAATCATTGATTTGTTGAACGTGAGCTTCGTCGGTTGAGGTTGATGGTCGCCCTGGACGCTCTTCGTCTTCGATACGTTCACGGCCGGCTTGGAACTCACTATACCACTTATAAACACTTTTTTTAGACATAGCCTCATCACCAAAGGCTTTCTGCACCATCCTCAACGTATCCGCAGCAGAAAATTGATTCCGTAAACAAAATTTAATGCAAATTCTATGCTCAACAAATTTCGACATCGCAAAAAACGAAAAACTCACTTTTAGAAGCTCACAAAACGACACGTATCTCAAACACTAATGAATATTTTGACATGAAATTTGACATAAATCTGACTGACAGTACTACCAACTTAAACAAAAAAAATAATTCTCCAAATCCTTCGACGCGCGCAGTTTAAATCCATTTATTTTTTGGGCACAGTAGTATGTAGACTATATCGCGATAAATACTGAACGTTTAAAACGCATTCCATAATCCGCTTTCCTCATTTCAAAATATTTTAATATTTTGAGACATTGGTCGATATACTTATATTGAACGTATAGCAGGTCCCAATGAGGGACTTTCCAGTATGGATTCAACTGGTTAACTTTGTGGTTAAATTTTATTGAAGTGTGTATCCAGCTCGATTACGCGATCTATTAATTTTTTAATCCCATTGTTTATGGTAGATTTGTTTCAAAATATCTCTCGGTATGATTATCTCTCATCATTGATAAATATTTTACCACCCAGTATTTTCTTGAAATCCGGGAACATGAAATGGAAATCTAGCGCCTTGATTTTGAACTCCAGCGGAAGTCGCTGTGCACAAAACTGTCTAATACCCCAATATTTATGAACGCTTCAAGTAATGACGAACTTCATTTTACGGCCATCCAAATAATTTTGTGGTACTTTAATGCTTTTCTTTCGCCCTTGAAACACTTGAAATTTAGCTTAAAGTGGTTCAAGAACACGGATTTTCATTTTATAACTTTTATTGAAGACACCAATGTTTGAGTCAATCAAAATGCCATCTCATAGACTAAGTGTCCGATAGCTGTGCAGTTTCTACTTACTTTATTTTAAGTAGGGTCTATCTACAAAATATGGATTCAAATCTAGTGGCACCATATTATGGAAATAATATACTCTTTCCCCTTGAAAAGATCACACTTTACTTTTTTCAAATGACCAGTTGACAGCAAAAAAATTTGAATACCTTATTAACGTCCCAAATATGTCACATGTAAAGGTTATTTTTACATTTCCATCACTACTGTTACGTTGAATGGAAATTATTGGAGCAAATATGTCAGATATGTCTCCAGGCGTTGACGAGCAAATCTATTTACTTATTATTCTCGTTAAAATTTGTACATGAATGAGCGGGTTTATAGATATGTACACGTGCATTCGCGTAAATGCCCATTTGTAATTTGCGCATTTTGACAAATGATGATAAAAGGTGACAAATTTGCTCTAATTTTTCTGACAGCTTTAAGCTTCGCTGGATTTTATTATTCGCATGTGCAACTCTTTTATTGCAGCAGATATATTGTTATTTGTGTATATGGCATATATCTACTATATTACCTAAATGTGTGATTATGTGAATTTGATTGGAGATATAAATATACAAGAAGTGAAAAATTACGTTTATGTTTAGATAACACTAGGGTTCGCAGAGTAAACTCTTTCCGCCTCTTCGCTGTTGTTTCTGGGTACGGTTACCGATTTGAAATATAAACTGACTTTTGTCGACTTTGTTGACCACAGTTTAAAAAAAAATATCGGCACCAAATGTATTTCAAGTTGTTAATAATAATAGTCTTTCAACAACATACATACGTATTAACAGTTAAAGTTTGATTATTTTTGGGAAAATTTTTTATATCTTGTGAATTTTATAACTCAATGAAAAAAATCATTATGAATGATGAAACTCATAGGTTTGTGGAGAGCCTTTCTTAGAGATGTGTAGGAACCTATTTTTCAGCGTACCAAATGAATTTTTTTTTTGTAATCCACCCTAATATGCATTGATGTTTGACGATGAATGGTCTCGTAAACGCGTAACTTAATCGAAAAATCATAAGAGACCATTTTTATAGAGCAGTAAATTTCCTACAAAACTATGACTTTCATCATTCATAATGATTTTTTTTCATTGAGTTATAAAATTCATAAGAAATAAAAAAATTTCTTAAAAATAATCAAATTTTAACTGTTAATATCTCTTAAACGGTTGGGTTTACGAGAAAATCATTGGGGACCTTTTTTGTAGAGCATTCAATTTCCTACAAAATCAAAGGAACAAGATATTTTTTCAAGTAGTTGGAAGCGAGATATAAAGTTTTATATCTGATAATAAGAAAAAATAGAAAACTGTAAGAAGGTGGACCTTCCGGTTACAATTAAGAACTCATGCTTGGAGAGGCTTTTTTAGAGGTGTCTAGGAACCTATTTTTCCGAGTATCAAACGAAAAAAAAAATTTTTTTTTAGAATCACCCTAGTATACAGTGCGGTGTTTGGGGGCAATTGCATTGCTATGACATCGTTTTGTTACTTACCGACTCAGCTCCGCTGATACGAAATTACTATGCGGACTGTACCGCGTGGGATCCTTATACATGCTACAGATAAGACGCTCTTTGCAGAGATCATCTGTAACTCCGAGTTGTTCAACGATTTTATCAATTTTCAAAAGAATTGGACTGTAAAAAGGATCATAGTTCTTTGGCATGATTGGCTGAAATAAATATAATACAATTTTATTAAAAATTGGCTTACTTGTTGTCAAAAGAAAATACCTGTCCATCCTGTACAAATGGCTGTTTGTCAAGTATTTGTTGTTGTTGCGATATTATACGCTGTTCCGCCTGGATTCGCAAGGCTTCTTTTAGTTGTGCGGCCAATTCAGGCTAAAAGGAATAAAAGACAAACAAGGAATTAAGCAGTAGAAAAGGCAAAATGTTTACAAAAATTTGAGTTTACAGATGGAAGTTTTTATTCTTCCGCAAGTATTTGCTGGATACATAAGACAACTAAACAGGATGTGCCTCACAGGTCAGTCAAGCGGAAGTCCCTCTTGGTAAAAAGCCGCGTATGGGAATTGCGACAAAGTTTAGCGAAATCGCCAAGCGTGTGGATTCCAATGAACTTGGTATAAGCGATCGCAGTAGGCGATCTCCCAAGAAGAGTGGGAAAAGGAAGTTGCGTCCAGTGCCGCTGGCAAGCGTTGATTCCTAGCCATCGTTGACGACGGATCCGTCTTTTGGAGCAAAAGTGAAATGGCAAGTGGCAGGGGACTGAACATCTTCAGGTTAATCTCCAACATGCAAATGAAGTTTCCACAAACCGGAGGGTTCTAGAGGACTACTCATTCTCTGACCACAGGTACATCGCGTTCAGTTCAGGAGCAGCACGTATACTGCAGGAGGCTTCGACTAGCCTTTCCATACGCGCCAGGGGGATATCTTTACTCCCTCCAGACGTGGTGTATGAGTGAGTCGAAAGCTTCCCTAGAGCGCTCCTGTACATTTATATCACCAAACGGCAGAGGGAAAACCTTCTGGTAGACATTGGTACTCTCGGAAATCAGGACTTCTTGTAGATGACTCTCCAAGAAGGCCCGAAGAAGTGGGCAACTAGAAACTGGTCACCTTTAAGCTGCTCCTAGACACTCAATTTCAGAGGAATCTTCCCTCTGGGATAATACTTCTCAGTGTGCCTGAGACGGACTATGCATACGTTTAGTGTCTTCTGGATGAATGGCACCTAATATCATGAGCGATCAACTCATTCAAACAATTCAACTACCCAGGGCCGGATAGCATTATACCATCACTAGCTGGTGTCTATATATGCAAACTGAGGAAAGTGTTAATGATACATTAGAATGTGTAAAATTCCTGGGACTTGGAGACAGGTTACGGTTGCGTTCATCCCGTAGGCCGGGCCGAGATCGCATTTGTCGGCCTAACATTTCAGACCCAACAGTCTCATTCTTCCTTATTAAAAACTGGTCTCCTGGTTAGAGAGAATATAAGGAACAAGGAATTTGTGGTGGAGATCTTCCTTAATATCAAGAGGGCATACAACAATGGAGAGTTCTCTTACCTCTTCTCTGGATCATGGTTGCCAATGATCTTCTGGATAATCTGAAGGAACTCGGCTGCTGAATGATCGCCTACGCGGTCGATGTAATTATGTTCTCTGGGCTGCTGAAAACGGCATGTTCATAAATCATAGCAAGATCGAACTGGTTTTATTCACTGAGAAGTACAAAATACCGGAGGCACATTCACCTTCAATAGGAGGAACGCGTCTTCAGCTTGCTGACAGAGTTAAGTATCTAAGCCTCATCCTAGACAAGAAGCTCTTTTAGAAACGCAACATTGAGGAGAGAGCATAGAAGACATTGGTTGCCCTTTAGTGTTGCGGGGGAACCATAGGCAGATTAATATTAAAATATTATTAGATCGTATTAAACCATAGTTAAGCCAATAATGTTCAATGGATTTTTTTATTGGTGGAAGGCGCTGGAAAAGACCACATGCGGAAAGTATTTGTGGTGTCTGGCGAACCAGACCAACTGTGGCGTTAAATTTCTTGCAGCATACAGCATTGGTGGATGTAGCCACGAAGAGGATGGTCTTCGCTGCTTACAGACGCAGATAATCTGAGTAATTACAAGGTGTGTTCCAAAGTAAATAAGACTTTTTGAATCTAGCGCCCCTTGGGACGCCATTTATATGTCGACTGGTGCGTTAGAATTTTATATCTTTATCGATTGTCCACATTGACATTGACATTTCATAGATTCGAAGTGAAGTTATTGCGTTTTAGGTGTCAGTTCGGGTACTCACAATTACTAGACTACTAATGAGCCTGAGTACTCTGGAATCCTCGCAAACTTCGATTTCATTTCAAAATACTTGGATTACTAGGTGCCGCGCTTAGCCCTGGCTGTCGCTTGTTAACTCATATACCTTCCTTTCCTGACCACTGCAGTGCCTTCCAAGTGGAGGTGGATACCATAAAAGTAGCAGTAGACCTACGGCTCCGAAGCGTAGCCTCCGTCAGAATGGTGATTATCATTCCGACAGGGCAGCGATATTAGCCTTGAGTTCGCTGAATGTGTGCTCAAAACTAGTTAAAAGTTGTCCAGACTCCAAATGTCTAGCATCGATTTATTTTAAGATTAGACTGTTTTACTGAAACTGTAAACCTGGTAACTTTCGAGGGTATGCTCTTCAGTTTTAATAACGGTGGAATGGAAACAAATATGATCTCCTTTGGCTTTTTGTGGTTTAATACTGAAATTTTGGGCCGGAGACCGCATCAGCAAGCGCTGGTCGCAGTTGTGCAGTCGCAGGCTCCTTCTGGCTAAGGCTAAATCGTGGTAGGTCCAAAGAAACTAATCATCTCAACACTTTCTCCTCGATGCCCCACTTTTGTCAAATCAAGGCAAAAACACCTTTAAATATTTTCGTGAAAAAGCGGAAGTAGAAATAAAACACCTATGTAGATTTGTGATATGTTCACATAGTCTCATAGTGAGAGAGACCTTTACAGGTTTTATGGAGTAAGTCTGTTTAGTATGACATGAAAAATCGCGAACCAAACTGAGTAACATCTTGCCAACTCACTAAAAACCAAACCCAAATCCACATGATATGCAACAAGTAAAAAGTCGTGGTGGGAGAGAGAATCATAATGAATCCTCCACATAGAATAAACAAAACCAAGATGAAGATATCCACTTTTGGAGGCTGCTGCGGCAGATAAGACATTAATCACTAAAATTTTTATTTACTTATGTATATACATATGTATAAGTGCGGTGTAATGAAGACAGTGATTTCTAAAGCGATGATGATGAAGGCGCCGGAGAACACGCGGATGCGTTGCCGATGCGAACACAAATGACGACGCGCTTTTGCACAGCTGAGTGGCAGACGCGTGCCGTGTGGTGCAGCATGGCTGCTTGCAACGGTTATTTGCTGTTGGCGACACAGCCACTGGCATTAGCACTGAGCATGGTGCACTTCGCGCTCAGCGTCGCGTCAAAACCGGCTGCCGGCTAGTTTGCCTTCACACTGTGACACACTTTCGCTACGTACTTGAGGCTCGACCATCGCAATTGCAGTTTCTGCTGTTGTTGTTGCGCTCGCCGCAGCGCTAATGCCGAGTGACAAGAAAGCGCATGCAATAATAAAGCAGGCGAGATAAAACCCATTGAAATGCACCTAGACTAACACAAGTGCAGTTGGAAATTGCTGTCATTCTCAAACACGCCGAGTGCACTTGAATGGGCTGTGATAAACACAATTACAAGCAGCCAAAGCAAAAACACAACCAACAGCAATGACAAAAAGTCGAAAGAAGAGTGTCTGCTGCAAACTGACGGTTGGCAGCAGATAATTACACATCGCACTATGATTGTTGCAAGCAATTGTTGTTAGTCATTTCTTGGTGGATGTTGACCCGCATGCGCAGGCCACTGAACGCAGACGGGGCGACGGAAAGCACTTAAAACGCCGCTCAAGGGCTCATTTGCGAAGTCCAATATAGCGAACGTGTATGTATTTACATACATATCTATATATTTATAAAACTATGACACGTGCTATTTATATCACTTATCTTTTGAGCATGCTTTCATGTGACCATTATATTGCTGCTACAAGTACTGTATGTATGTTATGTAGGAGTATATTTGGTAGCTATTTTTGCCTTTTTTGCTTACCCAAAAGTCATTAATTGTGTTTAGCATAAGCACGTTCATATATATACATGCATAGTATATAGCTTATTTATGGCGGCAGCTAATGAATGCGTTTCTGATATTTTTTAAATGTTTATTATAGCCACCGCTCAAGTGATTAATATGAAAAATGGCGTACACCTCCTAAATAGAGCGAGCAAGTCACTGCCAACCACGCCCAAGTCGCTGCGGGCAATTACTATTAACGCTGGAGAAAAGCCCATTAAACCAGGCTTCTTTCCTTAAATGGCTTCCGGTCATTAGTGGTGCAGAATTTACTCAAATTGTTGTTGTTTCATCTCTTATTTTTTGCTACTTTATTTGCGAATCGGACATTCCAGATTAATGTCTGTTTGCCTTCTCTTTTTCCACTAGCAGTTTGCCGAAAACTCAAAAGAAAAGCGCTTGGATACCAAGGAGGCTGGGATTTTCTTTATTAAGAAAGTGAATAAAAAGTATTTGCGGAGAGTTTGGGAACTCTGAGGTGAATTTTATAAAACTCTATTGAAAGGATACCATTTAAAATGCAAGGCTTGAGTCTGAAATAATATATATATATTCTAATTACTTTTTTATTTCCTCGAATTCTGCCCTTACATGGTTGGCAAATAAGTTTGTTTCAATGAAATTTGGTTGCCTCTAAACAAAACTACTGAAACACTAATACGTAGTTTTATTTTAGGTTTTTAATCAAAACACATTTGTAATTTATATCGATTTTCGCAAAATATAGATGATATCTAGCTTTGTTAACCATATTTGAATGCATAGAGTGACAGCTTCTTTACCCATATGAATCCGATCTCTAAGGTCAATATCACTGCAACAGCGAAGAACGTCTTGAACCAAGGTCTAATATACAGATCTACAACTCAAAATCACTATAACTTTCATTAGGTCCGCAAACATCTTATTTTCAGGAAAAAGCGAAAAAAATATTATTTTAAGTTTTTAAAAGATTAACATCGTTGAAAGCCAAAAATAATTGAGTATAAAAGTAGGCTAATTTCTGATCTAAGGTTGAATAAAAAACGAATTTGGACAAAAAAAAAGTGTTTTACAATGGTAGGCCGGGGACTTTTCGAGTTACCTGTTTTATTAATACTTGTATATACAAATGTACTTATTTGTTGTTTAAATACTCATATTTGTGTTCATGTCTTTCATTCAAATATTTACATATTTAGGCCCAGATTTATAATGCAAACTTACATACATATGTATGTATGCAAACTAAATATTTTCCTCCATCAATGGTGCCACGAACTTTATTTGTGTAAGTGAAAATGCAAATAGTCCAGTTAGCTGATTGCATAGTAAACAAAATATGAAAACGGTATAAAATGACAGCCAACAACAAACAACCAACTGAGTATGGTGAATAAATAAGCGCATGCCAATTTTAGTACAAAAATACAATAGATATGCACCTATACATACATATGTATATCACATATGAATAAATACTCCATTTACATAGTAGAATACTTAAAAGGACGCGTAGCAAAGGTGATGCACTTATAAATGGAGGAAAATACAGGAAATGGAAAAGGTGGACGGAAATATAGCAAATAGACGGGCAGACAGACCACTGAAATGTAAACAACAAATCTACATGCATAACATGGAAAATGCATTTAAATAAACGAAAGTGTCAATAGCCCAGAGCGAGGAGGTGGGATAGTGGGAGTAAGGGTGACGCAGCACAATTTTGCGGACGAGCTGACGGTGGGAATGCCACTATGACATGAAATTGCTGGAATTGTGTCAAGTGCGATATTTCAAGTGACCACTCATGTGACAGTTTGTATGTATGTATGTATGTGCTTTCACACTTTCATAAATGTTGCACTGCAGAACCTACCTGGTTGAAAAGGTAGGCTATTAGCTTTTTGTGGCTCACGCCTTGCGTAAAGAGCGGCAAAAAATTAAGTTGTTTGTCTTTAATGAATTTAAAATAATGTAGATTTGACGGACGAGCTTTTTGCAAAATTTTCTGGCTTTACCTTATTGTATAGAATAAATAAAGTGCAATATATCTATGGTATTTCATTACGTCCAGTTTTAGTTACGAATTATATACATATGTGATTAGTTTACGTTCATTTGCATCTTCTGAGTCTGCATAGCATATTATGGACACTCTTCTCATTTTTTAAACTTAATTATGACCAATGACAATAAAGCTGCTCTCTTGTGGAAAAAGAATCTGCTGCCGTTCTCAATCGCAAGTTTTTAAAATCTTCCTTGCTTTATGCTACATACAAAGGTGACTCACCAAAACTATGTGACTCCAAATGCAATTTTGGTGTGACTAATATTAACCGATTATTTCCAAATTTCAGGAATTCTTACACTTTCGAATTAGTCTTAAGATTAAATAATACTAACATTTGAAAATATTACTTGTTCTTGGCATTATATGATGTAAGATTAAGTGCGAACAGATTTTTTATCTAAATTCAAAATTCATTTTAGAAATCAAAAATGATAAATAATTATGTAATTTCATTCCAATTTATCTCGCATTACAAGAACACTCTAATGTAAAACCAACTTCTCATATAAAAATAGTGTGACAATAAAGAAGTGTTGCAAATATTAAAATAATAAAATATTGTGTTTTTTGATATACATACTTATGTATGTATGTATATATAGAAGCGCTGCCATGTGCCACTGTCAATTTGAAAAGCATAGAGTATATTTTCAAGGAAATTATAAAACTTTCTGTACTAAGTGCAGCATACATACATACATATGTACTATATATCATTTCCACGTTCATTAATATTGATTTGCTTTCAGGCGCAGAAATAGCTTCTTGAAAAAAGCAGTTTGTTCTACGACTTTAATCATTAACTGACATCATTAATTCTCCTGCACCATGGACATTGTCCTCGAAAAAAGGGTTTGTCCACGAACTTAGTGTTAAAGTTCGTTCAACTCTTGCTTATTTGTTCATGACGAAGGTGATGACTATCTCGGGGAAAATTTATTTCTTTAGAAAATTGCTTTCGAAGGTTATTTAGTGAAGAGTAAAATTCTACATTTTCTATTTTTTCATTGGTTTTTCATGATACTCTTGCAACCTGTTGCTTCAGTGTAATAGTTTTGTTCACTTAAAAGTTGTATGTACCATCCAAAATTAATCGAAATATATAAACGGTTATATATATATAAATGATGAGGAGAAAAGTTGAAATCCGGGTGACTGTCTGTCGGTCCGTCCGTGCAAGCGGTAACTTGAGTAAACTCTGATATACTTTGATGAAACTTGGTGTACGGGTTCCCTAGTACAAACAAAATTACGAGTGCGTAGATGAGAGTAACCAGAACACGGTAACCCCCACAAAATGCCAGTAACCGAAAGCCTATTAAATGCCATAACTAAGCACTAAAGTAAGATTACAATTTGGCAGACGTGAGAAAATGGAGGATAACCTCACTCACTCCACATATAACTATACTGTTAAAAACTACTAAAAGGGCCATAAATCAATAACGAAACTTGTCAGAGATATTAAATTTTATCTCCGAGATAGTTTTAGAGGCTTTATGGGAGCCGATGAGGAAATTGGACGGTGGGCGTGGCACCACCCATTTTTGGCGAAATCCCATATCTTAGGGGACGACTGACCGTGTTTACAAGATATTCTTCTAATATTCCTATGTCACAGAACGAAAATGGACGAAATCGGATCACAACTACGCCTATTTAAATTGCATTTGATTTTTTAACTTTCCAGTACACAAATATAGAAGAAATTAGTACTCGTATAACGGAAAATCAGAGATAATGATTTTCTGAAAATTGTCTAACAAAAAGGTTCAAGCCCCTAGATAACGCATATTTGGACTCCAGTACCTATAGTTGACTTATGATCGGAAATATTGGTCAATGTGTGAGATATAAGTATATTTGAAAATCAGAGATAATGCTTCTCTGACAATGGTATGTCTGTTTGCCAAAAATGGATTGAATCTGGTCAATACTTCCTTGCGCCCCCATATACTTATTATGAAGATTTTGGAACCGGGTCGAACTTTGTCCCGCATATATGGGTCAATAATGTGAGCTGTCTCAATGGAAATTACAGAGCGTATTTTACTTATAACATTGTATTTTTCTGCGTAAAATAGTTGTGATTGGGCGAAAACCTACACCCTAAATAAATAATATCACGATTTTCGAACAGCGGGCTGAGTTTACTCCATGTGATTAGTGATTGTATCCCACCATTAATGAAACACCAGGAACAATTTTTTTGTATGTAGGTTGACAATAGTTAATAAAATCGCGTCGCTACTACCCCACCTCCTGTATATATATTACGTATTATAATTTTCGTTTTTTTTTTTTTTAACAAATCTTATGCCTGATTTATCGGGGAGTGGGTCTCAGTTTCGGCGATCACCAATTCTTACGACGAACATTCATTTAAGATCTGAGAATATGAAATAGTTAGTGGCGGACAGATCTTCAGAATACTTTGAATGCTCACGGATTGTTGTCATCGTTTTCACTGACTTGTGACACGGTGCATTTCGTCCTTAAAACGGCTCAATAACGCTTTGTAATAGACGATGTTGATGGTACAGACCACCCGACAGTTGCGGGTTCCACGCTTTGGAGCGGTTTTATCGTGAGCAGTTCACCCGATTACTGTTGATTGGACTTCGGAGTGAAATGATGGACACTTGTCGACGCAAGAATTCGGGTACATTACATTTGAATTTCTCGCGCGACACCCACTTTTCACAAAGAATTCTTATACCCAAATATTCGTGAATAATATAATGTACACATCCAGTTGATATCTTTAGAGTGCCTACTATCTCAAACAACTTCACTTTACGGTCATCCGAAATAATTTTTTATATTTTCGTCGGTAATAACCTCCTCCTCTTCATCGTTTTTGGTGTCCATTTCACCACGTCTAAACTTCGAATACCAATTTTCCTGAGCAGTGTCCGGAAAGTCGTAACTAAGCCAAGTTTTTGCTGGAACTGTATTTTTCCCCATGAAAAAGCAATATTTTTTAAACACGTGATATGAAATAAAAAAAAAAAAACTGTAAGTGAACTCGGCCTAATAGATATATATGTTTAAAAATCTCTGCGTACAATATTTATCCACTAATCTCAATCCTCGAAGCGAATTGTGCGCAACACAAATGAACTGTCGTAGTTACATAAATACGAAAATCCTGTTGTTCCTAAAGTCTAGGAAATTCGATTTATGTGTGGCAAATACCACGAATACCACAAGTTTTCATTTGCTTTGATGGAGGAGCAGAAAATTTAAGACTATCGTTCATAAATCTAAACATTTACATATGTTGAAACTCATTCAAAGGTGAGGGCTTGTCTGCCTACCAGCTTACGTTGATTGCGTTAGGGCTTAATATGGCGTTCGCTCGCTTTCAAGTAAACGTAACGGCATAGAGAAATTTACGTACTTATTTTTTGTTTAACTGAGGCCGTAATACATGTAATATGGATGGCATTTTTGTATAGCCAGAGATGAATCTTATCTGATATATATTAAGCAGTAATAATTTGGTGGAGAGGAAGATTACCCAATAGCTCATTTCCGAAATGTTAAAACATTCCTTTGCTTTCCTTAATACTTACACATACTCATAGTTTTTTAGTTTATATAAAATAAAATAACAGAAAGGTATTCTTTAAAGTAAATTGCATGGCGTCCGAATTAGAACAATAATTATTTTTATACAAGTAGATTTAAATATGATCTAACATCCCTTTATTGTTCCAAGGCGCATCTCTTAACTTTACGAGTCAACAATAAGTTAAAGATAATGTATGAGGTTGTTAAGAAAAGTGCAATCAGTCAATGAAATCTGTGTAACCGGAGAGATCCAGTTATGTCCCAGTATGTATATCCTGAATAGGATATATTAAGTTTACCACGGAGTTTGGAACACCCAGAAGAAAACGGAGACCCTACAAAGTACACATATAGTCATCTTGACAAGCTGAGTCGATTTAGCCAGGTCCCTCTGTCCATTCGTCCGTCTGTACATTGCAAACTAGTCCTTCAGTTTTTGATATATCGATCTGAAGAGTTGCATCCGTGCTTTTCTCACTAAAATAAGCTGCAAGTTAGTAGGAACGGCCGATATTGGATCACTGTAGCATATAAGTATCTGATGATGATCGGAATCGAGAGCTTGTATAGAAAACTTTAACATTTGAGGAGATATCTTCACGAAATTTGGCACAGATTATTGCCTATTACAACTTTAACTTGTGAATAGTTACCATACAAACTAAATGATCAAAGGCTTGGAAGGAACCTTTTGTATTTCTAAAGGGTGTCGACCGAAGTTAACGTGTTCCCTTGTTTTACTTTATTCAACCACTTGGTTTACTTACCGACAATTGTTGCTGCTGTTGCTTTAGTAATTGCTGTAGCTGTTGCTGTTTAAGTTGGTCCTGTTTTTGTTGTTGTTGTGCGAGACTATTGCGTGCCGGATCGTATTGAGCCGCAATGTGTGCGGCTGCGGTTAATGCCTCTGCCGATGGCTGTTGCTGACGCGATGGCGGCGCATAAACTGGATTTGGCGCGGATTGTGCTTGTGCCGGAGTTTTTAATTTTGTGGCAAATAAGCTGTCGTGAATAAAAAAGTAATAAATAAAAACGTTGTAATGAATTGCAAATTTAATTCATTTTGAGAGAAGCCCGCAGAGGAAAATGTCCGTGCATGAATGAGGAGGAGGAAAAAGTTTAAATATACTTTGACGGGAAAGCTATCTTGTTGTATATGATGCTCTTGAGGTAGTGTTTTTCGGTACTATGTGGTCTGTGGGTGTATTAGGAGAGAGGCTGTGAAGGAGGGCAGGCGTTTTAGTAAATTTCGGCTTAGAATCAAATTTAATTGTACGTATTTGCTTTGTTTCGTCAGATTAGTGTATTAGTTTGAGTTTTTTTTCGTTTTTTACAGTTTTATACACGCCAAATTTGTTCAGCTCTTTTATGGTGGCAAATAGAGAATATGTTTGGAGTCTACAGTTAATAAATAGCTTCAAAATTAACTTCAATATTATTTCAATTGGTTATGATATTGGAATAGGGTTTCAGTTTTGGAAAATCAAGAGAAATAGATAGTGAGACATTTATTAAATGGACGTTAAGAGAGAGGAAAAGTGAGATAATTTTCCAGATGAAGAATCTTACTATTATAGGGAACCCTTTTTGCAACCTAAAGCAATAATAAATCTAAGGAGATTACATTTAAATAATAATTGACATTAAATATATAGTTTTTTAAAAAAATTTGTGTTAAAAAGAATCAAGTGAAATTTGAGGAAAGAAGGGTGAAATAATGTAAATTCAGAAATTCTAGTTGAACTGTAGATAATTATCATTCTAAATAAATAGTATCGGAACATGTTGAGGATTAAATCATTGTGAATATGATTGTTTTAATTAGTTGTTTTGGGAAGAAATTGTAAATTTATGAAATTTGAATTCCGCTCTCTTTCTTTCCACTTTAATTTGAAGTAAAGCGTTTCACCTTTGTTTCAAATTATTTTCACCATTTAAAAATGGATTAAAACTGTGACTAGTGGCGTGTGGTTTCTGAAGATTATGTGTTTGCTGTTGTTTCTGTTGTGTTTTCAGTTTTTGTTGTACTAGCTGTTGTTGCTGTTGTAATTGCAATTTTTGTTGCTGTACAAGTGATGGCGGTCGATGTTGTTGTGTAGGTGGTTGTTGCTGTGTTACCGGCCGATACCTTTGTTGTTGATGTTGTTGTTGAGGAATGGTTGGCTGTGTAGTGCCCAAACCCCAAACAAGTATTTCATTGGCATCCTTGTTGGCATTTGGTTTAAAATAATTAGAATTTTCATCAACTTGTGCGGACCGATTTATATCGCCAATGTAACTGCAAAATGAACATGCAATGAAAAAAAAAAAAACGAAATAGAAGGATCATGTGATGTGGTGTTGGTGTAGGTAAATAAGATTTTGAGAGGTTTGGTTGTTAAATACTTGATTAAAATAGAAACTTTAAATTTTTAGGTTATACATGGGAAGTTAAATGTTGAGCTTTTGGGTAAAGTATGTGTCCAGAAGCATCTTGGTGTTTTAATATTTATGCTATTGTGTTTTGAGGACACATGCAAACATATTATACCTAGTCTTACCTAGTTTCCTAAAAACAAATCAAACCCATAAAATATTGACTACCGCTAAACTGGTGGGTTGAATAGTTTCTGCTATAATCTATTTATCTAAATTACTGTAGTATAGTATACAAGTCAATTGAAAGGCTCGATATATAGATATAGCTACTAGAAAAAAAATCTATGTGATTTTTATTTAGCCCTAACCTTCAAGAGAGGAGTGTTTAAATTTAATAGCTGTCGGATCATTAGTTTGTAAATTTTCTCAATTTATGTGAATCAAATGTTGTTATTCTGAAAAAAATTATAAAAAAGAATTTTGCGTGTTGTTAAAATATTACTTTTTGAAGGGAAAAAATACAGTGCAGCAAAAGCTTCGCTTAATGACGAGTTTCTGGACATTGACCCAGGCAACCAAGCATCACGGATTGATATGCTAAGTGCCGTGCCGTGGGGAAATGAGCACCAAAACGGTGAATGCAGTGGACTTCCAAAGAGATTTTTGCCGCCTAAAACATCAAAAAGGTCCACAAAATAATTTTGGATTACCGCAAAGTGAAGTTGTTCGACATACCAGGTATTTTAAAAATTTTAGCTGAATATGTAACGACTATTTCGTGTTCTCTATCCTATCCTATTTTGAAGCAAAGGACAAATCGTACTACAAAAACGGTTTCGAAAAGTTGGAAGGTCGCTATAATTAGTGTGTCACCCTTAAAAGGAATTATGTAGAATAAAAGCACTAATTTTGAAAAAAACAAAAATGTTTTATACTATGTTTGGCCGGGGACTATTCAATTGGCCTGTTAGATTTAGAGATGATTCAACCTAAGTAATATATTTTCGTTAAAAAATTGACGTTAAAAATGTTGCATGAATGCCCTTTGATCGTTCAGAAAAAGAGAAAAGGAAAAACGAACTTTGCTGAGAGCAGGTAGTTTAATGGAACTCTTGAGATTTAGCCCGGTTCTCAGTTTGATGGTATTGGGACGATATTAAACTTCATAATAAGCTCATCAACTTTACAAATTCCTGAAATTCCGATAAAAAGGGTCCATACGAAAAATTTAGTGCAACTTTTGTAGAAAAAGATGTCATTTGGTTATTCTAATTTTCTCCGAACAATGAAAAAAAACGGTATTAGGGTGGAGTCAGTTTGAAAACGATACAATTTTCAACGGAGCTTTTAGTAACACACAATTAAAAATAAATAATAATTTATACAAATAAATCTTAATGACAACGAGTCTTATTTCTGGAAATAGTACTCACTCTGAACCCAATCCCGGACCAGAATTTTCCCAATTACCCTCATTATGTTCCAATGAGTAAGGGCCATAGTTTTCGTGAATTGGCGCGCCGTGCAAATATGTAGAAGGATGCCCCTTTGGAGGATGAGTGTAAATAATTTCCGGTATTGAATGGTGTTCGGGTGCATGCCAAGCTGGAACAACCTGAAGGAAGGGCAAATAGACAAATGTAAATAGGCAAATTATATTAGTACATTCATATGTAAATTTATATACATATTTGAGAGTTTAAAAAGCAAAAGTAAGTATTCGGTTAAATGTGAGTACGAGTGCTTTCGAAAAATGCTTCGGGAAATTGATTAAAAGTTGTTTACTTTAAAAACTTCTTTTTATGTCGAAACACGCTCACGAGGACACATTTTTCATTTCAACCACAGATTTTTCACTTGTTTGTATACCTTGCCGAGATTGTTGTTGATAGGTAAATAATGCTGTACTTGTATGTATATGTATATGAACTCCTACAGGGTTCTCCTCATGGCGACATACACATATACATACTTACACATATCGTTTCAAGAGCTGTGCCTGAAGATTACCAAATTGCCACTCGCAGATAATAATGCATGTTTTGAATACATTTCCATGTCCACAAGTACAAATTTTTAAAGTACTTTTGCATTAAAATTTCGTCGCCTTCTTATTTTCCATTTCCAAAGTTTGATTGGCTGTCAGATACACCTTCGAATATACTTTTCAATGAAAATGAGAAGGTTTGGAGCATTCGTGATTCTGTGCTGCCTAATTTTGGTTTTGTATTGAAATTGATTGCATTTGCATGTATACACATGGTTCTTATCTCTTCATATGGAGAATAATAAGTATTTTCTTTCAATGACTTGGAACTTCTGTGCGATTTTTTAATTGTAGTAATGAAAAGACAAAAGCATGAAACATATTACATGTAATCTTTAAATGTAATCACTATTTCTCCAACGACGCTTTTATTTACACCTGGCTGCAATATGGTTTGGTTATAATTCTGTTTGATTGCTTGCACAATACTGTTTACAGGGTGGACCATGAAAACCCTGTTTAATAAGAGTCTAATGTATATATGTATATACAGACATATATTTGAAATGTATAGTTATGGAAAAACAGGAAAAAGATAACTTCGGTTGCAGGGAAGTTATAGTGTCATTCACAAGTGCAAAATAAGAAAAGATCCCATTGAGGCTTCAGTTTGTTACTCAGCTATACGCTATAGTGTTCCAAAATCTGCGATTTCGATAAAACTCAAAAACTAAGGGACTAGATCGCGTGTATATACACAGACGGACGTGGCTAAATCAACACCTCTCATAATGTTGATTATTTACACCTACATTTTATAGGATCCTTCATGCTTCCTTTTGGGTGTTGCAAACTTCGTGGCAAACTTAATATACGCCTAGGGTATAGGAAACGAAAATAGGAAAATACCAAATTAGATTTTAATGTAAATTCATCTAAAGAAGTCTTATTTGGTTTTTTATTTTGTACTCGCGCAAAAACTAATGTAGTATACATTGAACAAAACCGTGATCGGAGCACCGTGCATAGAGTTTCTGTACATGTCGGACAGTATGGAATAAAGTCGTGATTGGATTTTGCTATTAAAGCTGTCCGGTTGGAACGCACGCAGCCCCTATTAACCATCATTCTTAATAGAGTACGAGGTGTGTTCAAAAAGTATCGCGAATTTTGTGTTTTTTCAAAAATTATTTATTTATTCATGAATATCTATTTTGTCACCTTCAAAGTAATCCCCATGAGATATTATACACCTGTGCCAACGGTTTTTCCAATCTTCGAAGCACTTCAAAAAATCATTTTTTTTTATCTTCTTCAGCTCCTCCTTCGATGCCGTCTTTATCTCGTCAAGAGAAGCGTAACGTCGTCCTTTCATGGGCCTCTTCAGTTTAGGGAACAAGAAAAAGTCACAGGGGGCCAGATCTGGGGAATACGGTGGCTGCGGCATCATTAGTGTGTTGTTTTTGGCCAAAAAGTCGCGCACAAGCAACGATAGGTGTGAGCAGAGACGTTATCGTGGTGCAAAAGCCAATTTTTGTTCTTCCACAAATCCGGGCGTTTCTGGCGGATTGCTTCGCGCAAATTGCGCATAACTTGCAGGTAATATTCCTTATTAACCGTTCTTCCCTGTGGCAAGAACTCATGATGCGCCACGCCCCTGCAATCGAAGAAAACTGTCAGTTACGATTTGCGATACTTTTTGAACACACCTCGTATGTTGTTGTTATAATAAATATTATATACATATATTGTTTGCTTTTTTCCGAAGTATACGGTAGGTATTCTTTAAATTTTAATTTGGATCCAATATTACTCCCAGAGACTGTGAAATATTTCCGCATTTCCGTCGGCATTTTTGTTCGCTAACAGCAAGCGGTTTCTTATTATGCTTTCGTACCCTTTCGTATTGTTCAAGTGGATTTTTTGATTTTGGAAGTAGAACCAAAAGCTCTACCTTCCACGGGTCGGGGACCACCTCTTTTGTAATACATATTTTGATGAACAAGCTGGGTCTTAGGGTCATTGCTTATTATGGTGCTTTGTTTGGTAAACCAGCAATTCCAGGGGCTTGGTGTTTTTAATTTTTTTTCGCAATTGTCAATATTTCATCTTCGGTGGCTAGTTGGGCTGACTCTGTAGTTTCGTTTTACTTAGCGCAAGAAATGGGGTCATGTGTCGGAGATAATGCTTCGACGACTTTCCTCATAAACGATGGATTCTTTGGATTGCGGCGACTTATTTTTGAACTTCGACATACATATGTACATATTTTGTAAATCGTTCACCAGGGAACTACATGTATGTATGTATGTATGTATGCATGTACTAGGTGCATCTGACATATTCGTATAATATATACAAGAGCTTACTACTTAAGAAAGACGAGAAGCTTATTAATTTGAAAATTCAATGATGAAATTCTCTAATTTTCCATTTATGTTTGCAAATATTACTGATGACACAAATATGTATGTATGTATGTAAGTTAGGGTGCTTCAAAAAAATTTTTGAAATTTTTTTTTGTCAGCTCTTATTCCCTCAATTGTTAGTGATTGACAAACAAAAAATGCTCCCTCAAGCCAAGCGCTGTAGCTTAACTCTAAGGGGTCGCTATATTTTAAAGGTTCCCATACATTTATTATAGGAATTTTCGTTTCTTCATTCAAACTAAAATTTCACCAATTAATTTTCGTTTCTCAAAAATAACCATCACATATTCAGAAACTTTTTCAAACTTTAAAAATTTCTGTTGAAAAAAAAAATTAAAAATTTTTATTGAAGCACCCTAATGTAAGTACATATGTAAATGTAAGTTCCTTGAATCTAAGCCATCGGTGACATTTGTGCAGGATGTACTTTGAAATTTGTTGGCGCAAAGCTAAATTAATGAATTTTGCTTATATGTTGTTGTTATAACAAATATTAATTAATTAAAGCACGTGAATATTGAAATTCTCTTCAAAAGTGTCAAATTGAAATTTGCAATTCCCTTCATTAGTGTCTGGTATTAGGAGTAAAATAAACAATTAAAATAGTCTGCGATGCATACGTGCTTACCGCTGACATGTTAGTACTTACAAATGTGTCGTTATATGTATACAGAACTGTTTCTGACATACCTCATACTAATAGGCCCAACACATTTGCACGCATTTCAGTTAAAATCACTTGTTGCCACTGAATTTCACTGTTATTTGACGTATACAGTTTTATAGATACATGGTGTCCCGAAAGGAAATCGAGAGACTTTAGCTTAACTTGTTGCAAATTGAGTTTGAGAGCTTATTCAAAGTTTCAAGGAAAACATTTTTAAATCAAGATACGCATATTCTATTTTTTAGAAGATATTCATAAAAAATGTAAAATTTGTGCCACAATAAGTAAAAGTAACGTTAGAAGTACTTTTTTCAATAGCCTTTTTTGACAGATCATGCGGGAGTCGTGTCAAGCTGTAATGTTATTTTTGTTCAGTATTGTTTGGCATTTCATCATGGAAAGACTTGAACAACGTTTACAAGCCATTCAACTTTATTACGAAAACTCACGTTCTGTAAAGAATGTGTTTCTCGCGCCTCACGGACTGACGTATGGAACGATTTGGAGCATTTTACGTCGAGATCTTAAATTGAAAAGCGTACAAAATATAGCTTGTGCAAGAACTGAATCGCTCAACCTTTCCATCGGTTCGCTCTTGAGTAACCTAAAGAGATTTAAGAGCTTCCATTTTATCAAAAAAATAACGGTTTGATGTAGTTTGTGGGCAGATGGAATCGGTCCATATTTCTTCAAAAATGGTGCCGATGAGAACGTCAATGTTAATGACGACCGTAGTCGCGCCATGATAACCGACTATTTGATGACTGAAAGCTCGTGATCTTGGCAACATTTGGTTGGCGGCCGAAGTTCCAAATTTTGCTACAAGGTTGCTTACAAAATTCATGTATCATAACAACTGAAGTCTAATGACCGTATACAGCGAAGAGAATATTGAGCATCAACAAATAGATGCTGATTTTTCAAACAAAATCATCCTAAGTGATGAGGCACATTTTCATCCTGATGAGATTGTTAATTGACATACATAATTGCCACTTTTGGGATTCTGAGAACCCACATTTGATTGTCGAAAAAGAAATGTATCAAATTAGACCATACTTTTTCGAAAATGAGGCTGGTGAAACAAGATTAAACATTTTCCACTGATACTCCATAGCGCAAAAAGACTGTTGTTTCAACAAGACGGTGCCACATGTCACACAGCTCGTGAAACATTTCAATTATGATCGGAATTGGCCCCGCAGATCGATTTAACAGCATTACATTTTTTTAAAGGTTATTTAAAATCACAGCTCATGTCTTCGAAAATTTCGACAAACGAGTGCTCTTGTATATGAAAAGGCGTGGAGGCCATTTGCCCCATATATAATATTATAAAAAACCAACAAAATTAAGTGAATGTCGTAATGGATGCCAAAGTTTTCCTTGCAGGGATGCTCTCTCGCATGCCCACAAACAATTTTACGCCCACTGCTTTTCAGTTATCATTTTATTTTGTTCCATTTCAATTCAATTCGGCGCCTTCTCTCACTTATCACATCTTCTCATACCCACTTTCTTTTGCTTTATGGCAAACAGTTACTTACCGTATGATGGTGGTCGATAAGATGATGGTGGTGATGATATTTGGTGGAGTGATATGTCTGTTGATAGTAGGAGCACAGCTTGAAGAGATGGGACAGCGCGGGGAAGAGGAATAGCAAGAATTTGAGCAACAACTTCTTGGCAGCGCCGACACCTATCACCAACGGCAACAGCCAAAACAATTTGATTTTGATGATTTTTATAATGAGCACAAGCGCCAGAAATGATAGTAATAATTTGCTGCGTAAGAATTTCTCTGGAAATAAGATGATTTGTTGAAGAATAATTAGTCAGATTTCATTGAAATTTCAAGTGCGTTCGAACGGCAATATTAGGACTTGAAATTGTATATCAATGAGAAAAGTCATTGATGTAAAGTACTTTAAGGTATTTATAGAAAATAAGGGAAATTTGATATTGCAAATTCAAGCAAATATAAATGTGTGTAATTAAACTAACAGAAATGTACTAACACAATTTCGACAAGCAACTGCTAATTTAAGTTTTATTCAATTGCAAATATACCAAAGGCAAAAGAAAACTATATTAAACATTTTAGCCTTTGGAAACCATAACCTAGCATTTACTGTGTATGAAAGCCTTATGCTACGTATATAGTGTATACTTCTTCGGAGATTACTTCATTGCCTTAGGCAATAACACACGCCAAATTTTGTGAAAATATCTCCCCAACTGAAAAAGTTTTTCACACAAACACTTTATTTCGATCGTTCAGATTGTATGGCAGCTTCTTAGCCCTGTTCAGTCTACAAATATTGTAAAACATTGGCAATAAATTTCTCAATATCTGAATATTGTAAATAGAAAAGCGAACAGACACCATTACGTGGTATCATGTTTAGACTCCACTAAATGGTTTCTGAAACTTTAATAGTCTAACCAAAAATTGGAAATATTGAATACGAAATAGAGCTGATCTAACCTTTACAAAAGTTTATATCAATAAAAATTTATATTTAAAATTATTCCCTTTAAGTTTTTATATGAGTTTTTATGAGCTCTTTCAATAAACTTATATATATAAATTTATTATGTACACTTTCATATTTCATTTCGTTATAATGTTGTTATATTTATCCGTTACTAGAACTTACGTATCTTCTTCATGATTATTTTGCCAGCCAAACGGGCTTCCACCTCCTGTTTCGGTATCAACTCCAGCTTTGCGATAATTCCATTCCCTTCGAATGAACGTGGAGAAATGCGAAATGTGGCGCCATCAAACATCATCTCCGGCAATTTAATTTCCAAGTCGTGTGTCATAGCGAATTTTACGCTTTTGCCGTAGAGGGCGTTGGTAACTTCTTCAATGGGCGTTTCAGTTGTCTCACTCTCTGTGTGGGCTAAAAAGACAAAGAACTCATAACAATTTATTGTGAAAACAGTATTGATGTGAAAAGTTCACAATAAAATATTTTTAAAATAATTCTGTTTACACCAAAGAATTTTATGTATTAATTAATTTATAAATAAAAAGTTTAATTTTATGTAAACATTAATTATAAAACAAAAATAATTTATGTTTGTAAAACAAACAATAGCCATCGCATTTTCTAGTTTGGCTTTTCTAAAAGTATATGCAATAATTACTGACATAATCTTCATCAGATTCATATAACCCTTTAATTCTTTGTAAGAGATTCTTTGTTAAAAAATCGTATTATTCACTTCGAAATACCAGAAAAATCTTAGCGATTTGCATGAAATTCACATATTAGATGTTGATAAGCTCTACAATAAAGACTGCCGCATGATAAACTTCTTCTGTGCTTTGTAAGTCAGGCTTACTCATCTTTCTCTGTGGTCTGACACCGTCTAAAACATAAGCGCTAGAAAAAAATAAGTTCGAATATAACAGAAAATTGTATACCCTTGCAACTTGCACGGACCAGAGTCGGGGAAATTCCATCAGGTACTGGCAAAACTTTATAATGAAAAAAATTTTGCGAAAGAACTAAATATCTATTATTCGATGAAATCGCAAATAAATAATAATCAGTTTTAGTATCTTATTGTTACATTTTAGTTCTAAAATTGTATTGAGAACATCTTCAACTATGTGTATGTGCTGTCAACTCGTCGAAAGAGAATGCAGTGGATCACAAATCATAATTTTAGGGATATGAGGTTTGAGGATAGTTATTATTATCATATTAAATCAAGCATTGAGCTGATTCAGCCCATTTTTGCCATTCAGACAACCTAATTATTATCAGGAAAACTAGTATAAAATTGTTGAAGTAGGTTCGAAGACTTGTGACTTCACCTTAATTTGAGTGTGACGCATTTAGTTATTGACTTATCGCACTTTTAGTAGTTTTAGCAAAACTGGGGAGTGCTTATCATCCGATTTCATCTATTTTCAGGCTAACCTGGAAACAGCCAAAATTATTTGTTTCGTGCAAATTTCCTTGAATTTTTTGGAAAAAATAATATGTAAACAAAATCCATTAAAGGGCGAGACCATGCCCATTTTTTATAAAGGTTCAAACCAGAGGCGTCCCTTGTTGTTACAGTTTCGACCTTAATTTTCGGCCTAGTTGACGTTTGTGGGTGTGGCAGTGGTCTAAGTATGCTCGTCTACGAACTGGTCCTTCTGATGCGACCAAGGAGCACTATAGCTTCACTATGATTGTTTTATTTTTACTCATGTTACAGCTAACAAGGACGGGCGAACGGACGGTCTCGTTGTCCTGATAAGTCATATGTATATTCAAAGCTCTATATCTATATCTATTAGTTTTAGGTGTTAGAAACAACCGTTAGGTGAGCAAACCTATTTTACGTGTTGCAAGAATGTAATAAACACTAATGGTGATGCCTTTTGAAGTAAACGAAACCATACCTTACTTAATAACGGTACATTTTGTATATTTTAAATTTTATTTCCATTCGAACATGTAAAATGAAGTGGCATTTAAAATTTTAATACATCTTTACCTTAACTCTAGTAGTTATGGCAAAATGAAATTAATTATTTTCCTTAAAGGCCATTTAAATTTCTAGGCGAAATGAGCTAAGAAAAATGCTTGTATTTAGTTTTGTTTGTACTCATTTATCTGTGAAGACTTCCTTCATTCGCACTGTAGTGAATATTTTGTATTACTCTTCTCCTTTTTCACGTACACTTCCATTATAGTTCTTATTTTCTCTCTTAGCTAAAAGCATTAATATGGCAGCAAACCTTTCCCTTTAATGCTTCCTACATTTGGAGTATTTAGTATTTGTATTTATTTTGGGCAGCAGTAAATAAGTTGGCCAACTAAACACTGCGGTAGAGTGGCAATTACAGTGAAATTCCTCATTGCGGACAGTCCTTATAACCGGACGGCTGCCATAACTAGAAAAATTTTGTAAGCACAACGTTTTCAATAATATTTTCATACAAATCCAATTTCTTTAATCGGACATGGGTACGTTCCAATGACCGGCCACAGACACTATTTATTTCAAATTATCTCTGGTAACCTGACAAGATCATAAAACATGTAAAGGAAATTGTTTAAATTTGTAATTACTATTAATTTGTGGATCACAGCAAGCAAATTGACTTGTCCAGGCGTCTCTTGTCCGCAGAGCGGTCACCAGAAACAAATTAACCTGATAATTGTCATTGATTCCCTTTAGCTGACATTGGCTCGCATTCATTAGTCAGATAAAACATATTATAGTTTTGAGTCTGGGAAATACATATGTTATTGTAATTTTTATTAATGTTGTTGCCAGAGGCTTAAAATGTTTGGTCATCTAAATTATTTCGTATTCAACTTGCTAGTATACGAGTATACATACGTACATATATGAAAATAATATACATTCATATTTTTATATATATGTACATACATATATTTATATATATCTTTCCTAATCCCTATAATCTTTTCTAAAAAATTTTGTAAAATATGAAACAATAATAAATTACAGCGACTTTAAGGATACACAACAGAAGTTTTTGCCGTTATCCCCATGTGCACAACTCCCGTAGTGCGACGGTGGGTGTCCGTTTATGAGGAGTTACACTGTAATCCGTTGGCAAATTCGTCTTGGACCCGGGCTGAACTTTGAAATTCGATTTTGTTTCGCGGTAAAAGCTACAACCACAATCAAGTCAATTCGCTTTGGAGCTAAAGTTCCAAATTAATGTTCTTGTTGTTGTAGTTCGGCATTTGCACTAGAACATGTAATTTACGGCAGTAAACAAAGGTTGGGTATATATATATATATATATGTATGTGCGTGTCAGCAGAAATTGGCGATTGTAAGTCTCGTGGAAGGCGAAAAGTAAAAGCTAAAAGCTTGCCTACAGTCGCCTGAAAGGCGTCTGTGCACATTCACGCAGACTTTGACAAAAATAACTGATATTAAAGTAAAAGTAAATCATTTAATTTCATAAAAGTTTGGCTGGTTTAGAGAGTATTAGAGAAAATTTACAAATTTTCGGGGAAATGAATGTTAGTGGATATACATGTGCTTTTTAGGACTGTGGGGAATCAATTAACCTATCAATCGAAGAGGTTCAGTTCAGTTAGGTCAACAAAATAAAACTATAATGACAAATATTCATATTTTTACCCGTGAGAGCTAAAAGAACGACTTAAAAATTTTCATTTTGCAAGGAAGACTTTAACTTGAGATTAAAATAAAAGAAATTGGCTGTCAAAGTTCGCAGAGTTTCCCCGAAAAAAATAATAATAAACAATTTATAAGAAAAAGTCCCAATGAAGTTTTCCTAAAATTAGCTGTCTTCGGTTCAGCATTTTTCTGTCCACTTCTGCTCTCTTGTCAAAAAATTACATGTAAAAGTAACAAAAGTTATCGAGTTGAACCTGAGAAAGTATGCAAGGAAGTATGCGAATGCCACATTAAAGTTGTATACATAGTCACTATCTTCACTGCTATAAAGTTTGTTTTGCACATGTATTTTTGGTCAGTTCTACTATTGTGAATGATTCAAATGACAAACGAAAGTACAAATTTCTTTTGCTTTTATATTTTTAAAACTTACGACTTAAAATCAATTTTTATTTTAAAGAAAACTCTAAGAAAGAATCATAACACTATTGCACATGCGTCATATTTTAGCGTAGGATTGCATCACAAGAGCTGTCCGTTTGTTTGAGCATCTAATATAGTTTGTTCAAGCCAAACATTTTTTCTACACAATAAAATCAATTGAATAATATATATAGGAATGAAAGTATCTATACTTTAAGGTAAACAAGCACCTACGATTTTTGAAAATCATAAATTGACCCCATCCATTCAATATATGGTTTTTTTTATTACAGGAAATTTATGATTTTGTTGGACTGACAAATTTATGTATTTACCTAAGTTTAAATACGAGTATAGTTGCCAGATGGAAACAAATGCATTTAAAAAATTCAATATATGTATATGTAGTTATACATATAAAATCCTTTTGGAAGGAATTTATGTAGTTGTCCATAATATTGGCAAAATTGTTTATTTGGTCATATTCTTAATTTCTGTCTAAATTTACTTTATTATAAAGAAATGCGAATACATATAAAGAAAGTTCGAATGGAAATATTTTAATATTTTTTTGAATTTTTAGCAAAACTTGAAGTATAAATATAACTTAAATTAGAAAGAAGTTTAACGTTTTGTAGATCCCCATTACTTCATTTGGAGCAGTGGTTTAATAATACTGACTATAGCAACAAATAAGCATTTGTCAAGAAGCGTTATCACCTGCTATGGAAGACATGTAATAGGTCTGCCTCACATATTACCTAATCTACTCAAGTAATTTAATACACACTGATCCCTGAAACTGGCTAGAAATTCACTTTCATTTTCATCTCATACTTGTGATTATTATACTTTATTTCTAATGATAATTTATGCTAATTCTTTTACAATACTTGCTTTGGTCGATTTCTTACACAAATGATTTTATTTTCATTCACATATGTAAATATGCATGAATATACCCTGCAGGAAAATTCAAAAGTGTGAACGAACTTTTCTGTAAGTTAACCTAGGAAAGCTGTCAGAATTACCTTTCATTAAGTAAATTTTTCCTATATTAGTACATATATTATTACGTATGTATGTATATATTATACATATATACTCAGAAGTAAAATATTATACTATAATTACCAGCCAAAATCTAGTCAATTCTGACAGTTTTTTACAGCAAAACATAGGATCGTTTTGATTTCTTGAATTTTTCGCGATAATTCCGTATTTTTTCTACTGGGGCTTTTATGCAGGTATGTGTGAGTGACTGGTAGACTGGAATTGGTCAGCGCACAGTTTACGTGCTGATCGCCGCTGATCTTCTTCACTTCTTTCTCCTCTGTGTTAACGCAATACTTTTTGTTCGTGTTAAAGATTTTATTTAACACATTTCTTTTATCAGTTTCTTCATCGTCCGCTTTGATCATTGATGTTAACTCTTACTTGTTGTTGTTGCTGGCTTCTTAACAAAAATTCACTTTTGCTGGAAAAACTTTCACTAATCAGCGTATGCACGTAGGTACATATTTAAGCATGTTTATATATATTTATGAATGTACGAGTATGTATGAATATGTCAGCCGATAGCTGTTAATAAGTGCGTGTGTGTGCATGTCGCGTTTGGTCAGCACGAAACCGAATTTGTGTGAAAATTCCAAGCGAGTGTTTGTGTTTGTTGCTATTGGCGTAAAAGTTAACTCTTTTGCTCCACATGCGCATGCTCAGCCAATCTCGGATTTCGTTGCGCTTCTAAATGTAATCCGTGAGAAAAAATTGCATTCATTACATTCGATGTGGTTCACGTGAAGTCCAGTGGCTGTTGAGTCATTCTTTTCGCATTTCTTTTTCGTTGTGTATTTGTTCATGTTTATCGTTTTTTGCACTTCGAAACTTTCATCAAATAGTCGCACACGCAGTAATGTGTTTGCCAGCAAACTGAGTTAAGTGCTTTAAGGCAGCTGAGCTAGGGGGCTCGAACATGGTAGCATGCCTCATCTGATCTTAATATTACGTAATAGTTGTCAATGATGTAACACTGAAGTTAATTGTCAAAGATAATTTATGCAATTAAGTTTCTACCGTTTAATTGTCTGCTACTTGAAGTAATGTAGCCTACTTTTTATGTAAATAAAAGATAATTGTGCGACAATAACATGCACACGGTAACAGTACTCTCTACTTGGCTATAAAAATGTTAAACAATTTAATTTGCATTATATAATAATTAGCGTCACTGGTAATTTGTACTTACTAAACGCATTTGCTGTTATATAAAATGCGTTCATTGAAATGCATATGCTTATGTACATAATTTACTTGCGTCTCTATGTAATAAGGAAGAAACTTAAAGGCAAGGCTTTCTCGATACTTAATAATGACGCTAACATTAATCTGATGTCTGTATCGAGCAGTGTGAAAAGGGTTAAAATTGAACTTCTATCACCCTTATTTCTCACATAAAATAATTTTTAATTCCATCAGAATTTTTTCATTTCACCGCATATAATTGAGAGCCAATGATGTTTTTGAAAAGAAAAATTTGTACAAATACTCCTTTTAAGGATGGAATACCTTAGGGTTAAAAATTGTCCAAATTATATGAATTCAAGGCCCATATACCGCCTATGTAAACCCCAGTGTCTTTGACTGACTAATTGTAGAAAGTATCGGTTGATCTATGAGGTATGTATATTACGGAAATACGAAGAAAATATTTTTCTGATATTTAATAGAAAAAATTAGTGAAATCAGCACAATAATTCCCCTAGTATCCATATACTAACATAAATATTTTTGATCTTCCGGTTGACTTCATACTGTCTATATTGTCTAACTTGTGAGTAATCTCAGTGATGACAATTTGGAGCATGTTTTTCTAATAACAGTATATATGTATATTCGAGATTAAAATAAATACAATTGGGTGAAAACTTGGCCTAGTCCTCATTTAACTTAATTTTAATCTTTATAGATTTTCAAACCTTCGTTTAATTTATTATGTACACAGAGAGCATTTTGTTATGTTAACAATATTTAGTAATATCAAAAATAGATACAATCGAGTTAATACCATACCTATCCCCCATTAACTTATGTACATAAAAAAAAGATTTTCTAACTTCCGGTTGGCTGTATATCGTTTATATTGGTAAATTTTGAAGTTATCTGAGCATAATTAACTGATTGATCTATGTATTACCCATAAGTCGAATATCTCGGTCAAGATCTGAGTTATATGTATATTTATAAAATTATTTGATCTGAGTTATATGTATATTTATAAAATTATTTGAAACTATTTTATCGAGCAATGACACAAACATACCATATATTGTAATTTCTGATTTTCAAGCTGACTTTACATCGTTTAGGTTGGTCAAAATGTGTGATATTACAACGAAATTAAGTGGTCTAGCGCTGAATATGACTGAAATTGGTCTAACCCTTCATTTAAACCTTACATCTCTATTATAATGAATTCTGACGTTTTCCACATCATCTCAATATATTAAATATAGCCTCTACGTTTGAATTTACTTATATCACAGATGGTATATCTTATTCTAAAATGATTTAATATAAAAATTAAAATATAGTAACAAACCTAGATCCACTTGTATGGCCTTTAGTATAATATAATAAAGTAGCACATTTCATTGCAATGCATTCACGATGTCGTCTAGCAATGAATGTTAAACTTTTTCGCAACAGTTTTTAGTACAAAGTTGTGCCAAAAACTGATGGGGTTTCCCGGCTAAGAAAGAAGATCTTAAGAAAATGCGAAATTATAAATTGTTTGGTTATACCCGAACTTTAAATTTTTTGGTTTGGAAATTTAATTTAATCTATTTGAATCAAAATTTTGTATATGTTGAAGGTAGGCGCGGTTGTGTCTTAAATACAAGACACAATATGCACCTTGTACATGTTTTTACCTGAAACTGTGCGACACTGTCCAATTATGAGATCGGCTCCTGGGAAGACCTTCTGTACAATATGGGAATTGAAATTTAATGTTTCTTATTTGTTTGTTTAGTGAGCTATCATATACAGTCAAACCTGGCTAAGTGAGAACTGGATAAGTGAGAAAACTCTATAAGAGTCTCCTCATGGACCTCCGTAAGTGAGACTGCCAATCATCTATACCTCTATAAGCGAAAGTCGAGCTTTATTTATTTATGTACTGTGTCAAAAAAGTACCCAGAAAATATAAATAAAACGAAAAATATTTAATTATTCATCAATATTTATTTTGTCACACCCAGAGTAATCCCATCCCACCATTTGTAATACACTTATGCCAGCGATGTTTCCTGTTTCGAAACATTTTTCATGCGCACTTTTTGGGATGGCCTTCAGCTCCTTTAACGAATTTCCTTTTATCTCCTTGATCGACTGAAAGCGGGATTCATTTCGATGATTGTTGACTTTTGGATATCAATCTTATAAACACATGTCTCTTCGGTTAGAATGTTCCCCATCAATATGGAACGCGTTTCATACTCAAAATGCAAGAGACGTCGAGTTCTCTTTCCATCTCTTTAGCATTTGCCTGACGATTTTCAAGCACCATAATATTCCGTTTTGGACCACTCTTAGGCTTGATACAACTTAATGAATATTTTCCACTATAAATATCGCAACTTACTACTAAGTGCTGCAGTAAACAAGCTGGTTGACAGTTCGCGTCATAGTAGTTAACGACAGTCTTGCCAACTTAGTAAAATATATTTTTTTGAAATATCATTTGACCAAGGAATATAATTACAATTTCCCGGTGCTTTTTTCACAATGTATGTTTAAAGGTTTGTGAGATATGTTCATTAAACTTGTTACACAAATACCTCTCTCTACTGAGATTCACAGTTCTAAATAACAATTTTGTATCTTCGGCTTTCTTTTCGACTTTGTTAAAACATTTTATAGGTTTTCGATTAATGGCATTTTATAGACGCACCAGTGGTCCTTTTATGCACCTTTACAAACCGCATTTTTCATACTCCCCAAAAATCTAAATTTCTACCCAAGATACGGCTAACACCGACGGACTGACGGACGGATGGACGAACAGACAGTTGAAGGGACTCATCCAGTCAGTCTAGTCTAGGTTCCTATCTATCTCGATTAGTTTTCGGTGTTACAAACAACAGTTATGTGAACAAAACTTTGATACTCTGCACTTTTAGTGGTTTGTGAGATAAGTACGCTATCAAACTCTCAAGTTATCTTAATTTAGAGGTTAATTATTGCACTTTATAGGTTCTTGCTTAATGTCATATGTGGGAGGACAATAGTCGGATTATGCCTTCCTCATAGTACCGTGGAGAAAGTTACCAAGTTTCAAGACAACATTTTAATTTTTACTCAAGTTATCACATGCACAGACAAACGGAAGTCCTGTTACCCAGATTTCAGTTCAGGTTCAGAGGAGTATCAGGGTTGCGAATTTGTTAATTCAAATAGTTTTGGAGTAAATATTAAATTCTTGTTTTTAATCTCGATGTTGTGGTTAAAACTTTTAATTTAAAATTTAATAACAAGAAGACCGAATCCGGGGCAGAAGTATTTACGTTATACTCGTATAATGCCAAGGTCAAAATATTTCACAAATCCAACTTTTTTACTGATTACATATATTGTATTAGGATTATTCCGGGGTGGTTTTCATTTTATGTGAAATTCGGTGACGGTGAATTGAGACTATTAACGACCGACACTGTCCAACTACTGTCTCCAGATTATTTCGTTTATTTGATTAATTGTGCATTTCTCTATAGTGAGGAATGCGAGAGAGCATCTAGTGTAAATATTTAGTTACTACCATACTGGCACGTCGTCCACAAATTGCCAGGAAGCTGGTCAGAATGTGTAAAAAGCAATGGCCAATGTTTTGAATAATTTCTTATTTTACTCTTCCATTCAAAATTTGTATTTAATTTTCACAAAACACAAAAAAAATCAATTCATACCGATATAACTAAAAAATTACTTCGAATGGATCATGACACTTCCGAAATGAAATTGAGTATTCGAAACTCATCTTTTTTAGTTTCGAAAATTGCTTTTATTTGCTGGTAAGTATTGCTTCTAAAATAACAATTAAGGAAAATGCACATAGATATATACTATACATATGTACATATAGCATATGAAAGATATGAACAATAGGTAAATCTAAATAATAACACATATATGTACATATTTATTAAAATCTATTATTTTTAGTTTTTTCCTACCTTTTGTGGCCCGGCCTTCTTCATGAGGTATCTCGTTGGAGAGTAACTGTTCTTCCTCGGACAGCAGCATTTTAATTGAGTTCTGCTCATCCGAAGATCCATCCATGCCAGCCTTCGCGGCGGCCGCTTCCGTTGGCTCATGTTGCATATCCGTGTAGTCCACTTGATTGCGGTAGAATTTCAAGCGCTGCGTTACATTTACATCGTGTGCGTCGAGCGCACCGTTCAAGTACGTGAAGACGTTCTTCTGGAAACAACTGATGGTGGGTTGCTGGTAGCAATCGCGTATAATGTCATCCCACAATTCATTGCCAGTGGAGAAACGTTTCGCGAAACGCAGGAAAATCGAGTCGCCGCCATTTTTGCGGCCAGCATTGTCACTACCATCACTGTCACCATTGATTTGGCTTTGATTACTCCAACTATAGCCGTGTCTGGTTGTTGCATCGAGCTCTTGCCAATTGCTTGTGTTAATTGCTACTGACGGGCTACTAAGCTCGTTGCTAGAGGCTAGTGTGTGATTGTCTCTCGTAGTCGTTTGCATTGGTGTCGTACTTTCGTACATGTCCATGCTTTCAGTTGACGTCACACTTGCAACCGATACCAGGATGACAAGTAGCAGCGCAAATGGATGGAGTTTGTCGGGCAAGTGGCAGCCTTGCAGCATAAACATCGCTCGCATACGCAAAGAGTTTCTCTGTGTGACTGATGCTGCAGAAGATGGTCTTTGAAAAATTGAGTTAGTTGCTGGTGTTGCCCTACTGTGCCGATTTCGCACGCAGTGTCTGTGGTTGATCACGGCCGCAGCTGCTGTGTGACTATGTTTGCAGTTGGTCATGCTGATGTCGACTTGTGGTTTTTCCATCCAATTTGGCAATATGATTGATCTGTGGTATGTGTCGTTGTTTTTTATTTCTGTAGTTTCTATTTTCAAATCGGTGGTTCTCACCATCGCGTTTGCTAACAAACCTTCTTGGTGGTAATAGTCTCGCAGTTTTTCTGCATTTGTTGTTGTGGATGCGTTCACTTCTGTAGTTGGTTGTGGCTTTGTTGCATTTGTTGTTATTGTTTATTCAATGTTTTCATGTGTTTTGTTTCTTAGAACTTCTTCTTTTGCAATATTTATTGCTTGTTATAATTCAACGTTTAACAACTTTCTACTTCTTTGCGATTTTTCCATTAATGAAGTCACTTTTCTCAATTATCCGGCTGCACTAGTCAATGAAGATGCATATTTAAATAAGTTAGTACTATTTTTTATTAGGATACGTACATCCCCGATTATATTGGGGATTATTATTGGGGAAGGAGAAGTTTAAAGAATTTAAAAAGAATCTTGAGAGGTTTTAGTTTCATATTATCAGATTTGAGTCCTATGCTTGAAGCAAGTATTGAGCCGTGGGCTTAAGTTAGAGCATAAAGATATGACTCTCAATTCGCAGTTCTTTGATTTGAGAATTATTTAAGGGTGAAAATTTGTTTAGACAAATTTGATAAGCAATAAGGTTCTCACAAATAAGAAATCGCCTAGATACACCAAGAAAATCTATTGCGGTCAGTACTCACTGACATTTCTAACTATTTTATATAGACGATCAACACAAATTTCAAAATGTATGTTTCTATCTAAAAATAATTTCGATCTAATATAGATAATATGAAAGAGGGTTCCGAATATGTACATGGCTTCTAAAACCCAATCAGCCATCTACAAGTCTTCAAGAGCGACGCATTTTTATGAGAAGAACCATTAAGTCTTGATAATTCATCTATGTTGATGATTTAGATAAGAACTTGCTGTTATCACAACAATTTTTTATAAATGACTTAATTTGATTTTTAGCTTGAGGTTCGTTCCTTAAATCTTTTGTTTTCGCAATAGTGTGTAAGAGCTAACTTCACTTTCACCTAGTTAAGAGCACTTATTATCAGTACGACTAATCGCAGTTAAATTGGTTGATTTGACACCGTTTAAGACAATTTTTTACCCATAAGCGTACAAACCTTTGAAAACACTCTATTCAATTAGAAATAGTTTCTTAATTTGTTTAACAACACACTTCTTTGTTTATCCATACATCCAAAATACATGAAAATAGCTTAGAAATTAGCAACTTAAAAAAACAAAAACAAGAGAGTAAACAAATTTTGGTTGGACCACAATGGCCCGCTCGGCGATTGTGGGTGAGTATGTCAAAATATTACCCACTTTTTCGAACAATTTCACTACGTGTGCGCTTAAGCCGACTCTTTGAACCATTGTGAGTGAGACCCAATGCTTATTGTTGTGCCCACTCTTCTGTGCCAACCATTCAACGACCAATCGATTGTCACTTTCGAGCACTTGAAATTGTCGGGCGGTGTTTGTTACTTTCTTTTAGCGTTTACACTTTTACAAATTGAATATTTTGCGCAGAAATCGTAAATGGTTTGAAACTGCCAATTAGCACATTCTTGGTTATTGCAATTTTTTACGCTTTTTTACGGCTTACGTTCGGAATTTCAGCCGAATTGATGTCTTTCTAGGTGAGCCTAAAGCGTACAAAGTCATTAATAATTAAAAAAGCAACAACAAAAGCAATATTCTCAGACACTTGCAGTTTAAGCTTGGCGCTAATAAGGTGGGCGCTCGTTTTCATTTATTTAGTTATTTTGTTGTTATTGTTATATTTAGTGTGCTTCACTGATTTTTGTCACTTTTGCGTCGGCTTTGACTTTCACAATTTAACACATTTCGTTTTACACATTAACATGGCTGCGCGTAAAAGTGTCACTGTCAGCTGTCTGGTTGTTGTTATTAATGTGTTTATTATACACTTGGAGCTTTCGAATTCCTTACTTGCCTATAAAGCCGTTATATATTTTGTATAGTTTGCTAGGGAGCGTTACATGTGCGTGCGCATGCGTTGTCATCCGGCAACTGAACGTGTAGAGATCATGGCGCGCATTTTTCTTCTTTGCGGCGGTACGCTATGTGGCCTAAAAGCAGCGCCAGTCACACAAAAATAACAAACGCTCTGTTGAGGTAATTATATTGTGATAGGAGGAGATTGTGGCAAGTTAACAGCCGGCGCTGGAAGACTGGTTTTAATATTTTTGCTGGCTGTTGGTGCTTCAGCTGCTACGTATATGAAGCTGTGAATAGAAATCTGTGTACTTTTTTGTTGCCAATAACGCGCTCGTTGTCAAAATTGCAACTCAGCTTGGCTTGACTGCTTTCTGGAAACTCTTCTTCATCTTCTTCATTATTAATTTGTTTATATTTCTCACCTTCTCTTTCTGTGCGCTTTATTTAACTCTCTTTTGCTCACTAGTATTCATGCTCTCTTTAATAGCCACCTAACTTCGTTAAGTTTTCTTCAAACGATGCACGTTGAACGAAAACGGCATTTGCTGCATATTGCCGTGACTTTTCGAACGGCTTTTGACTTTGTGTCTTGCATACATATATGGTATGCCTTGAGGCAACAGCTGTGTTGTCAGACTTCTGCCTTATTGAGTGTAGACTGTTGTTTGTTTTGGCCGGAATTCTGTCTATTTCTTGTTTGCATTCCGCGATGACCATTAAACTCACCTTACCGGTAGGTTTCAGGTTTATTGTCCATGCAGAGCTATTTTTCAGTTGTTGTTACTTAAGTGTGCTTGTGTGGGTTGCGGATTATGCGCTTAAGTTGGAGCAGGTCATTCATAATTATTAGCACTGCTTTTGCTTGGATTCCGTCAGCGCTTATTATGTTAGTATTATAAGATGATGGTATGACAATCTCCCCTTCTAAACGTTAACAAAATTACGAAGAAGCAGCCAACTTTGAACAAATAAAAATGATGTTTGAAGGCTTGTTGGGAATAGGCTTAAAAATTGAAAATTGGGCATGAGACCGCCCACTTTTGGGTGAATTAATCAAATAGAACTAAATTTAGTGTAAAACATTAGCCTAACATACTTATACCGTAGTGTGAAAATTCGCACATCGCTTTCTTATTTCGGAATTAAATTTTAAATTCCATCAAATTCTTTCACTACGAGTATACATAAATAGTACATTTATACTCTGTGACCTGTTGCTATAGATTATAATAGTTTTGTATCATCTAAAACTAAGCGATATAGATATAGGTTCATATAGGGTGGGCCATATAAAATTTTAAATTTAAAGATAGGGCGTAAAAGATTGAGTGTAGAGTGATAGCACGTAGCGCCGTCCTGCTGGAACCAAATATTGTCCAAGTCTTCTTTTTCAATTTGATTGAAGAAAAATTCGGTTAACATTGCCCGATATCGCTCACTATTGATGGTTACGGCGGTTCCTTCTTCATTTTTGAAGAATAATGGGATGGATGATTTCACCAGACCAAAATCCGCACCATACAGTGATTCGTGCTGGGTGCATTGGCTTTTCTGTGCCCCAAATGCGACAATTCTGCTTGTTAACGTAGCCATCGATGTGAAAATGCGCCTCGTCCGAAAAGATGATTTTTCGGTAAAATTGGCATCCTCGGTCAAACGATCTTCTGCCCAATCTGTCAATATTTCCCAGTTTTCTTCTAGTGAATAGCGACCCATTTCGTAAATTTTAGACTTTTTACTGAATATCTGTCTCTTTCCGAATGGTATTTGACGTTCCCAATGTCGAAATATAGATAATTCAAATTTAAAACGTTAGATGGCCCACCCGTTACTATATATATACTCGTGGCCACGCAAACCTTACCAATCAAAATTTTCAGGTATTGTGCATATTTGACTACATTTTATAGCGGGATTTTGCGGTATAGAAATTTTTTATTTAGAAATAAGTTAATGCCATGTTAAATTTAAAAATATTGAAAATTAAAAACAAAACACATTCAGCTATAGATAAATTAATTGAAAGATTGTGAGCTTTACAATATGAGATCGAAATGTAAGAGACTGACATGCGATGAAAAAATTATATATTTTTATTTTTTTAATTTAATTTCATTTACACTATATTTGAAATTAATATTTTATTTTATGTTTTTTTTTCAATTGAAACACGAAGTTTAGCAGGTGTATCACTTAAAAAACAATAAAATCGGCCGCTTTTTATAAGCACAGAAAAGCTAATGTGTGTTTTACTCATTAAACGTAATAAATTAAAAACTATAATTATAATTAGATAATTTAATTTATTTTACTTCTGCTTACTAAAAACTTACAAAAAAACAAAATTGAAGAAAATACCGAAAAAGTCGGAAAAAATTAAAAAAGTATAGCGGTAAGATTTGCGTGGCCACTAGTGTATATATAAAAGATTAGGATGGCGAGAAAAGTTGAAATTCGGGTGACTGTCTGTCTGTCCGTCCGTCCGTACGTGCAAGCTGTAGCTTGAGTATAAATGGAGATATCTTGATGAAATTTTGTATCCGCGTTGCGTACAAAAAAGTAAATAGGCGTTATCGGACAACTGCCACGCCCACAACCGAAATCATATAAAGTGCCATAACTGACCATTAAATTAAGATATAAAAATTTAATTTAATTTTTTGGTATGGAGGATCACAGTAGCAAGGAGCACATGTGGGCAAAAAATTTTGAAAAAGTTTGACTCTGCCTGGCAATCAGTTTAATGTACATATCTCCTAAACCACTAAAGCTACAATAACCTCGCTCACTCCCCATATAACAATACTGTTAAAAACTACTTAAAGCGCAATAAATCTATAACTCAATGCACCATATACATATATTAGATCTTATCTTTAAGATGGGATGAGAGGGCTTTAAAGGAGGCGGTGTAAAAATTGCCACCGCCCACTTTTTAGTGAAATCCAATAACTCAAGACACGGTCTTCCTTTCATATTTCTATGTCGCGTTGCGAAAATCTTCGAAATCGGACAACAGCCTACTTCCCATAAATCACAAATTTAAATACCATTCGATTCTTCTGCTTTCCAGTCCACAAATCAAGAAATAACTAATTCAACGGGATTTACCTTTGCACGAGTAATGCCTTTTCAGTGTGCCACCAAAAATTGTTCAAGCCCCTAAGTACCGAATATTGAACCGCAGTACCTATTTGACTTTTGATCGAAAATATCGGTCAATCAGAAAGCTATACAATTGAAATTCAGGGATTATCCTTCTCTGACAATGGTTTGTCTGTATGTCAAAAATGAGTTGAATCGGGATTATATGTACCCTTAGCTCCTTATATCTAATATATGTAAATCGACCATTATGTGAAAATGGGGAGTTTTAATCACAACTGTGTACCTTTGTGCCTAAAATACATACGTATGAGCGAAAACTTGAAAATATTTAGGCTAATATAACTAATATCAGGATTTTCGATCATCCGACTGACTTTACTCTATATAACGCTTGGTTTAGTATGTGGCATGTAAACAGCATTGGGAAAAATAGATAAAATCGGGTCGACACTACCCCAACTCCCTTGATCTAGATGTAATGTTTTTCGTTTTTATAACATAGAGTATATGTACGTATACTACTGTTCCCAAAAATAAGGTGACATTGTATTTATTTTGAAAATTCTTTATTTATTTTTCCTAATCAATTTCATCCCCTTCAAAAGTAATCCCCTCCCAAAGCAGTGCACTTACGCCAACGGATTTTCCAATCTTCGAAACACTGGTTGTAGTCACTTTCCGGGATGGCCTTCAGTTCCGTCTTCGCTGCGGCTTGAATCTCCTCTATCGTATAAAAACGGTGTCCCCGGAGCAGTCTTTTGAGCTTGGTGAACAGCCAGAAGTCGCACGGCGCCAGATCAGATGAATACGGTGGTTGCGGAACGATATGGGTTGTGTTTTTGGCGAAATGATCACGAATTACGAGGGCAGTATGGGATGGTGCATTCTCGTGGTGTAAAAACCAAGAATTGTCTTTCCACAATTCCGGCCTTTTTAGGCGGATAGCTTTACGCAAACGACGCATAACGTTCAAATAATATTCCTTGTTGACCGTTTGACCGGTTGGAAGGAATTTATAATGCACTGCCCCACGATAATCGAAGAAAACAGTCAACATGACCTTGATTTTTGAGCGACTTTAGCGCGATTTTTTTGGTCTCGGCTCTCTTTTGGCACGATATTCGTTCGATTGATCGGTTGTTTTGGGGTCGTAAGCATAGAGCCAAGTCTCATCGCCAGTTACAATGCGTTTCATGATTCGCTGGTAGTCGGAAAGCGTCGTTTCACACACTTCAACGCGACGCTTTTTTTCCAAAAAATTCAATGTTTTTGGTACCAGTCGAGATTTGACGCGCTTGAGGTCCAAAACATCCTTCAAAATGGTATTGGCTAAGCCTTTCGATATGCCAACTTCATCAGCAAGGTCTCTTATTGTTAATCGACGGTTTTTCAACACCAAATCTTTGATTTGTTGAACGTGAGCATCGTCGGTTGAGGTTGATGGTCGCCCTGGACGCTCTTCGTCTTCGACACGTTCACGGCCGACTTGGAACTCACTATACCACTTGTAAATATTTTTTTTAGACATAGCCTCATCACCAAAGGCTTTCTGCACCATTCTCAACGTATCCGCAGCAGAAAATTGATTCCGTAAACAAAATTTACATGACATGTTGAAATGGCAAAACTTACTGAACACACTGACAAAATTTGAAACAAATTCGTAAACAAACATGATCATCTCTATTGCTAGACTCTGTATGTTCCCGAGTACACACGATATTAAGATTTCAGACTTTGCAGCTGTCTTCTAACTTTTTATCTTGGTCCATATGTGTTTTTAGTACTTTACTGAAATTAAGTCGACATGTTATCGTTGAAATGAATGAAATTGGTATAGATCTTGATATAAACCCCATATTGCTATTATAATGATATCCAAATATCTGGTTAGCCTTTTGTTGATATAATCAATATATTGATATTAGCCCTCTTTGGTTGAGTTTATACCACAAACAACTAATTTGAGTTAATTAGCCTGATTTTAACATAAATATTTCGGACACCAAGAAAAAGTAATTTGACGTTAGTTTATAATATACCAAATGTTCCTGTACGCCATTCACTGTTTCATTAAATATTGAAAGACGACTTTTTTTGTAGTATTATTAATAAATTTTCGGCTGTATCTGAACTTAGCTTTTCGTTACTTTTTTATTTCACATCTTTGCCAAGTTTATGGTAGTTTGGACCATTCACTAGAGAAAGGGAAGCTGTAAAATACCAACTCGACATAATAAGAGATGCAGCGTAGGGGCCTATAGCGTAAAGTTGTAGTATAGCGTATATTGAATACAGCTCGCTGTCAACGATTATTTCTTAATAGCTAGCTCTGGCAAGTATAGAACTGGCAATATATTAAAAGATATATTGAAAATATCCGAGAAAAAACTCAAACGCACAAATAGTGTTTACATTGAAAATTCCAGTTACAACAGGCAGATGACGATATTGACCATGGCCAAGGCTACACACAATTTCAAACAAAATTAAAACAAGAAATGGCAGAGATGAAGCTGAAATTGCTGCAAAACGAGGTCACCTGACTGTCGGCGAAAAGCATTTAAACTGGAGTAACCAGTTGGAAGCGGACACATAATCCGCTGTACACAAGCTGGCGAAAATATTTGAACGGCATTATCCGAATATAAATGTGCATGTATGTATATGTTCGCAAAAATGTACAATATAGATACATATGTATGTATATGCACATATGAAAATTTTACTGAAAGCTTCAACAAATTTTCCATATACTTGAATTGAAATTGAAATAACCTGAAGAGGTTCTTATATTGCAGGCAGTTAGTTACAAAGTAAAAATACAATGTTTTGAACAGTCGAACTCAATATTTAGAGAAACATTAATTTCGAATGTTTAATATCTCTTCATCATTTTACTTCCATTTATTTTGCTGTCAAATTAGTTACGAAAATTGATTTCCAATAATGCTTTAGAGAGAAAAGTAGTAAATGATTTATTGAGTTATTTTCTGTGCTGTTTGGAGAACAAACAAGTACTTAACGCATTGTAAATATGTAAGTGTATAGTGTGCTTATCAAGTTTACTGCGTATGTAGTTTGTTGGCACCCGTCAGACAAAGCTGCCATCCAACGTCGCCAACAAGTCGACCAGCGCATCTACAGCAACGTTTGAATAGAGAAGACATACTTATTCTAGTCTATTTAATACAAAAGAAAAAAAGAGTACGCAAAGAATATGAATTGCCAAAAGAGTAAATAGATAAATAAACCGGAAAAATATTGCCGTAGTGCAAATAGGTATGTACTGCGCCTCGTAAGTTGTCGCAGCAGGTATACTCAGCATGGTTAAATCGCCTTTACTGCAGGAGGTATTTTATCAAATGGTTATGTTCCAATATTTCATACCTGCACATTTGAAACTGTCATCCTTAGATTGTGGTTATAATGTTAACGATTGTCAACATGTGCCATCTCAAATAAATACTTTTCTGTTGAAAATTTTCACTCTTTCTGATTTCTTTTTGTTTTATACAGCTCAGCGAGACTGAATAGTAATATATTTTTAATAAAATTTGTATGTTTGTATGTTGCAATAAACATTTAATCTTGTGAATATTTTATGCAATATTTATCAAATAAGTTCATGTACTTTTGTCTTAATAAAGAAATTTAAACTGTGTGCTTAAGTTTTCAAACTCGTTTACTATGTAAGAGCAATGAAGTTTATGCACAATAGACTCCTATGTTCCACGCATTATTTTCCCGTTAATCTATACGCTGCTGGCATTCTGGTTTATTACATAACTAAATGCTGTTAATTATTATTTAACACGTTGAGGACGTTGCCTCAACAAAAGCAATGCTTCTTTCATATACATAAATGTTATATAAATTTTGTATTCCGCTCCCCTCGACTGTTGTTAATGCGCAATGCTTGGCATATGTTGGACGAGTTCTTGAATAAACTTTTTAATTTAATTTTAATTGCTTTTCGTCCACATGTTATTCTATAGTGGACAGTCTCGTTTATATCTTTATACTTTTCTATTTTCAACACAAAGTTACGACTTCAAATGTCAGCCATATGTCGGTTATTTGTTGGTGTTAGTGTGTAGGTCAGTTATCATAATTTCACACATCGTTGGCTGCTTAACAGTCAGGTTGACGTAAAGCCACGGCGTTATAGTTGGCTATGTAATCGTCGGCAAACACTTTTTGCTGTCTTTACCCTGTTGGAAAATCAATGACTTTGAACTGGATAACTTTTAAAAATTCAAAACTTTTAGAATAAAAATTATATCCGCCTTTGAAAAGTAAATAAATATGTTCTTTCAATTATCTGTTCTGCTGAGAATATATATTATTTTCTAGCTAAATACATTAGTTTATTAACTTTTGATGAGTTTTTGCGTATTTTTTGTTCTAAATTTTCATAATTTCCTGTATCACAGAAGTAAAATATCGCGCTGAAGTTTTAACACAGCGGAGTTTCAAGGATTATCAAAACTTATTGAGAGACTTAGTGTAGCAGAAGAGTAAAGAGTACCGAAATAAAGCTCTAAAGTTTACAAGTCGTGTCAGATGGATGAATAAAAGTCAGTGTCGTTAGATAAATAGTAGACCAAATGGGAGTTCCATTTTAGTGACACTAATTTACTTAGCATACCATACGTGCTGGTGGTTTACTATATTCTGTGAAGGTCATAATGATTAATAAATATGATGACCTAAATGGACATCAAAAGAGACAGCTACGTACAAAAATATTCCTAGGTCTTTAAAATAGTTTGGGATATTGTTGACATCGAAAGAGGCAGCACCACAAGTTTACAAATTGGCTTTGAATATCGTAAAACAAAATTGATCGGGATGGTTGATATTTATGGGACAAGTTGGACATATTGTTCTCCAATACTTAGATATGCGAAAGACTTGTGTGAAGTGATTGTCATGCAGGGTCACAATGCATTGCAAACGATGAACGCAATCAACAATGAAATATTTTGCAGCCAATGTTGTGACTTACTTTTATATTATATATGGGAAAAAAATAGTTGGGCTTTTTAGTTTAAATTTCGTACGAAAACAAATCGTCGAAATCTTTTTCTTCTCTATGTTGAATTGACTGTCAGTAACATCTGTGCCAAATGTCACATCAAAATAATGATTAGTGTTTAGCAAAGATACAGATTATTATTATGTATAATATGCTTGTCTTTCAGAAGTACATGAGGTTATTTACGACGAATGAAATTATTTAACAAAGAAGTTCAATTAAATTTTGTGTGTGGAATAAAATTGCTGGTGCTGATACGTTCAGAATGTTGGAAAAGGCCTTGAATTCCCGTTGGAAATACATTTAGCGGGGTAATACGTGAGTCTAAAGTCTTTTTTGAATATTAGTCTAAAGGTTTAATTCACTATAATCCGATACAGCGATCCTTGGATTGCAAGAATGTTCATAATACGAGTAAACCAAATCAGTTCTCAAAAACGTGTTTTTCTTTAACACGACTTAAACTTTTCAGTATCTCCTATCATTCCATTAAATATTTTAAGCATTTGTAAAATAAATTTCTAAAACCTTTACTCATTCCAAACACCTTAAATAAATTCGCCTTAATAATTTTGCGAAAAGCACAAAGGCAATCAAAATCAGCACGAGTGAAACGATTTATGAAACAGTAATAAAACGTTAGTCATTATGTTTGATGGCATATTCCCTGGTCTGAAAATCAAACAAATAATTCAAAGTCGTGTTAACGACATTTAATTATAACGCATTTTACAAATGAAACAATGGCAGTGTACATACATACATACACATGTACGCAGTCGGCTAAATGTGTGATTGTGTCTGCTCAGGAGCATCAATGACACCGCGCCGACAAACGGAGAGAGTCCTTCATCAGGCTGTCACCGAAATAAAGAGCGAAAGCCAATTTAGCTTTGAATCGTTTTAATATATGGTATGTATGTATTTTTAATTACGGCTGTATATGCACGCTGACGAATTTATAGACATGCGTATGTGTTTCACGAGTTTTTATGCACATAAAAGTCACACCGGCAACTTGTGAACTTGTTTTGGAACAGACGCACTTGCATTCTTAACATACAAATGTATGTGTACAATTTGCATATACCATACATATGCGTGTGTATGTGCGCTTGTATAAAGTTTCGCGTATGCGTGCCTTTATTATTTTACATACTTACATATTTAAGCGCTAATTTTTATAGCGTGTGCTCGCATGTCAAACAATTGTATCGTTTGTCGTCTCGCGAGTTCATTAAAAGTTTATATACTCCTTTATTTATATATAATTTGACATTTCTTTGAGGCATCGCTATGCAATTAGCTGCATTTCCTCTTGCTTTTACTGCCTTTATGCCCGACCAACCCGTTTCCTGCTCTTAATGTGGATTAATGTAATTAAGTATTTTCGTGATGATGCTATCAGTTTTTAATTTTATAAAAAAAACACAGTGCTTATGTAAACATTTAATTTTGCTTTATGTCATGCTATTTTGTTAACATTTTTTTTTTCAATGACCTGAACTGAGGTATATTATGGCCTACTGATGTTATGAGTAGACTACTGTCAACACGTTTTCTCTGTAATATTTTTCACATTTTGGTACCTGAATTCACAGGATTTTTTATACTTATATTTAAATATTTAAAAGTTTTTTTACCAAATCTTCAATTTAACGGAATGTGACTATTTCTAATTGTCTTTATAACACATTATTTATTGATAAAATGTTGCATTTAAAAGAGAAAAACCGAGCATTCTTCAAGCAACTGCCACTCAAGTTTTGCATTAGTCCACGATATAAAATGTCGGTAATGGAGAACTCATAAAGTGTTACAACAAAGCCCCAAAAAAGAACACAACATTGTAATCGTAACGAACGACATTTGTCATTATTCCCTGAACAGGGTATATTAAGTTTGGCACGAAGTTTGTAACACCCAGAAGAAAGCGTTGGAGACCCTATAAAGTATATACATATATAAACGATCAGTATGTTGAGCTGAGTCGATTTAGCCATGTCCGTCTGTCTGTATATATGCGAACTAGTCCCCCAGTTTTAAGATATCGTTTTGAAATTTCGCAAACGTCATTTTTTTTCAAGAAGCTGCTCATTTGTCGGAACTGCCGATATCGAACCATCAGACAGATCGGAATCAAGTTATTGTAAGGAAAACTTTTGCATTTGACAATATATATTCACTTAACTTTGGTATAGATTATTTTCTAAGACAAAAATGTAATATCCGAAGAAATTGTTCAGATCGGTTGACTATAGCATATAGCTACCATACAAACTGAATGATCGGAATCAAATGCTTGCATGGGAAACTTCCTCATTTACGATATATCTTCCCGAAATTGGTATGAGTTATTGTTCTAGAAATAATGTAATATCGGAAGAAATTGTTCAGATCGGCTCACTATAGCACATAGCTGCCATACAAATCGAATGATCGGAATCAAGGGCTTAAGGTTATAACATAATTTCCAAAAAAATTGTTCAGATCGGATTACTGTATCATATAGAGTACATTAGCTTCGGTGCCACCAAAGTTAACGTTTTTTCTTGTTTTAAAATGTAAAAGTGGGCGTTGGTTGTATCGACCAAACTTTTTATGGAGGAATTCCTTTGGCACCTCCTTATACAGTGTGAAAATATGTGAATTCGAAGGATAACCACATCCAATCCCCAAAAAACGGTTATTTTTAAATGCGTTTAATAAATACATAAAAATTTTGATAATGTGCGTGACCTACGATTAAGCAAAATCCCATACCTCAGAAATTACTCAAACAATTTCAACAAAAAATGGTGCATAACAATAAATGTATTTAAGTTGTTCGATTTTACGATTTTCAGTCAATGAGTAAGCTGTCCTAATATAATTAATTGAATGCACTATTTTTAATGACCTACACTTTAATTTTGGAAATGTGTGTGATATTCAAAATTGCTTAGTGTTGAATATGAATCGAATTGCCCGTGACCTTGGCCTAAGCCTCATGTCCCTAATATTATGACCTTCACTTGATGTTGACTTTTTCCTCTTATACTAAATATCTGTATTTAATTTAGCCGATGATCCGATCTGTGCTATACTTATGTTCGGAAATTCTAGCCTTGCCTCGAACAATATGACAAATTTAGTGAAGATACGACTGTATGTATTGTCCAATAAATAAGTTTTCCCTGTAAGAACTAGATTTTATTTGTCCGGCAACAATATGCTATACGTAAGTTGGCTTTTATATTTCGGGATTTAGCGATCCTAGTGTTACAGTTTGGCAACTCACACCTTTAACATTTTTGGTGGTATACATACTCAGAACGTTTTGACATATTACGCTATTTGTGTTGCTTATAGTTACTTAAAATATTCATCTCAGCCAAAAAATGGAATTGAAACGTGAACATTATCGAGCGATTAATTTTAACAACTTTCGGCGTGGATTGTCTCAGCAACAGTGCATCGATCAACTAAATTCAATTTTTAGCAATGAAGCTCCATCAAGGACCAGTATTTATCGATGGTATGGTGAATTCAATCGAGGCGTAGATCACCCGCACACGAATTTTTTAAAGGTCGTTCAAAATCAGTTGTTGTTCCGGAAACTATTAATGATGTGCGCAAAGTGATATTGAAAGATCGACATGTGACCTGTCGAGAGATTTAGACAACTATAGGCATTGCATGAAAATTTTACTGTGAAAAAAAAATGGTCCACGTTGGATCTCACGAAAATTGTCAACCGCTCAAAAACAGGCTCTTGCCGATTGGTCGAGAGAAATGTTAAACGAATACGATAACGATGCTTCGAAACACGTCGTGATAAATCGTGAATTTATACGTATGGGCCCGAAAGTAAACAGAAGTCGACTGTATGGGTGATTCGAAATGAGCCGAATCCAAAAAAAAGCTCTTCGCTCAGAAAGCATTTCCAAGCAAATGGTTACCGCTCTTTTTAAGAAATATTAAACATTTCACTGCTGATAGTTAAAGCTTTGAAGTTGTAAGTAATATTGTCAATCTTGGAAACAGCATCAACCCCAACAGCAATATCAGTCTTGATCTCCGGCGCAGAATACTCTTTCCAACAGGTGCTACTTTGGACGTAATTCAGCGAATCAAGAGAGCGGCTGTGCTGATAGGTGAAACCATTGTAAAGAACTGATTTGGCATCGAATTACTTTTTTTATTCCTGTACGAATAAAATCAACTAATAGGTCAACGTTTTGCGAGACTTGAAGATGCGGTTATATTATTTATGGGATCAGCGAAGTTTACTTCTGGGTGTTATTAAATTAATTAATTAAATTTTTCAATAAAAAAATATTAATGTTAAGCTACGACTTCCAGTCTATTGTATAGGACTCTGATTAGGTTGCCCATCATTTTATGTGAATGTACACTTTAAATATATTCAGCCATTATAACTATCAGTTTCTGGTTACTATTTGGTAGTTAATGGATGTTTCGTCGAATATATAAAATAATAAAACAGGTATCTGTTGAAGCCACTTGGAAATGAATGCTAAGTTGACGTAAATCAAACAAATTTACACTTATCCACTAAAATCCATCAATTAAATTAATTTCAGTTTGCAATTTTAATGAAATTGCCACCAAGGTATTTCATGATTTTTCCACATTGCACGCAACAGTAGAATATGCGATTGCAAGTGCATATGCGGTGTTACCGGCAGATTTTTTGCCAATTTAAATTTAATTATATTATTAATGGGCGAATAAAACAGATGGTTGGATAAACAACCGATGTAACGTTGTAATTTGCCGGTGATTTTTGCTAGACAACCAAAAACTGTGCACGCTTCGATGAGCATTTAAAATGCGGGATGCGGCATAGCTCATGCGGGTGCGGTTCGATTACGCGGAGAGAAGAGTAATGCATTGCGCTGACGTTAGCTGATAGTTGTATGATAAAAGTTGGACTGTAGCGTGAGTATTATGATCCACCAACGGCCATTGACCAACAAAAAATAAAAATAATCAAAAGCTCTTTATAAGCGCCGCACGTAAATCCCATTATAGTTTTCACTTTCTTCTCAGTCAAGCGATGGGTTAAATGGAATGCAGCATTTTCGTGAATAAATACGAACAAATTTGTGAGTACTCTTATAATGTTTCGTCAAATGAAAGCATACGAGTAATAAAAAAGCTTTTATGACGATTCGACATGAAGGTTCCGACTCTAGCCCCACACTGGCAAGTGTTTGTTTGTTGAATTACATATGTATGTAGTTGGTGGTATAAATATTTCGACAAATAAAAATAAATAGACAACTTTTAAAACTGATTGTGTTTATCTGCTTCCAAGTTGCAACCCATAAAAGCAAAGTATAATTCAATTATTATTCACGTGCCAAATTGGTGGGTGATAGAATATAACAATATTATTGTGAGCTAAAACAATAAATTTCTACCGTAAGAAATGTATGTTAGTTAAAAGTTAGTTCTTTTCACTTGAACATACATATATTTTATCAGATGTGATGATGACGATCTATGTACTCGTACTACATACTCATATATGCACCAGGTCGTGATTGCGCCTTTGTGAAATATTAAGTGGATGAACAGATCCGAAATTAGATTTTCTTCTCTATACATTTTTTGGAAGCAAATTAAAGACATTAAATTTTTAACTGTTTTAAAGTATTTTAATGAAATTTCTGTAAAAAAAGATGGGGAAAATTAAAAAAAAAAACGTTAATTACTTTTTAATTTATCATAATTTTTTCATGATCCTAGGAAGGACGATAACCATTCACGTACTTTTTAAAATAAATTGAGTTTTTGTGTTTCAGATCCAAACATGAGAAATCGTGTCCGCCAGTGAAAGAACGCATCTCATTCACCCAGCCATTTCTCCGACAGATGTCATCAAAAAATTCCGAAAAAAATTGTTTATATACTCCACGATATACCTCATGATATGTGAAAAAAGTTCTATTGTAGAATAAAAATTTCTTTGAAAAAAAAATTCAGAAAAAGGTCAGATTTGTCTACTGACTCCTTAAAGCCAGGGAAATTCACTTTAAGAAACATTAACTAGTAAAACGTCAAACAGAGGATTGCAATCGAAGCTATACTATTATATATAACTCATACACTGTCCGACATATTCTCCATAAGGTTTGTTGGAAAAACGAAAATCATAATAACTATGTAGTATAGGTTTAGGTATATGGGGGCTCGGGAAAGTATTGACCCGATTCATTTTGATTAATTTTGATGTACAGAGTTACTATTGTCAGGAAAGAATGCCCTCTGAATTTTAATTGTATATCTCCTATATTCACCGATATTTCCAGTCAAAAGTCAACTATAGATGGTGGAGGATACTTGGTCGTAAAGTGACATACAAAGAAATATTAGTGCAAAATTTTATACCGTTATAATATTGAACTGGAAAGTGAAATTGTGTTATATGGGAAGTAGGTGTGGTTGTAACTCGCCCATTTTCACGCTGTCACATAAGAATACAAGAAGAATACTACGCATTGAGTTTCGTCGAAATCGGTCGGTCGCGTCCCGAGACATGTGATTTCACCACCGGTTCCGAAGTGAGCAGGGTTATCTCCCGATCTCATTTATTTTCACACTGTCGATGTTTTTATAGTTTACTTGTTCAGCGAATTTGGTTGTTGTAGCTTAAGTAGTTTAGGAGATATGTACACTAAACGTATTAGAGGGCGGGGCCACGCCCACTTTTTCTAAAGTATGCAAGCCGAATTTCATCAAGATATCTCCATTTTTACTCAAGTTACAGCTTTCTCGTCATCCTGATCATTTATATACATATATATAACTCTTTATCTATCTCGTTTAGTTTTAGGTGATACGTACAACCGTTAGGTGAACAAAACTATTATACTCTGTAGCAACAGGTTGCAAGAGTATAAAACGTAAAGAAATGTTTTGTGGACCCATTGCCAACCATTCAAGCAGTTTCTTTTATGGTGATTTTCGCTAATGGTTCAAGCCATCAGAAAGCGTGGCTACCTTAAAGAATTTGAAGAATGAGCACTAAAGTGAGCACTAAAATGCACATAAAAACTACGTAAGCCCACAGTCTTTTATCGGAAATGCTTTACGTCCGTGTGTAATATCAATTTAGGGTGTTTAGAAACATCGATTTGTTTGAACATGCGGTTTGTTTGTCTTCAATTTGCTGTATAAATAGTGGAATTTGCTTAGTTCACTGTTTTCTCGATTTTCTTTTTTCTTATTTCTGCTCTTAGTGGTTAATATAGGTATGTACTATACCGGTTTTATTATGAGCTTGCTTATATTTTCTCCTTCACGGCAGTCGAACAGTTAGTTTCATTTCATCTACATATTAAGTGCATACTTACTTCGACACTCAAGACTGGCATTTTAGGATGCAGATAAGTGAGTAGGTATTTTCACGCTGCTAATTGAATGCCAATTTATTTTAGTTATTGGCTTGCACTTTTATTTCTACTCACTTAGTTTTGGTATTTAATTGTAATGGCATTGTTGGTATTTACTCTTGTCACTTAAAGAATTTTCTAAGCATAAAACCAGCACCAATAATAAATATTTACCTAAGCATCACTAAATCAAATTCAATGAATACTTCACAGTGTCTTCTATCATCAGGAAGCCAATTTTTTTATTTTATGGGAAATATTTTTTTGCGGAATATCTTTTATTGCGGATTGCCCACAACTTTAATTGTTTCCTTACCTAAAAGGGAGGAGCTGATGATTAAGTTCGATTAGTATCATTACAATTTTTCCCAGTGTGCTAGTTGTTATTCTTCATTATTTTGAGTTATGAATGATTTTGAGTTATGAATGAGCGTTACTATATGATTTCGTCATGACAACAATTCAGTCGAACCAGACTCAAACTTTTGTTTTAACCGCATGTGGATGAAATTTGTAGAATTTTAGAAAAATCGCAGAGTTTTGGAAGATAATTTACATTTACGCAGTGAAGTAATTTAGGTGCTATATACAGTGTATATTCTTTTTCGATGGCGACAATTGAAACTCGACATGAGAAATATGCCAATTTGATGTACTTTGCGGTAATATTTAAGGCCACTTAAGACCAATCAGAAAAAGTTTCTAATCCTCCAGAAAATTTGGAAGCCCCAGAGATTATGGAACAATCGAAAATCATATTTTTCAGAAAGTTTATGGTATGCACGAGGTATGATCTACATTGAACACCAGGAGAAGGGAAAAACACACAAGGATCACAGGGTTCCTTTATGTTGAATTATTGGGATTATTCGCCGTCGATTGGCCGTCGGATTGGCTTCCATACTATTTCTTTTGGTTTAAACTCGCTGGGCCGAAATTCGAGTCAGTATAGTTGTTATCAAAACAACGGGGGACTACTTTGAAGAACTAAGGAAAAGAGTAAACATTGTGATTATCGTTAGGTTAAGTAAGGCTAGTTAAAAGAAATGAATCGTACAGAAATATTGCATGTCCGGTTTAGGAACGTAACGAACTCCTCTTAAGCTTCTGCTGAGTCGTCTGGTAGAAGCGAAAGCATCAGGTCCAGCATGACTCTAACCACCTCTTTGCATGCTCAGCTGACCATACATATCTAAAACCCTTCTCCCTGTGGTTCGACCTCGTCGAAACAGCACGATTTCTGGGCGTTGGACGACCTCGATGGTAACTTATCTGAGCTTACCACCCCCGCGGGGATTAGGTAATCGTTACCAAAGCAACAATGATGCTATTCGAATTCAAAAGTTTGCAGTTACTGGTGTGGCTCGCTTTCGCAATGACTATCAACAAAGCACAAGAACAATGGTTGTGTGATATATAATATATGATATATATGATTTGAAACTGATCCGCGCTAAATCTCTCTGTGCGCCTCTGATTTTGCGCTATCTACTTGTCAGCATTGGAAATCTGTTACATTATCACAGCTCATTTATACTATGTTCGGACCGACATTGAAAACATGTTTTCGTGGAAAAAACTGGTTTTCGCACGAAAACTTGTGTTTTCGTCCATGTAAATTCTGTCAAACGAAAACACAGTTTTCGCTGAAAACTACTTGAGAACTTACATTCCACTCATTATAATCGGTGCCTGCTCTAGTTTAATCGATTTTTTTGGAAGACATGTTTTGCCGGCCCTACATTGTCACTTGATATTTGTTTACATTCCATATACAAATACAGCTGCTCACTGTTAAGGGGATTCTCTTGTTCTTGCGAAACCCTTGCACGGTGCACCAATTGCAGAATTTTCTTCTTGGTGCAACGGCACAGCAAACACACGCAAAAATTTATTTGCAGTGACTATAAAATATGTCAGACCAAAACCCATGTTTATTTTCGTGCCGTCATATATCACTAGATTCTGCAATGGGTGCTCTCTTGGCCTTGCATATTTCGGTATAGGACTTTTGCATTTTGTGTCATCTTGCAAGAGCAAAAGAATCCCCGTATTGATAGTAGTCAGTGAAAACTCATTGAAAACACACATTGTCGGTCCGAACGACTTACATTCGACAACATACAAATGTGTTTTCAAAATGTTTTCAATGTCGGTCCGAACATAGTATTAGACACTACAAAGGGAAAAAATGTAAACAAACAAATTATTTTTTATTTATTTAGTAAAGTCTATGAACATTATTTCTTACAGACTAATGAAAATTAGGATGCAACGAATCTAATTTCACCTGAAAATCAACTTAAAAAATGAAAAAATGCATCCAATATGTATTTCTATTATATGGAAAATATTTTAAAAAATACGGCTTTTATTTCAAAATACTATATGACAATCTTTTCTTTTGATAAATATTAAGCGATGTGAATTCTTGAATGACAATAATAGCTGTTTTTTTTAATCTTTCTAACGGCAGTGAGAACGGGCTGATTAGGGAATGTAATTAAATGTAATCTGATCCCTTTAAATTTTGGGTCTGAACGCGTCGAAAAATCTTCTGATTTATTCCATCACGCATCATTTGCCGTCAAGAAATAATTTCGTTAATATCGGATTGAATGTCACAAAAATCAGCAATGTCACAAAAATCAGCAAAATTACTCAAAATGAATAACTATTTGTAGTTATAATGTGATTCCTTCAAATTTATTTTAGTTGCTGGCGTGACAGGGTACTACAATTAGTGGTTAATATTTTTATACTCTTGCAACCAGTTGCTACAGATTATTATAATATAGGGTTATATATATGTGTAGATAAATGATCAGGATGACGAGAAAATTTGAAATCCGGGGCCCATCCGTCCGTCCGTGCAAGCTGTGAATTGAGCAAAAATTGAGAAATCTTGATGAAACTTGGTATTTCTTAAAGGCCATAACTAGGATATAGAACTCTAATTTGGCATAGGGGCAGAGACAAAGGCATTTGTAAGCGAAAAATTAATAAAAAGTGGGCGTGGCCGCGTTCTCTAATAAGGTTAATATACATATTTCCTAAACTACTCAAGCTACAACAACCAAATTTGCTGGGTACAAATTTTATAAAAACGTTTAACGATAGTGTGAAAATGTATTAAATATCTCCATATAATGGTATTGTCGGTCCATGTCTGATTTATATAACTGGAATTAATGATTATCCTTCTCTTATAATGGTTTGCCTGTGTGTTAAAAATGGGTTGAATTGAACCAATACGGGAAGTATTAACCCCATATACTTAATATAAAAATTTTCGAAATTCGGGCTGACTTTGTAGTTTTCCAGTGAAAACAAGAAATCGGGTTTTACTCATAACAGTGTATTTTTGTCAACTCAAAATCAACAATACAAACCTAAAAAATTGTCCTGCCAAACTTGAATTAAAGGCATCCCTCAAAAACTTTATAATATAATAAATTTATGTATCACTAAGTTAATTTTCGAAACGATTTTAGCGATACAATTCAAAATGTCTGCACTGAGTCTTGGCCCAGTGCAATTAATAAGGAAAATCTAGCATAAAATTGGCGCTTACCATACACTACTGAAGGAGCATACAAATATTTATCCGATTCCGAATAGCTCACACATTTTATGAATTTTCGTAGCCTACCGTATGCTCGATGGCCTGTCGAGAGCCGACTAATAGAGGTACCGAACCGAAATTGTGATTAACTTTTCATTTTACTTCAAAGCATTAACGTATTTTTAGTAATTTTAAAAGTAATAGAGCTATTAAAAAGGTTAAAAATATTTAATGAAGAATTACAAACATTTAACTTAAATATTTACGGATTTCATCGCCTACATTTGCATGTACGTAAGCCAAACATATGTGGTGTATTAGAGCGCATTAAGATTAAAATCTAGAAGCTACGCATAACATAATCACGCTTAGTAACCTCATGCAAAGTAAAATTATTGTGCGCACTTTTACGGTGTGCAGAGTGGAGAAAACAAAAATTCAATGAGGAAAGTTTAGACAAACTAAAGTTATGTTCAATTCAAAATGACTAAGCTATATAAATGTATGTTTCTTTACGAAAAATAAGTTACAATATTTTTTAGGTATGCTTTGGATTTTATTTAAAAAGTTGTATAAAAATATCAAGGACTTTATTTTACTTTCATAAATTTTTAATATTTGGTTAGTAGTAGTATAGAGGTGTCTTTGCAAATCGGGAATACGCGTAGATCTCGTTGACAAGCTTAGTTCCCGTTAATATGAGGGAAAAAAGAATGGAATGGATAAGTGTAAAGTGTAACCAAAATATTTTGTTTCCTCACGGCTTTTAGGATCAAAAGAGAATAATATTTTCAATTTTGTTTAAATGGCAATATTCATTATTCGATGAAACCGCGACTGGCTTACAATCGTATTTCATATCATATAATAGTTTATTACTAAGTTCCATTGCTATTGTAAATTTTGCTTCATGTAAGAAATATTTACCTACATATATTTAAATCAATCTAGTTAACCCAAATGAGATATAAACACTATAAATCGGATATATTGGGTAAGAGGAAGGTTGATTGCATTAACTTTTGGAATTGCTGTAGTATATTAGAGAAGTACATTGAACCTTTTTTCGGTGAAAATTCTGGCATATATGATGCACTGAGATCCACATATTCCTTATCTGGAGGACCGGAGAGTTATCATCCGCTTGATATAATTTTCAGACAGGTGATAACGCCACTGTCTCTCGATTTACGACCATTTTCACTGTGTATTTTAGTGAATTGTTGTTTTCTACATTCTCGTGATATAGGGAATGGGCAGGGTTAATAATATTTTTCACTGTTTTAGGAAGGGCTGAAAGAATTGATTACTTTTTTTTATTTAGGGGTTTCACATAGTCTCATTTTTCTAAAAAATTGTAAAATTTATGATTTTACGATGCGTTGTGTTGTGAGTCCCCAAAATATGATTAACACTCTAACTAACTGTGTCACTGTGCAGCGTTTGTTTGCATGCGCTAATTACGCGTAAGTCAAAAATGGAAATAGAAGCGGAAAATTGGTGAATATAAAGAGAATCAAAATATGCATTAAATAAACAATTTTAATGCTACCAAGGAAAAGAAAGCTGCCGGTGTTTTCTTTATGCAAGCCACTTGTTCTTTACTTTTCATTTATAGTTTATAAATATCATGAATTATTTTATTACATTTCATATGAGCACTTTGCGGTGCTTTCCCTTTTTGGTTGGATTTGGGTAAATGTGTTGTTGCACTGTGCGCTCCATTGCAGATACTGCCAAAAATAAACATATTTGCCGAATTTCACTTTTTGTGCAACCTTTGTGCTCTTGCAGAAGTGCACACAAGACTCTACAACCGGTTTTTGGCATGCAACACAAATTGGAAATTTCCTGTGCGAAATGACCTGGTGATTGCAGTAGCTTTTACTATATCAACCACTTGTGCGTACATATGACTTTATTAAAATCCACACACGCACACTTCTTTGTGCTGAAACATATACGAGTATATATGAATGTCAGTATATATAAATTGGTAAATGCCTGTATATTAGTTTGTCAACCGAAGTTATACTTTGAAGCCAAGAAAAAAATTCTTGCACACAAAGATAGTTGGTAAACACTTTTGACCATCGCAGCAGCCAGCTCGTTTAATAATTAGGTCAGCTATTACTTTAATTACACACTTTCACTAATTTTGTGTTTGTATATAGATTGAGGATACACTGTTGACCATCGATTGCAATAGAATGTTATAAAAAAATTAAGCACAACCACATATATACATTAAACAAGCATTATTTATTTCCTCTTACTCACTTTGCTATGATTTGCTATTTTTAAAACAATTCCTTTCGAAATTCAGAGATACTTTTTTAAAACAATTACTTTCCAAAATCAGAAAAACTTTTCACTCTTCTTATGCTGCACGCACACTTCATTCTTATATATTAACGTTTGTTGTTTTGGTTTCGGCAACTTAACGGCCGTAATTCTGCCAATTACCACAAACACTCGCTTAACCCAGCTAAGCATTCACCGGCAGGTTACAAAAACTTTAATAAACACTTTTCACATTATTTTTCTTTAAGACTTTTCGCGTCGCTCAATGCACTCCACACTAATTGTTGCTGTTGAATAGTTAAAGTTAAAGCAAACTTCTTGGCATTAGATATCTCTGAAGCACTTTTACTCGAAATTTCTGAAACTGGTAGCTCACCTTGGCGCGTTCACGTCGCATTTGGCAGTAACTGTCTGACTGAGCACAATTCGCCTGCAACTCGTTATTTTGTTAAACTCGAGAATTCTTACTTGGGGCTGCAGTTTTCAACTTCAAGCTTACCACGCAGACAGCCAGCTGTTGCTTCTTCTTGTTTATTCTGTTGAACTCGTTGTGATTGTAAAAGTTGGTGGAGAAGCTGCCAATGGCGCATAAGTACGAACATACACAACCAATGCCATAAAGTATACCTGAAATCCAAGAAGTTATGGTGGCTTTTAACCGTTTGGTGGTTTGCTTGAAAACAAAAAAATAGAGAGACATTGTGAGAGTGGCCAATTTCATGGAGTCTTCTTTATCGCAAGGATGACAGTTATTGCTTACATATGCTGTAAGAAGAGCCAGTAGCTTTCTTGCATGCGTACAAGTAAAATAGTTGTAGCGGTTTTGCACAACAGGTTACTAACTTAATGTGTTGTCTCAAACTAAGCGTTTTTTAATTCTTCCTGTTGTTTGTTGAACTAGTTTTAATTTGTATCAGCTCCTCTCTTGATTTGAGGTTGCTTCCCGTGGATGTTAAGTACTGTTTGATGAGTCCGAGGGTGGTTTGGCTGTAGATTAATTGGAAAACTGGATTTATGTATTTGTACAAGCATTTGACAATATAATTGGTTAATAGCTTGCTTTCCTCTGCTAATGGTAGTCACCTTGTCGCGGTGCAGAGGCTTAGTCGCAAGGCATACTCGGCGCCCCCCAACCGGTGTGGACGGTGCTGAATGGCGCCATCCAGGCGGGCTGTCGGGCGCCGCATGCGGGCGGCGACCAAGGACTACCACCTCCTAATCCAGGGTGTCATGCGACCCGTGCCCATTGGATGATTTGCAGCCAGGAGGAAAATTCGGCTGTATTCTAACGGAGCCTCCCCAACACCGGGCCGAATTGGGGTGTAACGGTGGCCTTACCGCGCCAAGGGGCTCTGGCGTGGCGGACTCCCTAGTTCCCCATTCAACAAGAAGACCCGACAGCTCACCTCGTTGAGCTAAGGGTCGTACGAACAAGATGGATATTAACACAAAAACAAAAACAACAACAACAACGAATAAGGAGGAATCGACAACGCAACGAAATAGGACTACGGATATTGAATACGACAGGGAGAAGGCAAGAACAGGAGGAGCAGCTGGAGGCCGGGGAGGTCAAGGAGCTAAACGGAAGGTTAACTACCTTGATGATCTCTCGCCAGAGGCGCGGGCGCTGTTCGAGGAGCATGCCAGAGAAGACGATGACGACATGCCCTCTAGCAGCGGCGCCCGCCGCTCAACAGACGTCAGGACAGCGGATGCAGCCCAAAGCACCACCAGGGCCCACCGAGACAGGCCAAGGCACTCTGACTTGGGAGAGTCGCATCGGGCAGAGGCCGGTGGCGCACGCAGAAGGAGAAGGAGGCGCAGGAGAGGAGGGCAGAGATCTCTCCCAACGGTGGACAGACCCGGAGGGTACGATGACCCCGGAAGAAGGCCATGAGCGGTGCCTGCCTCAAGTGGTATCTGCGGTACCTCCGGGATGGGATGACCCCCGAAGCGGCGGAATCCCTAGCCAAGCGACGGTACGTGGATACTGCGATATCCCCAACAAGGGAACGAGGCGAGGCAGTATCGGAAAGTGCGCGAGGCAGCCGGTCCATAGACCGCGGCCAAGTTAGTGTACCACTGACCGAAACGCGCGGTGACGGGAAGGCGGTCACCTTTGCAGAGGCCGTGAAGAGAAAGAGCGGTCAACTTACACCACAGGCGCCCCCCAGCTCGAAAAGGCCAAGGGACAGCAGCAGGAGAACCGAAGGTCAATCATCAGCACCGGCTCCCCCCCGGGTGGAGGAGGGGCGGCTCAGGTATGTGGACGCTGTCAAAAGCATCCGCATGGCTGTACTGCCTCAAGACTACCCGGCGGTGTCGTTGGAGTCGGAGCAACTCACGGTGCTCCAAAACCTCCTCCTAGAAGAGGTAGCTGGCGGAGCTGAATACGCGGCATCCTTCCTCGGGGTTGAATTCAGAGGGGAATGCTACAGGTGGACTGCAACGACCAGGAGTCCGCCGACTGGCTGCGGGAATTTACCCCAAAGCTAAGTGGCTGGACCGGTCCAGTCCTTTGTGCGAAAAGGGCGGAGGACCTGCCAGTTATGCACAGGATGACGGTGTTCCTCCCCCGGAGCGACGACAAGCCGTACCAGTTTGCCCTAAACTTAATAAAAAACCAAAACCGGGGCCTTAGCATCGCGGCCTGGCGAATTGTCAGTAGCCAGCTGGAGGACAAAGGAGAGCTACGAGGTTGGAGACTGTACCTGTACATAGTCGACGAGTCGTACAGGTACATACGTGCAGCAAGCTTCCGCCTATTTTATAGGTTCAGTATGGTGGTCATGAGGCCGCATAAACCAGTGACTACAGGAAGCAAGGAGGACGGGAAGACTGCCACCCAGCCGAGTGGTAGCGCGTCAACACGAGCAGAAACGATGGTGAGCAAGGCGATGGAGAAGATGCAGGTGGACGCCGTGGCAAAGCAACCGGGCGTGAGCAGGGTTGAGCAGACCACGAAGGTCGCTACCGCTGACGCCCTGGATGCCCACGAAACCGAGCTACCCTCCACCCAGGAGCTCCTCGAGGGACTAGAGGACCCAGTGGACAGCAGCGCGAACGACGGAGGGATGTGGACATGCCCCCCTCGAGCCACTACCTTAATGGCCGTCGACGTGGAGGTTGCCCAAGTGAACCTGCATCACGCGGCGGGGGCCTCAGCAGTGATTGCGAGCAGGTTCACAGCGGATAAATTGGGCGTTCTGTTGATCCAAGAACCATGGGTCTACAAAGGAGAGGTCAAAGGCCTCAAGACGGAACAAAACAAGGTAATCTGGGACATCTCCAGCGAGAGGCCTAGATCGTGCATAGTGGTCAGGAATAATGTCAATTTCTTCTGCATTTCAGAGTTCCTGACGCAGGACTTGGTAGCAGTACAGGCCAGAGACTGGGAGGGCAAAAGCTTCGTCCTGGCATCAGCCTACTTCCCAGGGGAGACAGCAGCAGCACCCCCTGAGGGAGTGATTAGGCTCGTGGAGTACTGCAGGAGGTACAGGCTGCCCCTCATCATAGGATGTGACGCGAATGCTCACCACGTGGAATGGGGGAGCACGGATTGTAACGCAAGGGGTGAGTCTTTACTAGAGTATGTATTAGGTAGTAGTTTAGCAATCGAGAACGTGGGTTGTGCACAGAATAATAAGGTTCGCACTGAAGGTAGAGGTCAGGCAACTCCCCCCGAGACGCAACCCCCGCAGAACAAACTGGGGTGTTTTCAGGGAAAAACTAAAGGACGGTTTACAAAGGCAGAACCAGATCGACGATAGCGTCACGGGCCTGGGGATAGAGAGCAGGGTGTTGGCACTAAACGAGTCAATCACCAAAGCCTACAATGAGAGTTGTCCCCAAATAGCGCCCACAGACAGACGTAACTGTCCTTGGTGGACAAGAAAGCTCGCAGACCTCAGGAAGAAGGTACGCAGCCTATTTAACAAGGCGAAGCGTACAGGGGTCTGGGAGGAGTACAGGTGCTACCAAACTCTATACAATAAAGAGATTAGGTCAGCAAAACAAAACAGTTTCAGGAGCTTCTGTGAAAAAGTCTCCTCCACACCAGAAGCGGCGCGGCTACACAAAGCTCTGGCCAGTGGAAAGACAAGCACGGAACTGGCCATTAAGAGGAGCGACGGGACGTTTACGGCCAACGCCGAGGAAAGGGCGTCAGAGCTCCTGCGTGCTCACTTCCCGGAGACTATCCCGGTGGACCAAAGTCCACCTGTGAGCGAACATAGGCCAACCCGCTGGGATTGGGCAACCGCCAAACAGCTAGTTACTGCGGACTCGATCAAGTGGGCTATGGCCACGTTCGAAAAATTCAAGTCTCCGGGGGTGGATGGCATCTTCCCGGCGTTTTTGCAACAGGGCGAGCAGCTGTTGCTACCTCACCTTGTTCGGCTGCTAAGGGAGAGCCTTGCACTGGCGTACATCCCGGACCCATGGAGGACGGCAGAGGTGATCTTCATACCGAAAGCGGGTAGGAGGGACTACTCCTTGGCCAAATCTCACAGGCCGATCAGTCTAACCTCCTTCCTGCTGAAGACGATGGAAAAGATCATTGACAACAATATTAGGTCGACGGTGCTGAAAACTGCACCCCTGCATGCTACTCAGCATGCATACAGAGCAGGAAGATCAACCAGTACGGCTCTGTACCAGTTGACCTCAGAGATCGAGAGTTCAATGGAAGAAGGGGAGGTGATTATATGCGCCTTTCTAGATATCGAAGGTGCCTTTGACAACACGTCTCACAGGAGTGTAGCCAGGGCACTGGAGAGAAGGAAGGTGGCTACACCGGTGCGCAGATGGATTGACGCTGTGCTGCGCACCAGAATAGCTGAGACCAAAGTTGGCGATACAACAATTCGTCTAGGGGTGACAAGAGGGTGCCCACAGGGAGGTGTGCTATCACCTCTACTGTGGAGCCTTGTCGTGGATGAGCTGCTAGAATTGCTAACTGACAACGGGATCCGCTGCCAAGGGTACGCGGACGATATTGTGATATTAGCAAGAGGTAAATTTGAGGATACTCTCTGTGACCTAGTACAACGCGGTCTGAATCTGGCAAAGGGGTGGTGCAGGGGTTGAATTAAACATCAACCCCTCGAAGACAACCATCGTCCCATTTACAAGGCGCAGGTCCCTACCCGGCCTGAGGAACCTCACACTTGAGGGCAGAGAGATTGAAATGACTAACAAGGTTAAATACCTAGGTCTCACTCTGGATTCTACCTTACGATGGAAGCAGCACGTGAACCAAACGGTAGCCAAGGCAACAAAGGCACTGATGGTATGCAAACGGCTGGCGGGTAGATCCTGGGGATGTAAGCCAAAAATCATTAGGTGGTTATACACCATGATTGTCCGACCGATTATTACATACGGGGCGGTGTCCTGGGCCTCCGTGGCGGCACAGGCTTCGGTGGGAACCCAACTGGCCAAACTACAGCGGCTGGCATGCTTGTGCATGACGGGAGCCATGCGGACCTGCCCTACGGCGGCTCTGGAGGTCCTGCTGGAGCTCACACCGCTCCATATAATAATAGGTCAAGTAGCCAAGAACTCACTTCTGCAGATAGCAGCGGAGGGTGGTGGCAAAGGCAAGATAATTTCGTCCCAGAGGATGGAGAGAATAAGTGGTGATATTCCTATTGCCCTCCTCCCAAGGGACGGCATCAGCAAAACGACCCACTTAACAAGGAAGTTTAAGGTTACCCTTGGTAGTAAGAGTGAGTGGAACGACACCACTCTTGAGCAAATGCTAAGGGATAGCACACTGAGGTGGTACACCGATGGCTCGAAGACATCGGAAGGAATAGGTGCGGGTATCGCGGGTCCGCGTACCAAGCTCGCCATTCCGATGGGAAACTTTCCGAGCATTTTCCAAGCCGAAGTTCTGGCCATAAGCCGGTGTATTGAGATAAACCTTCACCGAAACTATCGCAACGAGCGAATAGCTATAATCAGTGATAGTCAGGCGGCACTAAAAGCGATTTCCTCTTACGAAATCAAATCGCTGCTAGTGCAAGAGTGTAGAAACAGGCTGGACAACCTAGCCGAAAAGAACCAGGTACACCTTATCTGGGTGCCTGGTCACAGGGGAATAGCCGGCAATGAGCTGGCTGACGAGCTTGCCCGCTCCGCAGCCTCCACTGCTATGGTGGGGCCAGAACCATTCACTGGAGTGGGTCCCCATACGGTGAAGGAACTGCTCCGCAAAGAGGAAAGAGCGTGCAGGGAGGCACACTGGCAGCGAGCGCACGGGATGCGTCATGCCAAACTGTTAGTGGGGGGGTATAACCAAAAGAGGTTCGAGACTATAATCAACCTCCCAAGAAAAAAACTCAGGCTCCTGGTCGCATTCTACACCGGCCACTGCAAGCTAAGAAGGCATTTATCTAACATGGGCCTCTCAGCTTGCGCAAACTGCCGGTTCTGCGACAGTGAGCCTGAAACCCCGGAGCACCTGCTATTCGACTGCAAGGCAGTCTGTAGGCGCAGGTCAAAGGCCCTCGGATCCATGTTTCCGGATAGGGATCACACTGCCTCGCTAGCACCCGGTAGGATACTGGACTTCATCAATCTGCTGGGGCTAAGCGAGTCTTTGTGAGCTAGGTGAGGGCACAATAGACCCGTGGTCGCAGTACATGCCTCAATCAACAATCTAATCTAATCTAATAGCTTGCGTTACGTTTGGGATAAAAATTGCAATCTTTCAATATAAGAATAATAGTTCAAGCTTAATTTCCTTGAAATATCTAATACCTTTTCGTGATATTTTAATATTATATCCCAATGTTTATGTCCGTTTATATCTTTATCTATTACTTACACTGTTGTAATGATTACTATAGCAATAAATGAACATTGTAAAAAATATTTTGAAGATGTTTTCTGAAAAACCAAAAAAGTCCTCATCGAAAACATTGCTATTGAATATTTACACTTCAATGATAGTAAAAGAAAGCGATTTTAAACAAGTTAATTACTCTTACTCGTTTAGAAGCACTATTGATAGAAAAATACTGGCTTGTGACGTCATCGATGGAAGGAGCGGTGTTTTTCAAATTAAAATGAAAGCTTTAAAGTTCGTCTCGCTTATGACATTCGTTTCATTTCTTATATTTAATTGCTATTGCTGGCAAAGTAAAAATTATATCAAAAATCGTTTCTTCGTAGTTCATCTAAATATCAGATTACAAATTCGTTTTTTATATGTCTATTATTTATGTCTACCTATCGATTGTGTGTATTATTTAAAACTTATCGAGAGATATATAATATATATATAAATTATCAGGATAAAGAAAAAGAGTTAACTTCTTGTCCGTCTGTGCGGCGGTATGTCGTGAAAACAAGAACTTGATTAAAAACTTAGATCTTAATTAATCTTTGTACTTTGGACTAAATCGAAAACTTTTAAGTTCCCTAAATAAGTTCCACATAAAGATAAATAAATACAACAGAGCCATACAATTTTACATCCAACAAGGCACCAAAAGCGGTCTATGTTGCAAGAATTGGACAATAGACCTATCTCAGAAACTTCAAAATAGATTTTAACTAAATTTTGGGCAGAATATTTTTGTGCCAAAAATCAATAGAATTGGGATTCCGAGCTTCCGCATAAATTTATATCGCATCCATCGGCCAATACTTAAGAAATCGTAATAAAATTTGTAAAGAGACTATTTCTAATAAGTAAGGAATGTCAAAGTTCGGGTATAATCGAATATTTCATACTCTTGCAACTTGTTGTGTACCGAATTTAGCTGAAATTTGTCGAGTAGGTCCGGAGATATGTTATTTCACCTACCTTTACACTTTGGCAACAGCGAATGTCACATTCGATGGGACGATGAGCTGTATGAGATATACGATAACATTGACATAGTTCAGCGAATTAAGAGACGCCGGCGACGTTGGCTAGTTCATGGCGTCCGAATGGATGAAAATGTTTCAACTCTGAAAATATTCGGCGTAGTACCAGATAGGAGAAGCAGAGGAAAAGGAGGATCTCCACTCCGTTGGAGAGATCAGGTGCAGAAGGACAGAGCTGCACTTGTTATCTCGTATCGTTCCATCGAATGCGATATTCGCCGTTACCAATGCGCAAAGGACCATAAATCGTCCGCAAAAGCTTTCTCCCGAAAACTCCTAACGTCGACTCATCACATGTTGTTATGGTCCATGCCTTTGATCCCAGATTACCTTGTTTGAATTAATATTGAGGCCCCTGACATTCCCTTTATGGAATTATGTCTCCTGTATAAGCAAGATCTTCTACCACTATAAGGACGGTTCTATGACGAAATGGTCCTCATCTTCGCAGGCCTCTGCATTGCTATTCAAGTACTTTTGTATCTCCAGAAGCTCCTGCGTGGGGGATAGCAACCCACATTGCACTCCTGGCTCCTACCTGGAGACCCCTCCATAACCTTAACAGTGGCAGCTTGTTTGGGCGTACATACGCCAGAATAAGTAGCATCCGTCCGGAATACTCAAGATTGCTTTGACCGAGGTATTGATTACCTCGTTTTGGTTTCTAACGATCCTGAGAGCAAACTCGTAAGTCTGAGAAGGAATATCGTCATGTTATACAAGGGTGGAGTATTCTCTCCCCTCTTCGCGCATAAAACGGGACCATTCCAGCCTACCAGCTTGGGAGCCATTAGCCAGTTAGCACTTATTTCATTCTTGCAATCCACCTGCAATATACCACCCTTTAAGTATAGTACACTTCATGGAAGGATACTGCGTTTCCACACCACCTATACTTTTTCCGACCCAGAGTCTCCGCCGGGGTTGTATGGCTTTTAGAGTATCCGAATATCTGCGCTGTCCTCCACCAACCGAGGGGGATTCGTTGCGGAGAGTTGGCTTCCGGCTAACTTTATTTTTGAAAGGAATTGATGACAGGAGATATTTTTCCCTTACCCTCGATCACGACCAAACCCATTTGCTTCGCTTCTTTGTCCAACCTAGAGAAACCAGAACTAACGACGCGGTTGTTATGACCAATGGTATCGATGTCATCGGCATACGCCAGCAGTTGTACAGTCTTGTAGATTTTACGTTCTCTATTCGCATCTGCAGCTCGAATTATTTTCTCCGGAGCAGATCGAAGAAGTCGCACGAAAGGGAGTCGCCTTGTCTGAAACCTCGTTTGGTATCAAACGGCTCGAAGAGGTCCATCCAGATCCTGATGGAACTTTTGGTATTACTGAACGTCAGTTTACACAGCCGTATTGGTATTGCGGGGCTACCAAAGTCAGACATAGCCGCATAAAGGCCTTTTCGTGCTGTATAATACAGCTTTAAAATTGACGAAGAGGTCGATCCTCTCTTTACGGGTCTTTTGTAAGGTTTGGGGCAAGGTGAATATCTGGTTAGTTGTTAGTTTTCCAAGCTTAAAGTCCAATCAGTTTGTTGACGGTGGGCTTTAATCTTTCACACAATACGTTCGATACACAACGGGTCGGGTACGGGTTCGAACCTTATACCCGATGTTGAGGACGCTTATCCCACGGTAGTTGACGCAGATTGTGAGGTCTCCTTTTTTTTGATTGGGCAGAACACACTTAAGCTTCAATCGTTCGGCATGCTTTTGTCAAACCATATTCTACAAAGAAGCTGATGCATGCTCCTTATCGGTTCCCCGCCGCCGTATTAATATAGATCTGCAATCCATAGGTCCCCGCCGCTTTGTTGCTATTCAAATATTGCTCTGCTCTTTCGGTTGGCATTATACCATGTATGTATATACATACTCGTATACTACCTCCATTCCCATATACTACATGTAATGATCTTTATGATTTTAATACACACTGTGCTAAATATGTAAACTACTTATTATGAATAGAATTGGTTTAACCCTCATACCTCTAACATAAATAATTTCGATCCTCTGGTTGAAGTTTTTCACTAGACTATGATTTTAATATAATTTTCGTTGACGCGATTAATATAAAGGGTGGGCCATATAAAATTTTAAATTTAAAAAGTAAATAAAAAAATAACGGTTTGATATTTTTCAAAGGTCTAACATTTATTTAAAAGGTTGTTTTATGAAATTTATTTGTGGAAAACAATTTCGGACAAATGACCACCACGGCTGAGTTTACAGTAGCTTATCCGATCCACCCAATTTTGGAGTATTTTCTCTATGGTTTCTTATGGCAGCTACAGCAGCTTGAATCTCGTACTTTAGATCTTGAATTGTTTCTGGATGGTTGGCGTAACATTTATCTTTAACAGCTCCCCTCAGAAAATAGTCCAACGGAGTTAAATCGCAGCTTCTGGGAGGCCAATTCACATCACCTCTTTTACTGATTATGCGATTTTCGAAGATAGGGGTAAAAGATTGAGTGTAGCGCTTGCTGTATGGCACGTAGCGCCGTCCTGTGCCCCAAATGCGACAATTCTGCTTGTTAACGTAACCATCGAGGTGGAAATGAGCCTCGTCCGAAAAGATGATTTTTCGGTAAAATTGACCATCCTCGTTTTTTTTTTTTTGTCAATATTTCCCAGTTTTCTTCTAGTGAATAGCGACCCATTTCGTAAATTTTAGACTTTTTACTGAATATCAGTCACTTTCCGAATGGTATTTGACGTTTCCAATGTCGAAATATAGATAATTCAAATTTAAAACGTTAGATGGCCCACCCGTTATAATAATAATACTAAGGAGTACAGTAACTTCTAAATAAGATACCAAGTTTGGCTGTTATACGTTCATGGTCATCGAATAGTGAATGTTGAATTCATTCGCAACATTTTATACTCTTGCAATCGGTTGTTACAGAGTATAATAGTTTTGTTCACCTAACGGTTGTACGTATCAGCTAAACCTAATCGAGATAGATATATGATTATATGAAGATCACACCGAACACTCCCCATATTACGGTACCTAAAAAATACTAAAAGTGCGATAAATCAATAACTAAATACTACTGATATGTGAAAGTGGCCATTTTTAATTCCATCTGATTCTTTCTTTTTCAGTGTACGAATAACGCCTTTAGAGTATGCCATCTTATGACAAAATAATGTCCAAATCCAACAAAAACTGTTCAAGCCCCTAGGTATGAAATATGTGGACCCCAGTACCTTAGTTGAATTTTTATCGCAAATATGTGTAAGATTTATAATTGATATTTGGGATAATGCTTTCCTGACAACGGTATGTCTATGTGATATTGGGTTGAATTGGGTCAATACTTCCTTTTGCTCTAATATGCCTAATGCAACGATTCTCGATCGTTTTTTACTGAGGTACCTTAATGAATCTTAGTGAACATTTTTTTAGAATGTGGCATATACCCCCATATCCCATATACTACATACAATAATGTTTTTTCTAACAAATCTTATGCCAAATATGTCGTTCAATGTAGGACTTATGTCTAAAATGCTATTTATAAAATGCTTAGATTCCGATCCTCTGATTGACGTTTTACATTTTGCAACTTAGCAAGAGTATAAAATGTACGGTTGTACCCAAATTTAGCCCTTCCTTACTTATTTATTATTACAGTTTTACTTACTACGTCTGGTTTTTATCATTTGTACGTACCCCATCATGAAGACATAAAACGCCTAAAAGTATATTCGTTTAAAGTTGCTTATTTGTATGCGAGTTAAACATATACTTATACAGTGATACTAAAAATGTCCAACATTTAAAATTTCTGGGTGTAATTTCTAATGGATTTACAATAAAATCTTATTTTAAGATTTGGTAATTATGAATTGGTGTGCGCTTTCTGGCATCACTCCAACATTGAAAACAAAATAGTATTAACATTTCTTTAACATTTTTGTAGTGCTATTTTCCTTTTATTTTGGAAATGAGGTCAGAACATTCGCTGTTGTAAACTCAGAAATAATCACGTAGGCGGTGTCTACGCCAATCAAGAAGAAGACTACATAACTTTAAAAGTCTCGGCTGTCGGCTGTCTTTTAGCGTTCTTTTAAAGTTAAAGCACTGGCATAAGGCTTTTGTCAAATATACATACTTTCATATGTAACAATAAGCTCAACCGTTTCCTTTAGTATTCCGATAACAGGACTAACGTCAACACCCTAATGCCCGACAACTGTGGGTTATGTCTAAATCCTAGCCATTCTAATTATTCTGGTAATATCACTAAGATGCATTAGTAAAGCCAGTTTATATTGTGTGATAAACGCTTTGGCTGCGCAATAAATGCAGAATAAATAAATTATTATTATTCGTAACGTTAGAAGTTAGTAGTACGATATTCACAAAAATACCCATTAAAAGATTTCAGAGAATTTTTACTTTTATAATAAATACTTTTATGCTATATATGTATATAAAACGTTCAATAATTTATTACAAACTAGATTAAAACTAAGCTTGAATTAAATACGATAAGCTTCTTCATTGCAGCTCATTCGGTGACTCTAAATTTAGGCTTCGCGCGTAACCCCCATAACCGCTACCGCTGTGGCCACCTCCCATATGTCCGTGTCCGCTGCTGTGTCCTTCATCATAGGAGTGCGAATGGCTTGAAGTGTATACGGGTTTGGAAACAATTTCGTATGTTGTGGACTTTCCACCGCCGGAGGCCAAACTCTTCAAACCCAATACACTGGAGAGTGTAAAGGCCATTAGTGCCGTCATGAGTGCTTTGCCAGCCATTAACGCTACAGCACCCATACCAATGGCCATGAGAGTTCCTAAGATGAACAAATATATTTAGTAAATGAGAAGTTCTCACTATGGAGGAAATGGTGCTTACCCTTCATCATTAGACCAGCGGCGATGAGCGCCTCCATACCACCTTTTTTGCCAAATTTTCCTTTACGTCCTGTCTCCACAGCTGAACGGGCCTCCGCCATTGTTTCGCTGTCGATCAATTTGAAACGGAGGAAGTGTGTTTGCAGGAAACTACTCAATTTGTTCACAATGTATCCATTGAGGCGTGAGTTAGGGTCATTCGGGTAGCTTCGTGCAACTTCTATAGTAATCGAATGTGAGAATATACAAATATATGGATTTTATTAGAAAGTTTATATCTTCCTTACTCTTATTGTTACAAAAGGTGACTCTAGGATGGGATTATATTAAAGGAAGTTTAGTAATGTATATACGAGTATATAGAAAGCGAACAGATACTTCACAATCAAAAGTTAGGCTTTTAATTTATTGTTTTGGCTAAGTATCTACATAGGAAAAGGTCAATTAATTCAAATAGAAAATATCGGTTAAAAATCTGTCATCAAATCGTAAACCTTGGATGGATATATGAATCTCACATTGATATCTTAGCAAGTTTTTTCTTCGTTACAAAGCGAAAGAGATACTTAAATTTTTGAAATTATGATTTACAAAATTTGCGAAATTTTAAATCCCCTGGAAATATTTTTGATTACAACAAGGAACGTTTTAAAAGATTATATATTTCGAAATTAACAGTTTTAAAAGTGCGATGCTCATACTTTCCAATAAATTTTGCTTACAAGCGTCCTTTTCCTACGACGGTTCAATATACTCTAGAAATTTAACCCTCTTTCCAAGAGAGTATAATTGTTTTTATCTCCTAACGGTTGTTTGGAAAATGAGATATTGCGATGAAATCAGTACATCTTTTTCTGAGTTCATGACCTTGAAAGTTTGGCCACAAAATGTCGTTTATTAAAAGTCTAAAAGGCACGGGGACATCTGCGGCATGAGACACTTTGAGAAAGTTTACATGCCCTCGCCCTCTTTAGGATTCAAGTACCTCTCTCCCAAACAACCAATCTTGTTCAGAATAAATGTACCGTTAGAAAGTGTAAAAATGGGTGGAATCAGTTTAAAAACTTTCCCACTACCTACATAACGGTTATATTGAAGGTGCGATGACTCAATAATTAAAAGCGTCAGAGATACTAAATTTTACACACGAGATGATTGCTACAGAGAATTATTGTTTTGTTGCATGTATCAACTAAAACTAATCGAGATAGATATAGGGTTATACATATATAGAAATGATCATGATGACGAGAAAAGTTAAAATCCAGTTGACTGTCTGTCTGTCCGTCCAACCGTCCGTCCGTGCAATCTGTAACTTGAATAAAAATTGAGATATCTCGATTAAACTTGGTATGTGGGTTCTTCTACTTTATTGGCGTAAACACCGCTTCGCGTTTATAGCCGAGTGGGTTCCTTAACATAAAAAAAGTAACGATTTCGCATATTCGGATACACATAAAGTGCCATAACTAAGCTCTGATTTAAGATATAAAACTGCAATGTGGTACAGAGGATCACGGTAGCAAAGGGCACCTGTGAGCAAAATTTTTTTAAAAAGTGGACGTGGCTCCGGCCCCTTACGATTCTCCCCATATAGCACAATTTAAAATTCCACTTTATTTCCAATACATAAAACAAGAAGCAATTAATACAATGGAAAAAAACTTGCACGAATAATGTCTTTAGTGTGTGCTAACTTATGAGCAAAATATCTTTAAGCCCAATATAAACTGTACTGAATATTTAGACCACGGTACCTATAGCGTGATATATATAATTGAAATGAATGAATTATCCTTCTCTTATAATGGTATTTCTGTATGCCCAAAAATATGTTGAATCGGACCATTACTTCCCTTAGCCCGGGTGACTTTTCACCGCCTATGTATATCGGCCAATATGTGAGTTATCCCAATGAAAATATTGAGCGTGTTTTCTTTGTGCCTAAAATAGATAAACTTGAGTGAAAACTTTGCCCAAGCCATGTAGAAATAATATACAATTTTCGGACATCCGGCTGACATTACTCTATATGATTGGTCTTACACTTTAAAGTATTTCCTTGGCTTTGATTCGTTCAAGTTGCAAGAGTATAAAATGTTCGGTTGCACCCGAACTTAGCTCTTCCATACTTGTTTTTAATATAAAGTTTTGCCAACACCTGCAGGTATTCCCTCGGATTTGATCGTAGCGATTTGCGAGAGTATAAATGTTCTGTTACACTCAAACTTAGCTCTTGCTTACTAATTTTTCTTTGGCATTATACTGTAATGTGCACAAGCACAAATCAATTTTGATTTTTCTTCTAGTCACCCGCAGCTTCCTACCTACCTGCCATTAAGTCGTTGCTCTTCACCTCCGTGGCATTGGCATTTCTCACTACACTCACGCCAGGCACTAGTTTCAGCTCGTCCCTTTCCATCAAACGCTCCATAATTTTCACAAATTCAATTTTCAAGCACATCCAGCTCAGCTGTGTTTTACACTCTTCAAATGCGCGTTTCATTACGTCACGTTTGCTATTGCTGTTGCTCGTGCCTGCGGTCTCGGTGGGGCTGGAATGTGAGGCGGGTGGCGCCTTTAGACTATTCTCGCTGGCAGGCTCTTCGAAAGCGCGTACAGTAGCGGCATCTGCATCGGCAAATCTCAACAGCAGAATGAAGAATCCCAAATAAATTAAGTATTCCATAGTTCTTTGTGGCAGCATGACGACGGTGTTCGTATGTATGTACAGATCTATATCCTTTTGAATTGACTAAGAAGGACTAAATCTATGAATGCTGCTGCGGGTTGTGTGCCACACTATCACTTAGTAGCGACTGTTGATCGACATTAGAGTGATCTGAATTTTATACTATAATAAAAGCAATGCAGAAAAGCGGCGAAAAGTTGTTAACGAAATTGGACAGAAAAAATGCTGCGGTAAAACAACAATTGTGGCGGTAATAAAGTTTAAGATAGCAGCAGTCGCAGCGGCGGTCTGCTGGCGTTGTTTCCCTTTCACTGTGGCAGCATAGCGGAACTGCAGCAAAAGAAAGGAACTTCGAGAGACCAAGACGTGGGCCAGTGGAAAGCTTAACAACTAAGCATTAAGAGAGAAAGGGAGAGGTAGAGAGGGATTCAAACGGAAGCAGTTCGTTATACCAACCTAATTATGTTCAAATAAAATTTTTATTTTCTTCATATGGTGTTCTCTTCGCATACAAATTTGCAGAATAATTCATACTCAATCAGCAGTGTATGAAAGAAAATGGAAAACTCTCAATTGCAATTAAAAATCATTAACCAAAGAAGTGACAGTAGCACTAGTAGAAATTCAGAAAGGCAGTGAAGTGTGTACACACTGTTGGACTGTTGGGTGGTCAACCTAAACCACAAAACCCCCTTCAACTCATCAATACAGAGCTTGACTTATTCATTTTCTACTACCGATGTTTTGAAAATGAAAGTTTTACTGCAGTGCCGCCAATCAAGGGAACGGGAGATAGGCATGAACGCCCCGCTAACTTTTTCCTTTATAACATTCTTTTGCGGTATGTGAGAAATTGTCAAAAATGAAGAAGGTCGGAGACTACGGTCAAATTATTTGTGTTAAATATAAGAAAGGCCAAATTATGCTTAGCGCTTAGAAAACAGTAAAACTGAAAAGAAACTGATCAAAACAACAGTGCTAAAACAGTTAAACGAAAACGGCGAGTATGCCCCTTAAAATTAAAAATATTTTTAAAGTAAATGAAAGATCTGTTTGTGTTACATGCAGAAGATTTCCCGACAACTCAGGTGTGTTCATTAATTGCAATGCTAAAAATGTAGTGATATGTCTCCCTCTTACAGAAAAACTCCTAAACAAGAAAATACCACAAGAAGCATTGTATACACATACATATATATAGTATATGTATAGTAAGTATAGCGTTGTTTGGACAGTGCGGGGGTGTGCAAACTGTTATGTATACATCTTTAATTAATGTAAAGCAGCAATTGTCGCGTGCTTCGTTGATTAATAGTTGGACGTCGTAGTTGTCAACGATGTCATCGAAGCCGTTGCACAGTGGTTAGTTTGTATAAAAGTATTGTTATTGAATATATAATAAAGTTAATTTCATGGTCAATAGTAACATCAATATTAAATATGCTAAACTAAAAAAAAAATTTATTAGTTTTGAAGATAACGGTTATACCTCCCTATCAGATATTCGCATAGAATCTTGTATATCTAATCGAGACCAAGATTAATTAAGATTTATTAATTTATCCTCAAGTAATAGCTTGCACGAAATATGATCGGAACTGCCGACATAAAAGTAGGCAGAAAGATATGCAGCACTCAGTTCGTCTAGTCATCTAGCTCTTTGGTGCCAATTAAAATGCCAAACCTCTCTATGGATGGGTCTATACCTTATTGTTACTATAGTATATCTTGGTGAGGAAAGCTTATTATAAAAATGTTAAGAATTTTTATTTGTTTTTAATTATTTTGCCTTTAGAAGAAAAACGCAATTAAATATTTGAAAACCATCAATTATTAGAAAACTAGTGAAAGCAATTAGTTATATAATCACTCCAGTTTACAGAGTGCATAGTTATGAGTGAAGAGAAATTTGTTTCAAGACGGCGATGAAAGTAAATTATAGCGGATTTTATGTATATCGTAATTGAGAATAAACATTTTTCTCTACATCTTTTCATTCGATTCGCTTAATTATGCAATAATTCGAAGTGAAAGTTGTTTTATTTGGGAGTTTAAATACTACGACTTGTATTTATGGGTACAGTTTTACAGTAATGGAAATTATTGACGTATGGGCTGTCAAGCTATGTGTCTATCATTCAACTGGGTTCATTTCATATTTTCACTTCGCAAAGGCTCTTCTCAGCACTTCTTTTTTCGTTAGTACGCAAGGTCAACGCCAAAGCTAAAGCACACAAACTTTTTTCTTAAGAAAGCACTGACAAATAGTTAGTGAGAAGTTTTAATTTTATTAACAAAGGCGAAATACTACATAGTAGTTGGTATACTTGGGAACATTACATTTAAAAGAGAGAAGGACGGCCAATTTATCAACACTGAAATAAAAGTAATTCCAGGCATAGGTTCTTTCGCTACAAGTTGCACATAGTTAAATTATTTTGTCAAAAAGTTGTTGGTGACATTAAAACCAAAATGCGGTAACTTTATTCTTGCAGGAATACAAAATATACATTAAGTTCAACATATGCACAAGGAATTCGCTGTAGGCACATTTCTCGATATCGAGGGGGCCTTCAAAACCCACCCCAACTCATCAAAAAGAAACGGCTTCGCTGTCAAAGTATGTAAAACTGAAATGGTTTTATTGACTAGGAGGTATAAGATTCTTAACGTGCTTTTCCCCCCTTTCGAAGATTCGCGTCTTGAACTTGTTGACAAGGTGAAGAAGCTAGGCCTTACCTTCGATAGAAAGGTTTCATGGGGGCCAAATATTAAGAAGAGTAATAATGGAATCGGGTTTCCTATATTGCTGTAGAGGAGCTGTAGAGATGAGGTGAGGATCAAGCCAAGACAATTATAGTATCTTCTCCTATCAGGTAAACCCTATCCTGATATAAGATTTTCCTTATGATCTCTACAATATACATTATATCAGTCAATATGTGAAATAGATAATCAAAATTGACTGAACGTATAATATTGGATTTACTATAGTTTAATGCCGAAAATATGTGAATTTGTTCTACGAATTATCCTCTCTATAATACTACATATATGTATATATTGATTTTGGTTATTCTATCAAACCTTATTCCAAACATGTCGTACAGTGTATGATTATTTAAAAACTTGCTTGAAAGTATGTTCCCAAGTAGATCTCAGCAATGTCCAAATTAATTCGATCGACCTATTTCTTTCTCTACCCCACTTTTCAAATGACAGAATTTGTGATACTTTAAAAAATTTAATAAACAAAAAATTTAATCGTTTACCGCTGAATACAAATAATATTTGTGTAGACTTTGGTCCAAACCTTATATGCCAAATGCAATAAACTGCTATTCTCTGGTTAATGTTTTTACACCAACTCATTCTTCAGTTGAGTTAATATCACATATTTCTCATTTAAGAATCGTTTTAATATTTTTTTATTCGACGCGAAGTAAAATATTGCAATAAAACAAAGTGAGTAGATAACACTTAATATAAGTTAATAATATACCAACTTTGATTGTCATCCATTCACGATGTCATCGAATAATGAATGTTCAATTCTGTCGCAACATTTAAATAATAAAGTTTTACCAGCACTTGAATGTATTTCCTCAGCTTTCCCTTTCTTACTTATTTAAATACATAAATTACACACTGAACAGCATACTTATTCGGCAAAAGATTAGCTAGAAAAAGTAAAACCATTATATGCCATACTAGCAGCCCGTCCCGGCATCGCACCGAGTAGACAATTATTTATTTTTGGAAATTTGGATATAAAACACTTTTTTTCACAAATATTTTTATTTGTATTAAAAAATCCCACAGTTATATTTGTATGTAAGTCTATTTATGTTCAATTTCTTTGATGGTTTAAGTGGCGGCCACTTTTGAAAAATTAAAAAATAAAAATAATAATAATCAAAAAATTAAAATAACAGTAATAAATAATGGATTCAGTCGTTTTACATATATTTTTGCCACTGCACGTGCTCAATTCTACTTTCGAATTCCTTACTTTGATTCTATCGACTCTGTTAGCCGCCAAATCGAACATCATACAGAATTCAATTTGCACCTTCTCTATACATACTTTACATTCTCTGGCCCGGGGCGCTTTTCAGAATTCATCGCAAACAACGGCCACGGCGCTATGGCGGTTTTGTTTACATTTTGAATTTTTTAATTCGTAATATCTTTTGAATGGAAAGTCCAATTTAAAAACTATTTTATAGGTAGTTAAATGGTCTTGACCATAAAATAATTTATTTGGATAAGGATTAATATAAACACATAAATAGCATGGTTTGAATTTGGTTAGCATTTTCATTAATGTTTAAAATGAAAAAAGTTGTTGTACTGACATAACTACAATAGTTGGCATATGCTACCGCGGAGTTTTTTGTAGACATTATGATGTTCTTCAATATTGTTGTACATTATTTTGTTCTATCGCTAATAGTTTCGGCAGCGTATTCGACGAAAGACATTTTAAGACTCATTTTTCTACTCCTTCGGTTACATTGTTCAAATTTTACCAAGGATCCCTAATTTTTTTTTTCAAAATAAAATGTAGCCTATGTCAAATTGGAAGAATGTAGCATTCTATTGGTGAAAGAATTTTTTAAATCGGCCCAGTACTTTTTGAGCCTATTCAATACAAACATACAAAAATAGGTACAAATCTTTCCTCTTTATAATATTAGTATAGATTAAATACTCTTAACCAACAACATATTTATTTGGATAAAGATTAATATTATTATGTTAACACAACTCTAACAAATAATTTCGACCAAATTAGTTATCACAAAAACGGTACTCACGGACTTTTGTTTAGATCTTTAAAAGAGAAATAATTCTTTCATACATAACTTTTGTGTATCTTGAACCGCTTTCGCAGCGCGAGGAAGAAGCCCTCACAGATAAATAATTTCCCCCGTTTTTTACACATTTACCACTGTTTCTTTGCTCGCAGCGTAATGCCTATAGCCTTCCTTGATAAATGGACTATCCAACACAAAAAGAATTATTCAATTCGAACCAGTAGTTTCGGAGATTAGCGCGTTCAAACAAACAAACTCTTCAGCTTTATAATTTAGTATAGATAAAGTGCTTCCTGGATTGCATTAAGGTAACTTACGTACAATCACCAATCCCATGGAGTCAACCGAACGATCGAAAATTCTGATATTTTCTCTCAATTTTGCCCATTTTGGGCACAAAGAAAAGTACGCTATCACATATTGACCGATAACTGTAGTATAAAGTCACCTGAAAGTTCGAAAACCTTTATATTAGGTATATAGGGGCTCCTGTATTACCCCGATTCAACCCATTTTGTACTCATAGTCATACTAATATCAGGAAAGCATTCTCTCTGAATTTCAATTATACTATATATCTCACACACTAACCAATATTTTCGGTCAAATGTCAACATAGGTTCTTGACCTACTCGGTACCTGGGTATTCTTTATGAACAATTTTTTGTCACAAGGTGGCACACTTCCAAGTCACCACTCATGTAAAGTTTTATCACTCGATTTTATAAACATAACTCACATACATACTCGTAAATGCCGATGTATTCGGAATAAAGTCAGTTCGAAAATCTTTAAATTAGATAAAGGGGTTATCCGATTCAAGCCATTTTTGATATATGTACACGACTACTATTTATAGAAGACGATTCTCTCCGAATTTATATAATACAGAGTTTGTCCGGAAAGTAATAGGACTGATTTTCTTTCAACGCGAATGTACTTCGGTGCGTGCGCGACTGGACTTGGTAGAGGGCGTACCTAGCTAATGAACGAGCAGCTGTTTGGTTGTCTCCGAGCACCTGGAGAGTCAGGACAAACATTTTCGCGCGTCGTGTTTTTGTGAGTGGTGCAAGCCGAAAATACAGCGTTCGTTATAGCAGAAGGACACGACAGATAGGCTTACCCATATGTTGCTTTAGCAAGAAGTGGTGTGTTTCGGTAGCACCAGGCCTATTTGAGGGCCGGGAAAAGGTCGCTGATGAATGACCAAATCCAAAGTGAAAACGATGCCCATTGTCTTTTTTGACATCAAAGGCATCGTCCACCATGAATTTGTTGCTCCTGGACAAAGCGTCAACGCTAAGTTTTACGAGGAAGTCCTCAAGAGACAAACTAAGGGTCAATCGGGTCCGACAAGATATCTCGCAGCTGGTTGGAATTTGCACCATGACAACGCCCTGGCTCACACCGCCTTTCTTGTGAACAGCTATCTAACCAAGGCCGGTATCGTAACGCTTCCGCAACCGCCCCGCAGCCCAGATGTGCCCCCGGACTTTTTTGAGACGATTCAAGCAGCAAGCACTTCGGCTCTCAAGGCTATTTTGAAGAATGCCTACCGTGACGCTGCATCCACGAAGAATGAGCAGATTTTGAAAGTTTTTAATGAATTGTAACGATTGTTTACAATTCGAACTTTGATCCATATATTCGGTATCTTGAACCTTGAATAGGTGTACACTTTAATGCATCTGACGCATTTAGTTATTGAATTATCGAACTTTTAATACTTTTTAACATAACCGTTGTATGGGGAGTGAGCAGTACGTTTAAAGTGTCGGTAGTTACTTAAGGGATTTGTCCTGAGAGAATTCGAATATTATATCTTAAGTGGGTTGAGAGATATGTACACAAAATCTCTTAGAGAAGAACGGAGCCACACTAATTTTTTCATATTTTTATTCCCCAAGTATGAAACAGAGGATCGCAGTATCCCCTGTGAAAAATTACAGTTTAAATTTTTTATTTTGTGCATAGTTAGGACTGTTTATAGATTTATGTTTAATTGCGTTTTGTGGGCATGGCAATGCACCGATGCGTCCATATACGAACTCGTCCTCACTTTTTTGCCAAGGAATACGTGTAAGTTCTAGCATAAAGTAGCACAGTTTTAACCCAAATTTTTGTTTGCACAGACGGACAGTCGCGCGGATTCCAACTCGTCTCTTTATCTCTATCATTTATATGTGTATCTAACTAGATTACTTTTAGGTGAGCAAACTGTAACACTCTGTAGCAACATGTTGCAAAATTTTAAAATCGCTCAAACTCGTCCATATTAAGTATTTATTCAATGAACTTTATTTATGCGGTCGCAATACAAACAGAAGTGCTTAAGAGTTAAATTAATGGTAAATTTAAGCTTATTACTTGAATCTGCATATATAATGATTTAATTACATTTTTTTACTGTGATTGTGTTAAGGCGAATTTGCAGGACCAAATTGACCTGTTGCAAATATTTCACAACGAAAACTCGAGCAACAAAGCCATGAAAGTTTTATTCTGAAATGACTAACGGAACCTGAGCTCAACTTAATTATGCATGGCAGTCATTAAACTGTAAGTTACATACCATATAATATAAATGTAAATTAATTACTGCCTAATGGGTTAGTAATAACAATAATCGACTTTTAAGCGGTGACTACAATGTTGCTGATTGATTGACAAGTGCAAGTGGAGACCGTGGCCCCTGGTCGTCTCCAATTTGTTTTGTAAAGTATTAAAATAAATAAAATTATTTGTATATGTATTTTGTGAAATAAATATTATTCGATTTTCTTTATTATTTTTTTGTGATTTTTTCAATTTTGCATTTTTGCATTTGCTTTTGCTTTTCATTTGTTTTGTTTTTGGTATCGCATAGTTTTCACTAACTAAAAACTAAGTACTCGACTACAAATAAATATTTATAAATATAAGGTTTTATAAATTAACTAAAATTTAGTCATTCTTATGTTGATCAATAGAAAAATATGGAAATATGGAAATATGAAAAATGATCAACTTTCATAGCATTCAATAATAGGATAGAGATAGGAAGAGGAGGAGGAGGCGGAAGGGGAGATGTGTAAAACTAGCTAAAAGTAGTCTAGCGGCGGGTTGTGCCGTTGTCGATTCGCTTGGGTTGTTGTAGACATTTAGAAGGGTTGAGCCAAGCCATATTGATTGTAGGCCAAGTCAGAAGCAGCAGCCTGACCATTGCGGTTCCAGTCGGAGTGCACGATCTCAGCGTTCAATGGGCTGCCAGTGATGTAAGCGGTGGTGATGTGTTCCTTCTTCTTGCCCAACAAGTCCTTGAAGAAAGTGGCGCCTATATTATAAAGACAAGAATAAAGGTTTAGTGGGGAATGGCAAACTCAGCAGATCGAATTTCAAAATGCTACGCACCAGCAAGGATCAGAGCCAAAATGGAGATGGCCAAACTCTTGAGGGAGATGAATTTGACGATGCTGAAAGCAATCTTGCAGAGTACAGCCTTCTTCAGCTTCAAGATCAGGAGCAGAGGCAAGAGCATCTTCTTCATTTTCTTGCTGCGGGATTCTGCAATGAAAAGTTTCGGTTAGCTAATGTTGCGGCGAGTTTAAACTTAGTCACATTAATTTAGGCCAATGGAATGCTAATATGTCTATAACAAATAGTAACTTTGAAGTTTTTTTGGTTAAAAAAGTGGTAATAGCCATAAACACCAATTGTGTCAAATCAAAAACATTTTGAAAGTGCCATCTTCGGATCGCCTGAAGCTAGACTACACTACTAAACTTTTGCTACAAAACTTGAGTGTTAATGATGTGCTACAAACAGAGTTGCCAATTCTTACACGAGCACATACGCTGGGTGCCCATAAATGTGAGAGGCAACAATTCTCCGCTTATAGTGTCATATTATGTGGAAAGTCAGTTAATGGCACTGAAGTTGAATTTGGGTTACACTTTAGGAATTATTCTGCGAAAGTAGCGAAAAGTGAGGCAGTAATAGTTGCAAAAGCTGTGTGCGGATTAAAGCGAGTGTTTGCTGAAAATGCGGTTCCCAAGAGAATCCTAAAAGTATGCAAATAACTAATGCACTGGAGTACACACTACCGCGACCCACTCAACTCTGGTAATAAGAAAACTGCGAAAGTTTCTGAGCGTGACGACAGTGGTGGTTTTTTGTTGGCGGTGTAAAAAGAGGCAATGACTTTCTACATTGCTAGCACCTAATTTCGAAGCAACTTTTTTACTGCCTTACCGACTGCTGCGTGTTCGTGAGGTGCGCTAGTTAGGTGAAGGCGCGAATAGCAGAGTATGAGTTGTTAAGAAAGCGTTTGAAGGTGGAGTGCGCGTCGTAAGATAAGAAAATGGTAAAAAGTTTTCGAAATTTTCAACTGCTTAAGCTGGTTAAGCCCGAATTTGAAGCTTACGCTGGGCTTAGTTTGCTATTTTGCTCTGGAATAAAGTTGGTTGAAAGGAGGTAAAACTAGCGGAAATTCAAAGTTAAGCGATATTTCCTTTGCCATACATAACACTTATAACTACGACAGGCATGTATTGTTTTCATCTAAAAATAATAGCACAGTTGCATTCATTGTAATGGTACAAAGCCTTGGTTAATTCTCGAAAACAATATTTTTAATGACACCATCGTGCTTTTGGAGCGATTCTAGTGTGCAACTTTGTTGCCACAAACTGTTGCAAGTCAACACAGCATAAAGCTTAGATTTTATATGAAGCATGTACAACGCCGTTGGTTCATTTTGTTGCATGCTTTATGGCTTAAGTTTCACCTTTGCTCTACTCGTGCTTTTACCAAGAAATTCTGGTTTATTGTCGAAGTTTTGTTGTAGAGGAGGAGCAATGTTTTCCTTGGAAATTTAAAGTAGTACAAGACTTTGTTTGAAATTGATGAATGTATTAAATATCACGGAATACATTTCGTCCACTGTTAGATGTGGTAACTGATATCGTAAACTCCTTAGATTACATATGTGATCGAGCCACAGCCGTATTTGTTTATGTAAGACCTAAAACTCCCAATGAAGGTAATATTCCCTTTAATAATTCCGCGTTGATGGCTTGAAGTTCATGCGCCGCAAAGCACACAACAGCGCCGACTTATTAACGAAGCAACGCTTTGCCTGGCAAAACAAAAGGATAACATGCCACAAATCGCCAAAGTTGTGCATGTTGCGCCAAAGACGGCTGCTCCTTTGGGGCCAACTAGTTATTTGGTGTGAAGAAAGGTTTGAGTTGAGGAAAAGTATTCTGGAAAACCACACGAATGAAATGTGCTGTCCTAATAGCACATTAAATAAATGTACGGAACTTTTTGTGATATGCCACAAAGGCGCACACACGTTCACATCAAAACATTGCTGACGAAAGTTTCATAAGTAGTAATAGGCATTCGTGAAAATTTGAGGGCTTATCAGCATTATAAAAAGGTTTCTAGGGCGTTTCTAGCGCAGGCGCGATTTCTGAGTAGTGTCATAAATATTGCTCACAAATATTTCCTGCTCAGGTTCCCAGCAGTGCTAAGGTCTAGCTCAACACATGCCTTATAATACCTCTTGTATTTAGTTGGTTTAATAAATGATGAATTCCCCCGCTAATTGTTACCGAGAAACTATGCTTAAAGAATCCACATAAAAAAGTAGAGGGGAGGAGAACGTGAGCTTTTGCGCAAAAATTGATTTGCTTGGCGGCGCTGCCTTGGAATAGTAGGGAGAGAACAATAAATGAGCAATATGCACTGCATAACGGTATTTCATTTTATCATTACTTGCTCAGCTCGAAGATTACAAAGGCCTTTGTGCTTTTTAGATTGCCAATGCATGCCACACACACACACGAGTATATGCGTGCAGGTTAATGCCATTTGTGCAGCAACAATTGCATTTTGATCACATTAACTTCAACTGCCAAGCGCAGACAGAAGAGTCTTTGACCAGAAACTGTTGTGCTGTTGTTGTTGTCTGCTGAGGTATTGCATACGCTCCATTTTCTAGCTGCCTGTCGCTGCGCATGTAGAACAGTATTGGCACTCGGCACTGCAGTAACGTCAAGCCGTACATGCCGGCTGTAATTACCGTTACGATTATTACTCAATTAAGGTGATGTCGAAGTTCAGGGTATAAAAGTTATTGTGAAAAGTTTTTTTTTATTGGAAATGGTGCCACAGTGGTGAATGAACTTGTTGTGCCACGGCTAGTAGGCGACATTTATAGCGGTTTGCGAATTGCTTCTCGCTGCCATTGATTTATGTCACTGCAGTGGCAACGTGCAACCGAGTTCGAGTTTATACTTGTATATGTTGCCATTAGTTTCGGCCAGCGATATAATTGACGCAGAAGGTATGGGTGCAACAAAGTATAAAGTAATGGTTGTAATTACTTGAAAAAGTGGTGCGTGTTGTAAAGTATGCGTGAAAAGTGAAATATGCGCAGAATTAAAATGTGAAATAATTGAAAAAAAAGCCTTCAAATAGTTGAATATTAAAAAAAAATTGAAATTTGTAAATTCAATTTAAATAAGTAGAACATAGTTATCCTGACAATATACAGCACGACACTTTTCACAAATTTTTTAAAATGAATTATATTCTGAAAATAAGCTTTCGGGCAATTATCACATTTGATTGCGTTAAAGCTCGAGATTAATAATTGTTATGAAATATTCGAATAAATCACGTATTAACTGCCCAACTGCAAAACTGTTTTATGATACGAAATTTCTCTACAAAATTAGCCGTTGTAATTTCACTTTTTTTCTAATTTGCACAACACAACTTTTTAATTTTTTTTTCAATTTTCTTTTTTTTCTTACCCTCCATGGCACGGCCGGCGTATTCGTTTTCGGCTTCCTCATCCTCATCGCCGGGCAGACCGAAGTTCAATTCGTGTGTAGCTAGATAACGTTCGACGCGTTCATCAACCGATTCAACACCCTTGGCGGAGGCACCGAATGAGCGACCAGTTTCCGAGCGTTCTACACGCAGACCACCGAAGAGTGGAAGCGAGTCGGCACTGTCGATTCTATTGATCAAACCAATGACGTCCTTTTCGCTGTTATCCAGCTGTTGCAGTGAGGGTAGAGCTGTAGCGCAGGCGAAGGACGCGATGAGTACGGCACAAACGAATTTCGAACACATTTTGTTTTGATTATTAGATTTCTTGTTAATTAATTTAACTAATTAATCCGTTTTTATTGTGGGTTGATCACACAGTACACACCGTTTGAAGGTTGAAATTGTTTTGTGATTGATTAAGTGCCAAGCACGAGTATTTATACGAGGTGAATCTATAAAATCGGAATGCAGTTAATCGTATTGCGGTGTATTGAGTTGTCGCGTAATGAAGTGTCGCAGCTTAACGCGCTTAGGCAATTCGTAGCCGAAAAAGTTCCAACTCTTTCCAATTCCTATTTTGTCGACTAGAAATCGGTAAGAAAGAAAATATGCAAACACCAAAATACGCAACCAATAATATCACGTACACACGTACACACATATTGGTGCAGGCTAAGTGAATTAGAGGAAGCCACCAACCGGCGGACCGTGTGGGGTGTCAAAGTCAAGCGTCAGGTACGCGACGTTGCATTTCAAATAAGCGAAATACAAATTGCCATTAATACTATGCCTCGTTGCTGCTATCACTACTACGCAATGCTGATTGCCTTAACCGCTGACCGCAGCCCGCAGTCCGTCCACTAACCGTTCGTTTTTTGATTTTTGGACGCACTGTCCGTTGCTTGCCTTCGATTTTTCGACATACATTTGCAAAGCGCACAAATTTCTTGCCCATAATTTCATGGTTGCCAGTAACAGCAACAACCACAGCGATATCAACGCTTCGAGTATTAGACTCGCTGCCTTCGAGCGCCAAAATCGGCGTCTATGTTGCCTTATTTTCCTTTCTTTCGACACTTCGGTAACTTCTCTCGGTTATTTGTCACGTTTCTGGCTTTTGATTGTTGCTACACCTGCCACCCAAACGAAAGGGAAGTCGCCAACACTTAGCCATGACAGTGGCAAGTTAGCATCAAAATGTTAGAAAATAAATGTGTAGAAAAACAAAAACAAAAAAGAAGAAAAAATGCGAATATAAGTAACTTGTAAAACTATATTTCGATAGCAAGTGTCCTATTTGAGCGAAATTGTTGTTGCATTTATATTATCATTAATATGCGTCATGCATGTCTGGACGTATGTGTGTCACACGCACACCCACGCTCACGCGCATATTCCGCTGCAAGCCCATGTACGTGATTTTATTCAATTATGACTGCTGGCCACTGGCCGCAGGCGCTAGCCACAAATATGAACTCGTGCACATACAGAGCCCCAGCGTAGTGGATTATCTGTTCCAAATTCTTTTCATAAATTTATGCATCGCCTGTCACCCAGAAGCGTAAACGCACACCCAAGCACCGCATACGAAGCACACAGTCATACGAATAACTGAATTAATTCCATCATTGGTTTCTATGAAAGTCAGCAGTTTATTAACATTTCGCTGGTGTTCCGTAATGGCAATTGTAAATACAAGCGCAGATGTTTGTCTGTGTGTGTGCTACGTGTGGCTACGCACAAATTATTCTATTAGTCGTTGTTAAACGGTACTTGTGAACCACTTTGTCCACCACAAACACACGTTCGATTTACCACTATTTTACTCAGCCCGTTCACTAGTTCGGCACTCAGCTTACGCCGGCCCCACCCACTCGCCTTTGGGTTAATTGACATTCTATTGCAATCGGCTTTATGTGATTTTATGGCCATTCATTTGGTCTCAATGGCCCAGATTCTTTCCTTTCCTAGCATTCGTTTGCTTTCGATTTCAATAAAATTTCTTTTTCGTTTCGTGTCGCTCGCCTCTTCTTCTTGAAATTTTTGGTCAAATCATTGTTGACACTCGTTATTCCAAATGAAGGGCACTCGGATGCTCGTGTCGGTTATTCTGCGTCATGGCTAGGGCACATTTGTTGCACCGATATACAAATACATATGAAAATAAATGCCCTCACCTGAGTTGTGGTTATGGGATAACAGTTTAAGCACTTAATTCTCAAGACTTTGCTGCAATTGGTAGGATCAAATAACACCACTTGGCTTACTTACAACTTAGTTGAAGTCAGCAGTTTTGCTATTGAACAGGACAATAAATTGCGGTAATATTACATTGTCAGCAAATCTTTAATCAACAGCAGCAATTTAATGAAATTGTATGCTGACTCTAATCTTTTTTCTCTTGAAGTACACTTAGCTCAGTAGCGAGATTCAGTTTAGTGGCGTAGCTGTTTTGGGAACATCATATACATTTTTCTTTTCCAAAACTAGGGATGTTTATTACGTTGCTGCCCATTTTTGAGTGCATAGCCTATCCCCATACCGCCTTTATCCAATAAAATACTGACCGTTACTGATCATGAGTAATAATAATGAAAAATAAAAACAATGTCTAGCAGTCAACAAGAGTGCCTGAGTGCTTTATAATATCACCTCTATTTTGCCCCCTTAATAAATTAATTTTATATTCATAATTTCTCAAGATTTTGCATCAAGTAAGAAGCTTTATACTATTTCTTTCTCATTGCAATCTTGATATAATACTTAAAATATGCTGTGAATATCATCATAATTTACATACTAAAAAAATAATACAATTCACAAAAATTAAAATGGCTTTTAAAAAGTCCTGTCAAGATGATTTGACACTTGACAATTTATCTGGAGAAGAACTTTTTAATTACGACACAGAAAAGAAAAACTCTATTACATTGTAAGAGGTTGATTTTGTCAAGGGCAAATATATGTATATTTAAGGTGTAGGTTTATTTATGAACTACTTCACCATTCGCACTCCAATAAAATTTGATACAAAATATTCTTTTTTTATTACAATCCCATTTTAGTTGACCTCACTATAAATAATCCAAACTATTAAATCTTATCAAATTGTTCCGACAAAAGTTTCTTGATGAGAAAAGGACGAGACAAAATTTCCGATTGATATCTCAAAAATATAGAGACTAGTTCGCGTGTATATACAGAGACAAACGGACAGACAAATATATGCCTAAATTGTCTCAACTCATCTCGCTGCGAATTTATATATACATATATATGTATATGTACATTTATAGATATGTATGTATTATTATAGGGTCTGCGACGTTTGCATCTAGGCGTTACAAACTTCGTGGCCCCTGTTCAGGGTATAACAACATTTTGAACCAAACGGACATTACTAAACCGACATTTCCTTCTGGGTGTTACAGACTTCTTAATGATCCCGATAACGATATTTAGAGAAAACAATGACAACCACTTTGAATTTTGATCGACTTTGTCGTAATTTTTTCTGTTCGCTTCGGTTTTGCTATATTTGTTTCGATGTCGTAATCATTAACTCACCTTATCGCACCAGTAATAATAAGCTTGATAATATAGTTTCGTTATCAAGCTACGTTAACCGAAATGGTTTAGTCAATCCATAAGAGATGTTTTGATCCAACACACCGTTTTTCAAGCACTGTTTCTTTAACTTTTTCTATGATGTCATTTTTAACAAGGGACGATTCAGATATGGCAAGTTTTCGTTTGGAAACAAAAATTTTGAAGAAATATCGTTCTTACAATTTTTTCTATGGTAAGAATTGTTAGACAAACCACTACTGTGATAACTCTCTGGCAGAGATATGTTGAGTGGGCTGATCTAAACAAATAGTACAATTTAATAAAAGTAAATGCAGCCTAATGTACAGGCATATTATAGACATTAAAATTGTGTCATACATTCGATTCTACACATATTATCTATTACTTTACCAGTATTCTACTTATATGATTTTCCTATTAATTCACGACGTAGTTTAAATAGTGCACATCTGCAAATGTCAGATCTTTAACCATGGATCCATGATTGATAGAATCCTGATTAGATCCTGATTTTCCTAAACAATTATACTTCCTGACAGCCAGATATCGCTAGACTTAGTGATATCTGAAATTTAAAATCTTCAGATAAAGCAAGGCCTCGCTAAATAACTTTCTAGAGTCTCTCCTAGAATAATATAACAGCGAGGAAACGGTCAAGAACTCTGTAACTGATCAGGTCTTACATCAGACCGAGACCACTGAGCAAAGGAAAAGTTCGAATTTATGTACCAATATGCTGTTTGCTCTTGAGATCATATAAATCTATATCAAAATAGGTTTATGAACTCGCGAACAACAATTTTTTTCCACGCAAACTTGTTAATTTTTTTATAGACAATCAATTTTTTCGAATATAGGTTACTGTTGCCGTTAGCCTCGAAATGAAATTTTGAATGGCCAAAAGGTCTATAATTCTGCACTCAATTAACAAGGAATTTGAATCAGATACAGGTATGAACGTAATTGGAAAAAATAATAGTAATACAAGCCGTAATTTCATAACGGCCTCAAGTAAGTATGTAAGATCCACAAAATAGTTGGCATTCCACAATTTTGGTTAATATGCGATTCATTGTGCCCACACTGTTCTCATTTCGAAACTCTGTTTGTTTTACGTCTTCGGCAAATTCTCTAGACTCATTCAGGTGGTTTTCCATTAACTTTACTAACAACAAATACTTTCTTTTCTTCAACGCATGTAAGCAGCCATATTATGTTCATACTCGTACATTGTACAAATTGAAAAAAAATTATTTGCACGTACGTACAAATATATGTATGCACCACGTACATATGTCGCACTTGTTGTATACATTCATTTCAACTTTGCCAGAATATACATTGGGACAAAAAAGCGCCCGTAAATTGTAATTAAATTCCTTGGGTAAATGATACTACTCTGATCAAATTGAAAGGTGAAATTTTAATTTATATTTCGCGTGTTTTTCGAATCGGTTAATTATTTTTCTGTAAGTTGGTAGTACTGTTGGTGACATATATGCTAAATTTCCCGTCATTCATGAAATGGACAAAATTCACCTTTCAATTTGATCACAATAGTATTTCAAAAAATTGATTTTGCTAAATTGGTAAGAACGTCCTTAATTCTATGCCAAACATGAACGCGATCTGTGAGCTAGTTCGCTCTCAGCAGCTGCTTAAGTCGATACAACTCAGTAGAGTGTTTCCATTTTTACACTGAATAAAAATATCGTACACAAATAAAAATAAAAATCCAGGTGATGCTCATTGATATTCGTGGTTTGGTGCATCATGAATTTATTCTGCAGGGACAGATGGTCAATAAGATGTTCTATTTGGCCGTATTTAGGTGTTTGCGTGAGAATATCCGTCGAAAACGGCCGGAATTATGGAAGAACAAAGAACAACAACAAACGCACAATTCACCAGATTTGAAATTGCCAGTCCCTATAATCCAAAATAGATACTGATGAATAATTAAATGTTATATGTTTCAGATGTGGTATACGCACTGATGCCCAACTAATGTTTTAGTGAATAAATCAATGAAATTTGTGATTAAATAAATTTTTAAATTTATTTCCTAAGCTCTTTGATAACTTTGTGTCATTAACAAGTATAGAAGATTTTATATAAATTAATTGTTAAAAGTGGAACAATTTTGTTGTATATCATAAGTTTCATGTATTCTTCTTCCTCCTTTTTACTGGCGTAGACACCGCTTAAGCGGTTATAGCCGAGTTAACAACAGCACGAAAGTCGCTTCTTCTCTTCGCAAAGTGTCGCCAATTGGTGATTCCAAGCGAAGCCAGATCTTTCTCCACCTAGTCCTTCTAACAGAGTAGAGGTCTTTCTCTTTTTTTGCCTCCCCAGGCGGGTACTACGTCGAAACTTTCAGCTCATCAGCTCAATGCGCAAAGGACTATAAATCTTCCACAGAATCTTTAAAGTCGCCAGTGCGGTAACTATTTCTTCGATGACAGGAGATATTTCGTCTTGCCTTCGTTCACTACCAGACCCATTTGCTTCGCTGCCTTATCCATTCCGGAAGAAGCAGAACTAACGATGCGGGTGTTAAGGTCAAGGATATCAATATCATAGGCGTACGGCAGTAGCTGCACACTTTTATAAAAGGTTGTACCTGCTCGATTAAGCCCTGCAGCTCGCATTAATTTCTCCAGCAGTGGATTAAGGAAGTCGCACAATAGCGATAAGGGGTACTAAATTCGGAAATAGTGGAATAAATGCAGCTCTTTTTCGTGCTGTCAAAAGCAGCTTTGAAATCGACGGAGAGGTGACGTGTGTCGATTCTCATTTCACGGGTCTTTTCCAAGATTTGGCGCATGGTGAATATCTGGTCAGTTGTTGATTTTCCTGTCCTAGTGTCACAATGTTAAGGTTCAATAAGTTTGTTGACCTTATACGCGATGTTGAGGAGGCTTATCCCACGGTAGTTAGCGCAGATTGTGGGGACTTCCCTTTTTGTGGATTGGGCAGAGCACATTTAAATTCCAATCGTTGAGCATGCTTTCGTCCGACCATATCCTACAAAGAAGCTGATGCATGTTCCTTATCAGTTTTTCGCTGCCGTGTTTGAATATCTCCACTGGCAATGCATCAGCCTCCGCCGCTTTGTTGTTCTTCAGATGGGTAATTGCTATTCGAACTTCTTCATGGTCGGGCAATGGAACATCTGCTCCATCGTCATCGATTGGGGTTCGCCATCTCGAGGTGTTATGTTTTCACTGCCATTCAGCAGCTTAAAGAAGTGTTCCCTACATAATTTTAGTATGCTCTGATCTGCACCTATGGGGTTCCTACAAGAGAATGCTCCGGTCTTCAAACCTTCCGTTAGTCGCCGCATTTTTTCGTAGAATTTTTGGGCATTACCTCTGTCGGCTAGCTGATCAAGCTCTTCGTGCTCACACATTTATGTTTGATGTATTAAAAACTCTATTTACATATTATTATATGGTTTCATTCACTTAAGCTTTGTTAAAGCTTATAAAACAAAAGAGACAGAAAGATATAAAAGATTATGAATTAGATGAAAAGTTGTAGAGCAATATACATATGTATATCAATATTATATAGTGAAATTATTTCTTGCAGTGATTGTTATATTGTTTCCTTTTCATTGATAGGATATTTTACTCGCGGGTCCCGGGTTTTGAGCTACCCAGAAGATACTTGGTCCAAGACCGGAAGTCGTGAGCAGCTTGAGCCCCTCATTATTTCCGTCCTGCTAAATGGTGCAGAGGCATAGACGATGACAACTTCTGATGAGTCGGCCTTAAGAGAAAAAGATTCTGCGAAAGATTTATGGTCTTTGCGCATTGGTCACGGCGAATACCGCATTCGATGGAATGATCAGCAAAGAAGATATGGATGAAAACACTCGAGCTTTCGTCGCGGTACCAGGCTTAATTATTGAAAAAATATATAAAGGAAACCCCCAAACACTGACTTTTTGAAGATGGAACGGCGTTTTAACAATGGCTTGTGCACATTCAACCCAAAGCAAGCCTCATGGTTGAACAAAATCTTTTTTTGAAACCACCGAAGGTGGGCTTGATAATCATTCGGCTTCAATTCTTGCACGTATTCGATAATGCAAGACCGGACACCTAGATCCTTCCTCAAAATCAGCTCCAAGTGTTGCGCGCGAAGGCGGTTGGACTGATTTGGGTCTCAACACTCTTCTCTACAGAAGAAATAACGTCTTCAATGCTCTGAGAATACGCATTATCAATGGTTGCGTGAATTGCTGTTATAAAATGCCAAGCCTAGCTGAATCAATTAACAGTTATAAAAAACCAATTCCTCATTGAAAACCGCATGTCTAAAGAAACACCCTCTAGATTTGCTCTTACTCTATCCTAAATTTTTCATAAACTAAGTATTTCAACCTTAGTTTATTAACAGATTTTAGCAAACACAAAATTACTTAGTTTATGCTTCATTTAGACACAAATTAACTGTTAGCAATAATTTAAGTTCATGGGAGCCTCATATGCCTAGGCATTGGTTAAGTGGGGTTAGAATAAAACCATTTCTAAATATATAAGTTATAAGTTCAAACTTTATTCGCTAACCTTTGTACATTTGGAACAACTGAATACTAACAAACATTAATACATACATGTATACATATACTTTGGATGTAAGAATAATACTTATTCAAATGCGATGAATTGAGTTTTTGAACTCCTTTAATAATTCGTTATACTATTCGGTTTTTTCGTACTTGTACTCATAAGCAAACAGTTTTCAAGTCGTTTAAGTAAAGTATTTAAATACAAATCTTCTTTTTTAATAAATTACTACGAACTACCAAGTATACATTAAAACAATTAGCATAATGTAAACTTTAATGAAGGCACATTTTTGGCATTTCCACTGTAATGGTGAACACCTGTTGAGCTCAACATTTAGAGCTGTAGCTCTTCTGCTTCTTTGTCGTTGACTGCGGGCGCTTGTTCACTGTAAGCCAACTGTTGGGCATCCAAGCTGCGGGCATATGGATAAGATGAGGCAGCACCCGAAGACCAACCAGCAGAGTTGCCACCTGACCAACCAGCCGCATTATAGCCACTACCAAGAGCACCACCGAACTTATTGCCTAGACCACCGAAGAAGCGTGAGCCACTGACAATCAGAGCCAATAACAAAGCGATTTTGGCAACAATCACAGCTTTGGTGGTAAGCAGAGCCAAAGCGCCGAGCACAATGGGTATGACAGCAAAGAGTTTGGCACCAACAGCGATAGCAATCGGACCCAACATCTTCTTCAATTTACCACGGCCTAAGAAGAGTGTTACAAATATTGTTGCAAAAAAAGTTTTAAGACAATATTATATTAAACGAATCGGCTCATTTGTAGATGTAAAGGTTTTGAAGCTTACCTTCATCGAGTGCGCGTGCCATATCTTGTGTAGCTTCAGCGGGAATTTTCACTTCCAAACTGTGGGAGCCCAAGAAATCAGCAGCGTTTTGCATAGCAATGTCGACCAAGCGTCCGTTACGTTCTTCAGCATTTTCCGGTAATTGCGCATATATTTCGTTTTCGCTCAAAGCTTTACTGCTGCGTGCCACGGCGGAAGCGGAATCTCTGCAAAAATATAAAATATTGAAATCTAATTTAAAGTCAATGCGAAAAAAGGAGAATCTAAGAAACAATTTTTAAACAGCGAATGAAAAAAATGTGTGATGTTAGTTTCATATAGAGGTCAATCGATTATTCGAAGAATACTATAGGATATTTAGCACTTTTGCTTAGTATGATTGCTAATCTCCAAAGGTATCCAATTTACTAATTAAAAGAAATTTTATCTCTCTAATAGGAAGGTATGGATAGCCTCCAGTGAAATCGATTGGATAACACTATTGTTATTTTCAGTAAGCTTAAGCATCATTAATACCGAGACGTCGATATAGAAAGTAGCGTTTGATCTTTCTTTATACAAACGAGCTCAATTCAAGATTCTTTTAATACAGGCTCTATTCTTTCAAGTAATCATATTACAGTCTCTCCCTTGCTGCCTCGAAAGTACAATTTTTCACATCTTTGCCCTTCGATAAGAAGCTTTGCTTTCAGGACTTTGTGAACTTTTATGATAAGGTAAGCATTAATTGAGCTTTGCCACTAAACTTAGGTTATTTCTTGGTAGCCAATTCGGCATTACGTCTGGATTACATCAGTGAAGTTAAAGAAGAGCATATGCTATCAGTTCGTTCAGCATTTTTCCTTATTTTTTTGTTTATTTTAAACTTTGAGAATGCGCACTGATTTGTTTTAAAGCTTTTGAAATTGAGCACGAAGTTGGCTTGTTCAAATTTCAATTTTCACTCAATTGTTATCACATCCTTTCGAGGTTATGTAATCACATTCAATGGACTGTCTTTTAACTTGCGTAATTCGAATGTACAAATACATAATATTTGTATTTCTGCGCATGACTTTAAATTGGGTATTACAATGGTTCCAATCTTCTTTTTTTACGTCACACAAAATCACACACACCTTTTGAACGAAATGCCATTGACGAGTTCGATATTATTGCTTCTAGCCGCGCGGTTCAATGCCGTAATACCCTTGACGGCAAAACATGTGGTCATATCCTCAGCTTCGAAGCAGCTGCCAAGGTAGCGGGCTGCAAGCGTCAATGAGCTGCCATTTTCACCTTCGACGCGATTATCTTGTACACTTGGCGCGGCCCAAGCGCAGCTCACGAAGAGCAAGGAAGTGGTGGCTAAGATGGCGAACACTTTCATTTTCACAAATATTTTTTATTTAGATAACACACCGGAGAGAACGTTTCGAATTTGTTAACGCGTCACTTTTAGTTGAATAATTCGTTGCGGTTGCGCGTACGTGCAATGCTCGAGAGCGTTAAGATGAGTTTGATGTACTTGTCTCCAGAAAGACACCCTTTTATACTGGTTCCCAAAAAAGTACGGAAATTGTGAGGTTGCCGCTGTCGCTGCCGAAAAAGCAATTACAAAACATTTTTGCCGAAAAATTAAATAAAACCAGCAGCAGCAGCAGCTGAAGCAGCAACCGTGTAGCAACGCGCAAGAAAAATGTAGTGAATGAAGCGGCCAAGACGCGCGATGCCGCGAACACAGTAACGCCGAAAAGTGTTGAACGCGCGCACGCACGCTCATAAAGTGGCGTGAAAACACTACACAAACCAGATAAAAAAAAGCTGAAAATAATGCGAAAAATAAATAAACTGTAGGGACATTAAAACTCCATGTATGCGTCTATAACGGAGAAAAGGCCGAAAACAACGAGAAAAGCGAAACATTGAAAAAATGGCCCATAAAAGCAAAAAGACGCAATGGAGCGCAGCCGCAGTTGTCATAAAGCGGTTGCTGTCAGCGCCGTTCGAGTTAAGCAGCAACATTTTGAGGCAATTATGATGGCAGTCAATGCTACTTGTTTTCCCTGCTTCTTTGGTTGACGCCATCACGCGTTTCACATAAAAAGTAAAAACTTAAGTTAAATGTTGGTCACTTCAATAGCAAATAATTGTCGAAAAAGACAACGCGCATGCGCTGCGCATGTAGTGTAGCTGCGCGCATGGCAGCACATACTATATACACACATATAAACAAGTAAGTCTGTGCAGGTATGCTTGCGCGCCAATTGGCATCAACGCAAAAGACGTATAAATTTCGCTTTTACGCCCTCTACCAGCCGCATCGGCGATGTCGCTTGACGGCCGCACAGGGTGCAGCATCTGTCACCTGTACAGTCGACTGCGGTTTTCGCGGCGCAGCTTCCTCTCCGCTCAGTTTCTGAAAACTTCCTCAGTTTTTGTTGTGCATATTTCGAGCGTATGTAATGCGTAGGGAAAGAGCAAACGACTTTCGACGAGGCCTAAACAAATTTCGCATATTCGTTTGTTTGTTGCTGTTTGTTGTGTGTCGTTGCTATTACGTCTAATTTGGAGATAAGCTCTATTGTTAATGGTGATATCCATAACTTGGTAAATATATTGCGTTGGGTGTGAAATTTCTCAATTGATTTTACATAATTTTTTTTTTTTTTTTGTTATTTCTGCGGAACCACCCATTTTAATGTTAAAGTTTGACCTAGATTCACAAGCAAATTGATTAATCACACATTTGATTTTTCGGTGCGCTTGCAACATTTGCAAAGTGAAATAAGAGAAATTGAGCATTCCAACAAATGACAGATCTGAGGTTCCAGTCAACTCGGCAATTTATTGCTCGATTTTTCAATGAAGCATTGCTGCTAATTTGTGGATTTTATTTATTATATCATAACCGATTTCAGTTTAGACGTAAACGATTTACTTGGCAAGCTTTTCATTAAAAACAAGTAATATTAATACCCAATCCACATTTGTTATTTTATTAATATCACAGATTCGTCCCCAAGAGGAATGAAATTTGTTATGTAGATATATGTATGAGAGGAATGATTACATTAGGGATATGGGGTTTGATCACAAAGCATCCAACATTTAAATTTCGACGAAATCGAATGAGTTGCTATCAAATAAGTCTATTGAGTATATGAGGTAACCATCAACCCGAGGATCGAAATACATTATATTAGAACTAAGAGATTTGATGAAATTTTTACCAACTTAAGCGGATTAAAGTTAGGTGGGAAATCGGAAATAAATATTTAGGATATATTGGGGAGAGAAAACATACTTTTGACATTACTTAGGTATACTCGAGAACATAAAGTTTATTAGAAATAACGAAAATCATTATATGGAAGTTGGTGCAATTCGTATACCTAAGTATTTCGCATATTTTCGGCAATATTCTATAATATACATGTATACATATCCAATAGGAGATATATGTATATAATAATGATCACTAGCATAAAAGGAGCATAGGCAACAAAATGTTTAAAAATCCTGATTTTAGTTAAGTAGAGGATAAGGCAAATTTTCTTCCGATTTAGCCATCTCACTGTTGCACCGTTATTAGAAAAACAAAATTTTGTTAAGATAACTCATATATGGACCAATATATGCGATATACTATAAAGTCAGGAAGAAATCCGAAAATTTTTCCATTAGATATACATTGTGAAAATAGTACTCGGAAGTGCTCTTCCATCGATATTTATTTCCAGTCTCGAAACACTTTTCATAAGTACTATTTGGGAGGACCTTCAGTTTCTTCAGCGAACTTCGTTTTATCTCCTCGATAGAATTTCAGTTTGGGGAATAAGAAAAAAATACACGGAGCCAAATCTGGTGAATACGGTGATTGATAAATGGTATACATTTCGGCACGTTTTTTTCCTCCATTTCGATGACTGTTGTATGTCAAACTCATAAACCCATGTCTCATCGCACGATCTGGATAAGTCGAATGATGAAACTTTTTATGGTGCCAAGGAACATTTTTAATTACGTTCCATCACGTCATCCCGATCATTTAAATATAGATAACTTTTTATTTACTTTTCTCGCATAGTTCTGGTTGTTACAAACAACCGTTAGGTGACCAAAAGTACCATATTATACTCTGTAACAGCAGGTCGCAAGAGTATAATAAATGAAATGTTTCCAAGATATGTATATAAAACCCGTCCGGTGCGGAACCACACATACTTTTCTCAAATGTAGCTTAATTTATGGCTTATTAGACCTATTCGTCTTTCGGTTATTGGACATTTTTTGGATAATTGTACCCTTCTATGAAACTTGCGTCGAATCGATATCAAAAGTATTCTTCAAGTTTAACTAAAATCCCTCTTGTTGCCTTTGTAACTGGTTTCTTATATACATATATTGTTAGAATAACTAAAATCTACTATCATTATTGCAGCAATTTTACCGTTTTTATATTTTTTGAGTTTTTGAGTCATGACATTTATGAAATTATTAGTTATTATTTTATACTGATCTTTGATTGTGGTACTCAGTGGAACCACTAAAATGTCGCTGACCACGATCTCTGAAATAAAATTCTGAAACTTCCGATAACATCATATCATAAATACTATTCCTGAGTAGTAGAACGAAATTTTCGAAATTCTCTACACTTTTAATACAATTCACTTTTTATATCTCTTCATACTCTTATACAAGTATTTATTCTTTGATCAGTTGAGCAAAATTTTCACTTTCGATTTCTTGGCAAACGCATCTGAACTTTCTCAAAGATTACACAATTACGAAATGAGCAATTATGCTTTGGCTTACATGGACTGTGTAACTCGTAGCGCATATTTAAGTGCAAACATATGTATGTGCACATTGTGTGAATGTGTATGTTTGAATAAACTTAAAGCACATTTTCTCTTCTGTTTGCACTCGTAAATTGTACCACTGACTCAGCGGCAGCTTCTAAGAAGTTAGTGACAACAAAAGTCAAACGTGTTCGTCACATAAATGTGCTAACTTCAGACACCTGCTAAGAGCGTCTACAATTTGATTGGAGCTTAGCTTCAGCGGTTCGGCGCAGTTATAACATTTCCAGTTTCATTGTTATTTCCGGCAACTGGAACTTCGGTACTAATTTTCCTGTGCTTCTTTTTTTATACTCTTGCAACATGTTGCAACAGAGTATAACAGTTTTGTTTACCTAATAATAGAGTAAGATATAGGGTCATACAATTCCATGAAGTGAAGACGAGTGTTTGGACCACTGACACGCCCAAAAAAAGCTATTAATCGAAAATCTATAAAATGCACTTACCTAAGGTCGCGGTGCAATCGTTATGTAATAATCTAAAATAAACAACTGTAATATGGCTCAGGGGATCACAGTAGAAAGGGGTATCTGTGCGCTAAAAATGTTTAGAAAATGGGCGACGCCCCTCTAGAAGGTTTAATGTAAATATCTCCTACACCACTTAAGTTAAAATACCAAAATACCTAAAGACGGTTCCGTTAAAAATGACTAAAGTGCGATTAATCAGTAAATAAATACGTCTGAGGCATTATACTTTGCAACTGGAATGATGAAACGAATTTTATAGAATCCGTGGACAAAATTGGACGCCCACATTTCGGTGAAAAGCTATATTTCGGAACCTACTCCATCGATATCGACCAAATTCGAAATATAAGTGCGAACAAACGAAATCGGACTACAACCAAACCTATGTACTTCCCCTATAACCCAATTTTAATATTCACCTTATTATTTTACTTTCTAAAATGCAAATCAAACACAAATGAATCTAACGTGGCAAAACTTTGCTCGAGTAGTGCGCTTAAAGTATGCTACCGTAAAAAAAATTGTCCAAATCGGACCAAAACTATTCAAATCTGCAGATTCCGAATATGTGGATCAAAGCTCCAATTGAAAACTTTTTATCGAAAATATCTGTGAGATATGTTTTAGAAATTCAGAGAGAATAAATTTCTAATATATGTATAATAGTATGCCTGTATGTACAAACTGCGTTGAATGGGACCAATAACTTTTTTATCCGCTTGCACATATTGGAGAAATTTTTGAATTTCTAGTTGATTTTATACCACATACATGGCAACTATGTGAGGTTTTGGTTTCTAAATCTTCCAGATGGCTTTCAAAGTATCTTGGATGTAGATCTTTGCACCCCTCTAACATAAAAAGTATCTTACTTCTTTAATCGTTGAAAGTATAATACCTTGGTTAACGCGGTGCGTTGGGGTATTCTTTGTATTTGCATAGGTACACATGAAGTGCACACTTGGAGAGCAGTGAATAATGGTAATTACTTTAAGTCTGAGTGTGTGGCGACAGTTTTGTTGTATTTTGGACACTCTTATTGGTTTTTGTTTTGGGATTTTCACGCATTTTTTCTCTGCATTTTCTATGGTAGAGGCGGTAGCAGTGTGGAATGAATGGCCAATGGCCGCACCAGTTACTTACCCATTTATTATTTGCAGCGCGTTCAGTGATGTTGATGAATGGAACCATGTGTGCATTTAAAGTGCTTGTAAGAGTGGTGTTGGCAGATGGTTGAGCACATGTAACCTATCCAAAAATAGACGAGTGTTATGTGAGCAAAGGGGTTATGAGGCGTTATGTATATTTTCTCAATAAAATAACACATAAGCAGTTGCACTAAAATTATTTTTACATGCACACTTGGAATTTACATACATACATAAGTAAATACCTATATTTCAAACCTTTAATTTATCTTTAAGTTAACGGTGTACGAAATAAAGTGATAAGCTTTTCAAATTAAAAGGAGTGCTTCGGTCTCGATATCTGGGTTCTTGGGACATAAAAACGTATTTAATATTTCTTAAGCCATACATTATTAAATAATAAAGGGTGATTTTTTAAGAGCTTGATAACTTTTTTAAAAAAAAAAACGCATAAAATTTGCAAAATCTCATCGGTTCTTTATTTGAAACGTTAGATTGGTTCATGACATTTACTTTTTGAAGATAATTTCATTTAAATGTTGACCGCGGCTGCGTCTTAGGTGGTCCATTCGGAAAGTCCAATTTTGGGCAACTTTTTCGAGCATTTCGGCCGGAATAGCCCGAATTTCTTCGGAAATGTTGTCTTCCAAAGCTGGAATAGTTGCTGGCTTATTTCTGTAGACTTTAGACTTGACGTAGCCCCACAAAAAATAGTCTAAAGGCGTTAAATCGCATGATCTTGGTGGCCAACTTACGGGTCCATTTCTTGAGATGAATTGTTGTCCGAAGTTTTCCCTCAAAATGGCCATAGAATCGCGAGCTGTGTGGCATGTAGCGCCATCTTGTTGAAACCACATGTCAACCAAGTTCAGTTCTTCCATTTTTGGCAACAAAAAGTTTGTTAGCATCGAACGATAGCGATCGCCATTCACCGTAACGTTGCGTCCAACAGCATCTTTGAAAAAATACGGTCCAATGATTCCACCAGCGTACAAACCACACCAAACAGTGCATTTTTCGGGATGCATGGGCAGTTCTTGAACGGCTTCTGGTTGCTCTTCACCCCAAATGCGGCAATTTTGCTTATTTACGTAGCCATTCAACCAGAAATGAGCCTCATCGCTCATCGGACACGGACGCGAAACACATTTCGAACCGAACACTGATTTTGGTAATAAAATTCAATGATTTGCAAGCGTTGCTCGTTAGTAAGTCTATTCATGATGAAATGTCAAAGCATACTGAGCATCTTTCTCTTTGACACCATGTCTGACATCCCACGTGATCTGTCAAATACTACTGCATGAAAATCCTAACCTCAAAAAAATCACCCGTTAGTTTAGACCCAAAACGAAAAGTCCATGCATCCCACTTTTCACAAGGAAATTTTGTTCAGCGAGTAGGCATACTTTTGTCGCCTTTGGAGTTATAATTCACAAACCACTATTGAAACGCCGTTACATATCAAAAAGTGACTTTTGGGAAGTCATTTTGTTCGTAATTCTTCAAAAATTAAACCCGCCATAATATTATATTCATTGCGGAACACTTACTCGTAAGGTCATGACTCATGACTTTTTCTTGTCTAGATTGGAGGATGTTGATTTGGAAGACCTTTGATTCCAACAATACGACGCTACATGCCATACAGCCACCTCACTAATCAATGGCTTTCGGTGAGCGAGTTAATAACGATTTTGATTTGTATTGCTGCACCGACATGTGTAATCTTTATTGATATTCATAAGACTAACTTGTTACATACTTAGATCTTACTGCTACTTATACTAACTACAGGGTAGGCCATTTAAAGTTGACCCATTTGTTGTAAAAAAAAAAGAACAAAAGAAAACAATGTTTTTTGTTCATTTCAAAAATAATTTATTTTGGTCCAAGGGGATTTGTTTCAGCTAATATTTAAAAATTAGATCGCGTAAATGGGCACCTTTAGCTTTGACAGCTAAATGCACTCTTTTTTCGACATTTTCCATGACTTTGGCCAATGTTTCGGATGATATGGCGGCTGTTTCACATCGAATGTTGGCTTTCAGTTGAGCTAAGGTCTTTGGCTTATTAGCGTATACCTTGGATTTCAAATAACCCCACAAATAAAAGTCTGGTGGCGTCAAATCTGGTGATCTCGGTGGCCAGTCAACATCACCATTTTTCGATATCAATCGCCCGGGGAAAAATGGTTGCAATAAATTGATTGTTGGTCGATCTGTATGGCATGTAACCCCGTCCTGTTGAAACCAGAAGTTATCCATGTCATTTTCGCGAATAATGGGTATCACAAAATCCGTTATCATGGCTCGATAACGCTCACCATTGACTGTTGTCGTGGCTCCATCATCGTCTTCGAAAAAATACGGTCCGATGATCATATTCGCGCAAACACCGCACCAAACTGTTACTTTTTGGTCGTAAAGAGGCTGTTCTTCAATTAATTGAGGATTTTCGGTGGCATAAAATCGGCAATTTTGCTTGTTTACGCCTCCATTCAACGAGAAATGTGCCTCGTCTGACATGATGAGTTTTCGCCAAAAGTCAAGTTCGTTTTCAGCCATTTCGATGGCCCATTTGCCAAAATTAAGGCGTCGCGGATAATCAGCTGGGTTTAGTTTTTGTGCCATTTGAATTTTATATGGAAACATCTTCAAATCTTTATGAATTATGCGTCGGAGAGTGGTGCGAGAGATGTCTAATTCCTGAGAGCGGCGATAACTCGATGTCGATGGAGTCTCCTCAATACTGGCTCGTACAGCTTCGATATTTTCATTAGAACGTCTTGTGCGTTGTCTGGATGCATGACTGGCATTACTGAGATTACTGGTGTTCACAAATTTTGCGTATAAAGACTTAATTGTGTTCTTAACTGGAGCACTTTTCACTTTATTTTTTTTGCGAAACGCACGTTGAGTTAACACAATTGAAAAGTTATTTTGAATATAAATCTGAACAATTTCAGCGCGTTCTTTTGGAGTGTACTGTTCCATGGTATAAATTGTCTTCGAATGACGCTTCTAACGCGGTATGACATTAGCCGATTTGTCAGCGCTGTTAAAAGTTACAGCGTTGCCAGATGGGTCAACTTTAAATGGCCTACCCTGTACTTATTACTAGTTGATAGTTTGTTTACATATAAATTATTGTTTGTTGATAAACATTTTCTTTGTTCTAAGATATGGTTTAATGTTGTTTTGAAGCCTTCTCGTCATTCTTGTACGGAACACATTGAGCGCGACACGACATGGCAGCACGACGCGACATGGTAGCACGACAGTGAACTGAAAATGGCGTTGTGAATCCTTCTATATGAACATTTGTGAGAAAGCAGCAACATAACAATGGCCGACATGTACACAAGACAACACCGCTGTCCATTTGGCATGTACACAATTTCGTTGTGGCCATGCTAATACCTTGCACTTCAATTAAATTTTAATATTTTGTTCAAAGTGAAATTTTTTATGCAAAAAAGAAGTAAATAGGTAAGTTTATTTGTTTTAAATTATCAATTGTTATTAAAAACGAGATAAATGAGCTATTTTATGCTTTTATTTGTAAAATAACGTCAGGTTTGTTAGAGCTTTGAATAATTTTACATTTTACATATTAGTGGCATCACCACTCTACCTCATCTCTCTACAGTCAACTCTACTGCCGTCCTACTGTCGTTGGCAAATATAAAAATATATTGAAGTTAGCGAGAGCGACAACTGTCGGCCTGCAGTCGTGTAGTCGTGCAGCTGTCAAAATAACTGTGTCCATAAGAACGTGTGTATTTTAATATTTGACAGATGTCGCTTGCAGTCTGTCGCGCTCAATGTGTTCAGCACATCAGAGATAAGGTTGTTTTGATATACATATTTTGTTTACTGAAACATAAAGTTGTTTTGATGACTGTTTGTTTAGCATATTTTGGTGAGTAATGTGACACCGCGTGTTACTGCTGACATACGGATGTAATTGCTGCAAAAAGTGGTCGAAAATTGAGCTTCTCGCCTGGAATGTACTCAACCCAGCTCGGCAGTTGCACTACCTTAAGGTAAACTCCTTTATTTATTATAAAGCTGTATTTTGCGCCATAACATTAAATTATATGAGTTTTTTTCTTATTAAAATAATACTATGTATGATACTTTATTTGCAATATGTTTAGTATATACAAATGTACTATGTATAGTATATAGTTATTATACCCTCAGTCAACAAAAAAATATGTACATATATCAAACCAATTGAAAATAATTATTTAATCATAAAATTTATGAATGAAAATTAGTGAACAATTATAAAAAACGGGTGGCCCAAGTAGAGGTAGAGGAAATTTTTTGTCGTGACAAGCTTCCATGCTACGAGGTGTGTTCAAAAAGTATCGCGAATCATAACTGACAGTTTTCTTCGATTGCAGGGGCGTGGTGCATCATGAGTTCTTGCCACAGGGAAGAACGGTCAATAAGGAATATTACCTGCAAGTTATGCGCAATTTGCGGGAAGCAATCCGCCAGAAACGCCCGGATTTGTGGAAGAACAAAAATTGGCTTTTGCACCACGATAACGCCCCTGCTCACACACATCGTTGCTTGTGCGCGACTTTTTGGCCAAAAACAACACACTAATGATGCCGCAGCCACCGTATTCCCCAGATCTGGCCCCCTGTGACTTTTTCTTGTTCCCTAAACTGAAGAGGCCCATGAAAGGACGACGTGAGGCTTCTCTTGACGAGATAAAGACGGCATCGAAGGAGGAGCTGAAGAAGATAAAAAAAAAAGATTTTTTTAAGTGCTTCGAAGATTGGAAAAACCGTTGGCACAAGTGTATGATATCTCATGGGGATTACTTTGAAGGGGACAAAATAGATATTCATGAATAAATAAATAATTTTTGAAAAAACACAAAATTCGCGATACTCTTTAACACACCTCGTATTTGAAGAAAATACCGTGGAGAGTCGATTCGGCGCCATTCACAGCAACTCTGACTGACGTATGGGACGACTGGATACATTTCACGGCACTTAAACTTAGTACTGTACATTGCTAGTTGCATTAAAGGGCACACCTGGTGGGAGGTTTCGAAAAAATATGTTTTTGCATATTTTTATAGTAATCTTCACTTTTAAAATAATCGTACTGAAACGCTCAGTTCCATAAATTTATCTGCAAACGCGTTTTTCTCAAAACTATTAATTGACTGCAATTGTAAAGAAAGAAAAAAAAATTCTGCTTATTTTGTATTTATTACCCTGTACAAAGACCTTCTAGTTTTTCGATTGTATTATTTTTCAACAATTTTGGATCATTTTACACAGATAGGTTTCTGATTAACTCGTTAAAACTTAAATTTGTATTGAAAATTGTGTATATTTATTATTTATGTATAAATTTATCGTCAAACATTTTAAAGCACTTCATCTTAAGTTTTCTCCAAAATAATTCCAAACCATTTCCTTTTTTAGACGGTCCCACGAGGTGTGCCCTGTGGAGATAGCTTTCGTCGACACATTATTTCCGCCCATATAATAGCAAAACAGGTACTCAGCAGACACCAACGCGTAACAATCTAATTGTTAATGGTCGTATTGTATTCATTGAAGTGTAATTTTTATAAGTATTTAAGTGCCATGTAGAGATATTCACTAATCAACTCCAAAAAGGAAAAAATATTAATAACTAACCAGAAAAAAGGAATAACACTTGCGATGCTGCAGCAGTACGTATAAAGCTACCGAGGTGAATTTGATACAAGAAAACACTCAACTTCGGTTGCATAGATACCCTTCGCAAATAAAATAGATTTCTTGCAAGCGCTTGATTCCGATCTTTTTATTTTGTATGGCTGCTATATGCTATAATGATCCAATCTGAACAATTTCTTGTAGACACTTTATAATATAAAGTAGTTCTCCATACAAACACTTGAATCGGTCAATTGTGATAATGATACGATATCGAAGGTTTCGACCAATGAGCAACTTCTTGGAGAGAAAGAGAAAAAAACTTTATTTCTGTGTTTTAAATTTGCCCTGCTGGGGAGTTATACTTTGGCGAGGAATGTATATATGCGCTTATGCCTACGTCAATAGCTGTCAGAGTTGATTTTATGTAGCTAATTATCCGAAGTAGTTGTCCATGTACTTATTGGCTTTGTTACGGCTTTCAATCGTAAAGATACAGATCATTATTTGGCTCTTGTCATAAATCAATTGACAACAACATCAACAAAAACATTAAACTTTTTATCAATTAGCTTTTTAATCATCATTTGAAGCTACTCACATTGCTACTCATGCACTTTGTACTTATTGCCTTTGGCAACAATAACAATTACCAGCAAATTGGCGAAATTTTCATTAAATTTTTTACATCGCAAAATACGCTGCTGCCGTATATGACTTACACATTCACGTGCTGCTTTTGTGTTGTCACATTTATTCATTCACTTCCCATTATATATATATACACATCGTCACGTGAAATGCAAAATAACGTAACAACATTTTCGGAAATTTACAGTGGCATGAATGAAATCCGAAATAAAATGGAACATGAGTGAAAAAAAAAATTTAATATTGGCTAAAACTGGTTTATAATTTAGCGCAGAACCTGAAAATGTTGAATATGTGTAATATTATGTGTGTAATTTGAAGTAGTGAAGCGTAATCAAAAAGACATTCAATTTCGAATTTTTTGATGATACGTTATTTCACATTTTAGGTGACGATATACATATATATTTAGATATATGTACATATATACATCGGTATTTGTTATTTTTAGAGTGCTATCGCTTGTCAACTCTGCTTTCTCTCTTCCGCGCCCGCTTGTGTCTTGAGTCTTTTGTGTGCCAACCTAAGTGTGGTATTTATGTACGCCGCATAATTTCTCTTTTTGTGTGTAAATATGTTTATTTTGAGTATTTAGTTCATTTTTGACAGTTTAAGAGGGTTAATTTTGCAAATAGTTTACGCTGCGATTGATTTATAAATGATGGACTGCATATGAAGGTGTCTAACTTGGAGTGAAACCGAAGTTTGCATACTCAGCGCCTACGGTAAAGGTAATGGCTTGAACAACTTCTTAGAGGCGATTCGTTATTTTTTATAAACTTTCTGATTTTGTTCTTTAATCTTCAACTCGTCTTATTTTTAATCTTCTTTATGGAACTGAATTTACTGAATTTGAATTTCAATGTATAATTTCGTTCCACACAAGTAAGGAAGGGCTAAGTTCGGGTGTAACCGAAGGTTTCTTTCCCTTGAATCTTTCCAGGATCAAAGCCAAGGAAATACCTTTAAGGGCATAAGATTTGTAAGTTATATGTGGTCTGGGGCAAGTTTGCTTTCGATTTTATGCATATTAGGCATAAATATCACCGTTAAGGGGGTATTCTACTCTAGAAATCAAATTTTTGGCAATTTTTTGAATTTTATTTAAAAAAAAAAAACCAAAAATATTTTTACTATAAATTTTTTATGGTGTTTTTATTGATATCTTCAGAATACAGAAAAAAAAATTATCAAAAACATATTAAAAATTAAAATAATTAGAGGGGGGGGAGAGACAGGTGTAAAAAAAAATGGCGCATCCTGGTGACATTGATCCTAACTCTCCTGGTGGCCTGAAAAAAAAATCAAAAGAAATTCTTAATCAGTAAGTATGCTGTTATAGTCCGGGAACACGAAAAAAACATTTTTGAAAAATGGCGACTGCCTGAAAATAACAATCATTTTTTACGCTTTTTTTTAAATTCCTGAATTTTTTTAAAATAGTAAAAACAAAAATTTTTACACGATGCTGGTAGGAACGATAAAGGATTATATAAAAAAGGTTCACATAAAATTTCAAGTAAATCGGTTGCATAGAACTTGAGATAATGCCGGTACCGTGTGGAAAAAAGTAGTTTCGAGAAAAACGCGTTTAAAGTTTAGGAGACAATTCTCGTGAACACGGACGCCACCTCACGAAATCGGCTGTATCTCCGAAAATAAGTCGAATTTTGAAAAATCCTTCCAAGGTCATATTTTTGAAAGTCTAAACATTAAATATATGAAAAAAAGATCAAATTTTTCAAAATTCTTGAGTAGAATACCCCCTTAATAAAACGGCATCCTAAATTTTATTAAAATAGATCACATATTGCCGATATATGTGTTAAAAAGTTAACTGAGACCTCGAAAATCTTTCTATTAGGTACATGGGGGCTAAGGGAAGTATTGACCCGATTCAATCCCTTCTTTCACATACAGTTATACTACTATTCCAAAGTGTTCTCTCCGAATTTCTATAATATTTTCCACAGATTTACCAACATTTTCATATATTCGGTAGCTGGGGACTTGAATATGAACAACTCTTGGTCATAAGGTAGCCTACTGTGATTAAATTTATACTTCGCGTGTTTTTCGAAACGGTAAATTTTTTTTCTGTAAGTTGGTAGCTGTTAGTGACATCTTTGCTAAATTTCACTTCAAAATACTCGTTAGTATTTGAGATACGCGTCGTTTTGTGAAGCTCTAAAAGTGAATTCTTCGATTTTTACTATGTCTGAATTTATTGAACAAAAAAGTGCGATAATGCACCATCCCATACTGCATTTGGTAATTCGTGATTTTAAGCAAGCAGTTATAGGGGGAGTGGGCGAGGTCATTAACCGATTGCAGAAATGTTTATAGTGTCGGTTGGGGTGCTTGGGTGATTTGCCTGAGCGAATTTGGATATTGTACCCCACCCATCTTGTCGATTTTTACCCCCTCTGGTCCCATTACGCCCATTTAGAACACGTCCTCGATTCTCAATTCTTACTCAAGCTACAACTTGCATGAAAAGTGGACGAATGGACAAATTTCAACTCGCCTTCTTTTGAGCAATTTTGTAAATATAGAACTCACACACTGATCGACATATTCGGCTTAAGACTTGTTAGAATAACGAAAGCCATTGTATGTAGTATATGGGAGTGGTGGTAATTCGTATATTAAACTCACATATTTCGGCAGCAATGTAAAGTACATCCATTATTATATGTTCAGTTAATTTTGCTAAGATATCTTAAATATTTACCGATGTACTATACATATATGGTATAACCGGAAGCTTGAAAATCTTATTCTAGATATGTGACAGCTAGGGATAGTATTGAAATAAGACAATCTCTGAGTTTGATGAAGGTGCCGCTCATACCGTGCACAATATTTAAGGAGTAAAGTCAACCAGCTGTTTGAAAATCCTGACATTAGATTTTAGGCACATACATAGAAGCACCGTTAGTAGGTAAACACACTCCAAAACACTGAAAATTCGTTTTCCGATGTATCAATTGGTGCTTGATTTGTATGCTGGAAAGTGAAATAATCAGATGGAATTTTAAGTTGTGATACTTGGGAAGTAAGTCTGTTTGCAGTCCGATTTCGCTCAATTTCAAACTGTAACATGGGAATGTTAAAAGAATCTTAGGTTGAAAATTTGGTTCAGTAGGTTCAGAGATATGTGATTTCGGTACCACGACCATCGTTATATTTTGACAACTGTTCGTATAAAGCTATTTTGCTTCATCTCGGAGGTAGAATTCATTGTAAGAATGTATCTGACACGTTTAATTATTGATTTATCACACTTTTGATAGGGAAGGGGTTGTTATCGTCAGATTTCACATACATATTTCAACACTGCCGCAAGAGGTCAAAATGAATTTCCTGTTATACATAGTACACTTACTTCTCATATACTGTAAACTTGGGTGGCGTTGCTTGAATCGTTTACCTTAAACCTAATAGAGTGCGACAACACCCTCACCATTTAAAAGCTTGCAAACCACAAGTTCTCCTAATTATTGCGATTCGTTGTACCAATTTTAAGTTTAGTGTCTTAATTTGCGGCTTAGTTGTGGCATAGTATAGATCATCCCGATCTCTTATATATATGAGTAAACTTACATCCTGCATCTCGATCACGTTTAGGCGATTTAGGATGCTAAAGTATGTTTTGAGCCAAAAAGAAAGTATGTGTAACCCTTCTCATCCACCATTGTATACCTTAGTTTACATCACTAGATAGCTTTTACGCTTTCATACGCTCACTATTTTGCAATGTCTACAGATTCGCATATTTTCAGTTTTTTGATGAAATCCGTACTTACTTATAATTCCATACACCGAGGTAACTACTTCTAACAAATGGGGTTTTACATATTTCCCAATTCAGATTGCGTGAAGGATTAAGCTTTTCGAAACCATTAGTCTTATTTGTGGTAAAAGAGCCATAAATAGATGCCAATTATGACAAAATATTTACGTAGATTTATTTTATTTCACTTTTTCACAAATTGTTGACAGAAAAGGCAACAAAACTAACTTAGCTATTGGTTTTGCCATCGTCAACTGGGCGTATCTAAGCTGTTCAAATTTTCAAGCGATTGTCAAATTGTCACACTAAGCCCCACACTGCACATTCCCCTCACACTATTTGGCCATTCGTGCATTCCTAGCCGTTGTCATTTCCCCATCACTTGGCACTTTCTCAGTCTGTCAATATTGATATTTCATATTTGCACAAATGAAAAGGAAATCAATTTCACTTCACCTGTCGGAGTTTTAGCATTCAACCTAAATATTTAAGGCCACACCGTGCTTGCTTTTTTATATTTTCGTGGGACTGTTGGCTTGTTGCTTCATTGCGTTGCTACATCGTTGTTATTTATTTATACTTAGACACAGATATGGGACCCACAAGCAGGCAAAGTTGAACGTACTCTTACAATGGATAACTCGTTTACTTAATTGGGCGGATAACCACCTATATTATTTGTCCACTTTTATGTCTTCAAATACTAAAATGTTAGGGAATTAAAGTGGAATAAATACAAATATAAGTAAAGTATAAGTTTTGACTATTTTTGTAGCTGACTACGATGCGCAGAGTAAAGCCAAATTATTTACAGAAAAAAAATTAATATTTTAATATAATCGACAGTTAAATTGAGGAGTATTTGTAAAGTGGTATACAATGGAAGAACCAAGAGTACAGCTGTTTGTCTGCACTTGGGATGAACAACTGGCATGAACTTGCAAAGAATAGAGGCAACTGACGATTTTCGTGTTTCAACTCGACTCTCAGTTGTAGTGCCAAAGAAGAAGAAAGGATTTGTAAGGTGTTTGAAACTACAGATTGGAACTTGTCGGATGAAGTTTATTAAGAGTCATATGGTAACTAAAGGCAGGTTAACTATACAACGAGGTAAACTATAAAACCTAAGAAACGAAGTATCTTTTCAAGTAGCGGGAAGCAAACTGTTATCATTTTAATAATAAGAAAAAATATAAAAGTGTAAGGCGAAAGACCTTCACAATACAATTGAGAGCTCATCCTTCTAGAGATTTTCTCAGGGGTGATTAAAAACCTATTATAAAGCGATATAGATATTTTTTTGAACAGTATTTGACCTTTGTCGAGTTCCTTATTATGCCTAATATGTCCGGGTTTGCATGGTGAACTGCTTTACCTTCCGAAAGTCAAATAAAAATATACCCTTGCTACAGAGTATAATAGTTTTGTTCACCTGATTGTTGTCTAGTGGACGTATTTTTCTCTTAACGAAACATCTTTGTGCCTAATTTGGATGAAATCGGACGAAAACTTGAACTAGCCCATATTTAACTAAATCAAACTTTTCAGAACAGTTGGTTGACTTCACTCTTTATAATATATATTGATGATAGTATGTGAAGTACCTCAGAGAGCATTCTGTTAATAATATTGAGTAATCTTGTATGTACATACATATGTATGTACATCTATCTTCTATATAAATAAAAATTAATCGTCAAAATGTATGTACGCTCATAACTTTCATACGACTGAACCAAATTTGATAATTCTTTTTTTTAAATGTTCGTTGAGGTTCAGAGATGGTTTCTGCGGAGAAAAAATTTCGAATAATTGCCGGATAACCCCTAAAAAAAGCCTTTTTCTTTTTCTCATACAAACGAATGAATGTTTGTTCGTTAGTAACTCTAAGAGAACGGCTGAACCAATATTGATGAAATTTTAAGAGGATGTTCGTTGTGGATCAAGGAAGGTTTAGAAATAAAAACATCTTATACTTTTCATGAAAAGTCAGCAAATTGGATAATTCCAAAAAGTAATTTTTTTCCATAAACATTTTTTTTTTTTAATTTTTGTTTGTTTTGTTTTTCAATATTTTGATTTGTAAATTATTTGAACAGTTCAATTTCGGTCGCTTGCTTTTTTATTCCGACTATTCAAAAGAAAAATTATTGAAAATTATTCAGTGAAAACTTTCGTGTGTTTCACACAAAGAGGTCAATTGCAGATTGAAATTTGTTACGAAGCCACCAAGGGGTCACCCTAATATCGGTCGGTGTTCTTTTTGCCATCAAAGTATGGCAGCCCAAGGCAACGTATATGTGGTGCTGTTGGATGCTAGATGTACTCTGTTGAGTGGCAAAATAGAGGTTTTCCGCACGCACACATTCTTCTTTGGATGATGGTTACACCTGATCAAATTGATGACATCCCTTCTCCGGAAATTTCTGATGTAGAGAAAGATCCAGTATTATATGAAGTGGTGGAAACCAACATGGTGCAGGGACCTTGCGGACACTACAATCGCTTTTCGGTTTGTATGTCTGACAATAAATGCACGAAACACTATCCATGTACTTTTCTTTCGGAAAGACAAACTGGAAATGATGGATATTAACTCTATAGGCGTCGCTCACCAGACGACAATGGCAGAACATTCAGCATTCAACTTAGAAAAGTGAATATCGAAGTTGACAACACATGGATCGTACTATATTCGCCAATGTTGTCTAATTCACATTCAAAACTTGAGTATTACAGTTTGGTGAAATCACTGAAATACGTTTGCAAATACATCACCAAAGAAAGCAACATTGCGATTATTGGCCTTGAATGAGATGAGATCAGTAAGTATCAAATGGGTCGATACGTGAACTGCAATAAAGTGCTTTGTAGGATATTTACTTTTGCATTTCATGAAAGTTTTCCGACTATGGTGCGCCTCGCGGTTCAACTTCATTTAAGTCATTGCGTACTGTGAATGGTAGAGTGTTTGCAAGCCAGCAAGTACAATTACTGGAACATGATAATAACTGGAATCAAATGATGGACGATGCGATAGCTACTCCGCATGCCACTGAAGTTCGCATACTTTTCGCGAAACCCATTTCGACATATCATCCTTCAAATTCGCGTCAATTAAGGGATACGAAAAAAATGATATTGTCGATGACGTTTTACATTGTATTCGCTAATGATTGCAAATGGGCAAATTTCGATTGATACTTCCATTGGTTTGATATAAATTTTTCCTGCCTATTGTCAATTCACTTCAACGAAAGAAGAACTTATCACGTTTATCCCAACAATAGCAAATTGTCATAACTGCGATTGCTTGAGAGCCCGCGCAGTTTTAGTTGCCAAAAATACAGATGTTAATGACTTAAACTGGAAGATTCAAAGTCAAATTCAGAAGGGTTTCTGGGAGATATTTTGCACATCGACTCAGTACATTAAATTTATATTCTTTGGTTAAGTTATACCAGATATATTTCATTTGAATATGATTTTAATATAATTTTCGCTGACGTGAAGTAAAATATAGTTATTAAACTAAATGATCTATAATATAACCTAAGAAAATACCAAATTAGAAAATAATATTGATAATTCGTCGAATAATGAATGTCGAATTTTTCGCAAAATGTTTTCAATATTATTATATATTAAGTTGTGCCAACACCTGGAGGTATTTCCCCAGCTTCGATCCATGCAAGTTACAAAAGTATTAAGTATTCGGATACACCCGAACTTAGCTCTTCCTTACGTGTTTTTTTTATTATTTCACTTAGGTTGTGTAAAAAGCGGAACAATTGGTCACATTGTTTGAAAGAACCGCTTCCGTTATATTTATTATTTTATTCGTTAAAGCGTTTTACATTTATGACTTTATTAAACGCTATGGAATTTCAGATTCAATAAAACTTCGACAGCCCTCTACTGTGCATACAAGTACAGATCGTATGTGGGTATGTAGCCTGAAATCACTTTCCCTTAGCCAGCGTGTCAATTGCTGAGACTTGACAATACTGGATGCTCTCACGCTGCGACGGCATGACTGCATACTACGCATTTATGGGTTGAGTAATCACAACAAAAATATACAAGTACAAAAAAATTTAACAATTATGGCAGTGAAAGAAAGAAAACAATCAGGCGCATGTATGGTTCAACATGCGTACGAAGCAGAATGAAGAGAAAAGACTAACCGAAAGAATGCCAATTTATCGGTTGGTAAGCCTGAAAACTTTTCTACCCGTTATTATTGTTATTTTTGTTGTATGTGAATAGCATCTTTTGTGTGGAGCGGTTGGTTGGGTAATTTTAACAAGTGCGACACGCCTGCGCGGCGGCACAGTTTCAACGCACACCTTTAAACACACCGACTTGCCGAGGCATTTTTGGCTGAAAGTGAAATTGATGACACAAAAAGACAAGCAAAAGTCAACAGAAGAGGAAGATGACGACAATCGCAACGCAGTGAAGTAATAAGAAAAGTAAATTTCAAAGTCGGCCACGCGAAAGGAACTGGCGCGCCACCGCCGCTGCAATGAATGCCAGCAAAAGCGGTTGCGCACAGTTAGGTAATCGACCGCGCTGTCGCAGATACCAAATCGCAGACGGAGATAGGGAAGAGCCAGCAGAAAATTGTGGATGGGTGCGCTGGTCAACGCGCGTAGTTGGCATTTTATGCACTTGGCTGTAACAAACGCGCGCATGGCTGACTACATGTTAATTGCTAATGCATGACAATTTCGATTTCGTCAGCGGCAGCCAACAATAGTAAAGATGTATGTAACTAACCAAAGCGTAACAAAATATTTCACTTACGCATTTCAAAGCCAACAAATCAGGTGGCGGAGCACAGTGCCAAAAACAAAACGACAACGATAAAAAATGTTTTTGTTTACTTGACGATCCACCACAAGAAACATATCCACACGAATGCAAATCTAAGCAGCGCTTAGTGCGAAGCTTTGCTATAGCGTATATACATACATAAGTATGCGCATGCGCTGCGTAATTGGGACGCGTTTACGCGCTTCCGCTACCCATCGATAATGTATAATGTGCGCAGACTTTTTTGCTCGTCGACTGGCCAGCAACTTTCACTGGCAATGAAAAACCTAAAATTCGGGAAGCGATTCGCAACGGCGGCATTGTTAATTGCCAGCATTGATAGGGCTACTTACAGTTGTTGCTGCTGTTGTTTGCTGATCATTGCTCTTTATTTCGATCCGGTACTCTCTTGTGGCCAAGCCATTCATCGAACGCCAATTTCAGCTCCTTACCCTTTATTGGCCGTTCATAATTGTACCTACAGTCATGCGCTTTGTTTTTGTTGTTCACAAGCACAAGCACGTGTTTACTTAATTGCTAAAGATTTTGGTACTTCAGTGAAAAAGATGAACACTTGAATGTGCTATCACTACTAAATAACTGGAAAAAAACGAAATAATGACAAGGACTTACTATGCTAATGAAATCTCTGAGATTAGCCCCCATTTTCAATAATATATTTAACATAAAATATATTTGGTCATTCACTAAGGAATTTAATTTTTTTAGTGTAATTTAAATACAATTTTTTTATTGTTGGATGGATATTGCATGATCCATGTCGTCTATGGATATATTAATTAAAGTATTACTATATTTGCTACTCCAGTTGAAATCAGTTCTGAGTGATGCAATTTCTTTTCTTTTGGAGAATATTTTATAATATTGTTGTCAAAAAAGTCTTTCGGTATTTTCGCTAGTTGGCGCTGAAAGCGCGTAGTTCTAGTTTTATTCGTCGCATCGGGTTATGCTATACCTTTTTGGAAAGCTCATTTCACGCGCTAACACGTGTTTCTTGTCGTTTCTTTTAAGTCGTTCGTGAGTTATAGCGTCGCAAACATGGAGCAAAATAAAGAGAAAATAGGGCATATTTTACAGTACTACTACGATAAAGGCAAAAATGCATCTCAAGCCGGAAATAAAATTTGTGCAGTTTATGGACCCGATACAGTTTCCATTTCCACCGTACAAAGATGGTTTCAACGTTTTCGTTCTGGTGTAGAGGTGGTCGAAGATGCGCCACGCTCCGAAAGGCCTGTCGTCGAAAATTGCGATAAAATCGCTGAATTGATCGAAAGAGACCGGCATAGTAGTCATCAAACCGTTATAAACCATTTGAAGAAGCTTGGAGTCACTAAGAAGCTCTATGTATGGGTGCCACACAAATTGATTCAATAAAAATACCGCAAGACTTCTTTGACAACCCATTATGTTGCTAATTCGTTATTTCACACCCAAGCGTTTATGGAGGGTTCGCCTCATATGAATGAAACGATTTCATGACTTTTTTTTGAACATTGAATATCTCCGTGTACAGAATACAATTCGTTGAAACTCTCTCACTCACACATTTGAAACGGGCTCTTTCGCATGTTTTTTACGAACAGGTGCAAATATATTTAACCTGCACAGAAATCTATATGTGCGCAAGCGTAATTTGCAATTATTTGATTATTTATTGATGGCCTAATGAATTTGGGTCAGCATCAACATAATAGCAGATTCATCAATTTGTTCACTTCATCGCATTATGCTAATCACCCAACAACAATACAAACAATTTGCGCATAAATCACTTGTATTACTAAGCTATTTTCATCGGTGTGTATTTTTACGAATTGTTGCGATACACGTGAGCCACTAAAGCTTACCGCAGCTCTGCACCCCTCACCGCTCGTATAATGCGGTTTCGCGAATATTGCCCAAGCAAATTTAATTATTTAACAATATTTTTTCCGTTTATTCGGTTTTTGTATTTAAAAGTATCAGTAGTTCATTCATTCTTATTGCGCGGTTTTAATTCGGTTTTTTGTTTTTAGTTTTAATTGAGGACAAGCTTGTTAATGTGATATACCTTAAGTTATATTTCTTCTCTAGGCTATCGCTTAACCCTTAAATGCAAATTGCACATATCTTTAATCCTTCGTAATTCGATCAAATTAATCCGTACCGTAGTTTGGTTTACTCAAAGTAGGCGGCATTAAAACTGACTGTTATTTAAAAATTGCCACAGCTTTCATAGATTAATGTACTTATACCTAGTCGACCGTGAGTGTACATTTGTCCAATAAATATTATATTACAGGTAAATACAATTATGTTTATTTCAATTTAAAAAATCATGTAATCATTTGTCATTACTTGTTTTGCGTTTTACTTATGTACCATATATTGTACTTAACGTTGTATTGTATTAATGAACGTTTGTTGAATGACTTTAGGATTAATGAAAAGAGGTACTACGATCGGTAAATTCAGCCTCCACGAGGAAACATCCCCAAATGGGTAGAGGCTGATCGACTTCGCCGGGGCCCAAAATATGATTATCTGTAGTACTAGATTCCAGCATAAGAAGATACATCAAGCTACCTGGCTGTCTCCGGATCGAAAAACCACCAACCAGATCGATCATGTTGTGATAGACGGAAGACACGTCTCCAGTGTTTTAGATGTGCGTGCGCTCAGAGGTCCTAACATCGACTCGGACCACTATATTGTTGCAGCCAAAATTCGCACCCGCCTCTGTGCAGCAAAAAACGCACGCCAACAAACACAAGGAAGGTTCGACGTCGAGAAGCTGCAATCACAATAGACAGCCGAAAGATTTTCTACTCGGCTTGCACTCCTGCTCTCTGAGAGCACTCGTCAACAACTCGGTATAAGGGAACTATGGGACGGCATTTCAAACTCCTTACGTACAGCTGCAACCGAAACCATTGATTTTCGGAAAGTGCAAAAGAACAGCTGGTACGACGAGGAGTGCCGTGTCGCAGCGGAGAGAAAACAGGCTGCCTACCTCGCAACGTTACGATCGACCACAACACGTGCGGGATGGGATAGATATCGAGAGTTGAAGAGGGAAGCGAGACGCATTTGCAGACAGAAGAAGAAAGAGGACGAAATGCGTGAGTACGAACAGCTTGATAAGCTGGCCGACAGGGGTAATGCTCGAAAATTCTACGAAAAAATGCGGCGGCTTACAAAAGGTTTCAAGATCGGAGCATACTCCTGTAGAACCCCCAAAGGTGATCTAGCCACCGATGCCCAGAGCATACTTAGATTATGGAGGGAACACTTCTCCAGCCTGCTGAATGGCAGTGAACACATAACACTAGGAGAAGGCGAACCCGATTCCCCAATCGATGACGATGAAGCAGACGTTCCATTACCCGGCCATGAAGAAGTTCGAATAGCAGTTGCCCGCCTGAAGAACAACAAAGCGGCAGGGGCCGACGGATTGCCGGCCTAGCTATTCAAACACGGCGGCGAAGAACTGATAAGGAGCATGCATCAGCTTCTTTGCAAAATATGGTCGGATGAAAGCATGCCCAACGATTGGAATTTAAGTGTGCTATGCCCAATTCATAAAAAAGGAGACTCCACAATCTGCGCCAACTACCGTGGGATAAGCCTCCTCAACATCGCGTACAAGGTTCTATCGAGCGTATTGTGTGAAAGATTGAAGCCCACCGTCAACAAACTGATTGGACCTTATCAGTGTGGCTTCAGACCTGGTAAATCAACAACCGACCAGATATTCACCATGCGCCAAATCTTGGAAAAGACCCGTGAAAGGAGAATCGACGCTCACCACCTATTCGTCGATTTCAAAGCTGCTTTCGACAGCACGAAAAGGAGCTGCCTTTATGCCGCGATGTCTGAATTTGGTATCCCCGCAAAACTAATACGGCTGTGTAAACTGACGTTGAGCAACACGAAAAGCTCCGTCAGGATCGGGAAGGACCTCTCCGAGCCGTTCGATACCAAACGAGGTTTCAGACAAGGCGACTCCCTATCGTGCGACTTTTTCAATCTGCTGCTGGAGAAAATTATTCGAGCTGCAGAACTGAATCGAGCAGGTACAATCTTTTATAAGAGTGTACAGCAGCTGGCGTATGCCGATGATATTGATATCATCGGTCTCAACACCCGCACCGTAAGTTCTGCTTTCTCCAGACTGAACAAGGAAGCAACGCAAATGGGTCTGGCAGTGAACGAGGGCAAGACGAAATATCTCCTGTCATCAAACAAACAGTCGTCGCATTCGCGACTTGGCTCTCACGTCACTGTTGACAGTCATAACTTTGAAGTTGTAGAAAATTTCGTCTATTTAGGAACCAGTATTAACACCACCAACAATGTCAGCCTGGAAATCCAGCGCAGGATTACTCTTGCCAACAGGTGCTACTTTGGACTGAGTAGGCAATTGAAAGGTAAAGTCCTCTCTCGACGAACAAAAACCAAACTCTATAAGTCGCTCATAATTCCCGTCCTGCTATATGGTGCAGAGGCTTGGACGATGACAACAACCGATGAGTCGACCTTAAGAGTTTTCGAGAGAAAAGTTCTGCGAAAGATTTATGGTCCTTTGCGCGTTGGCAACGGCGAATATCGCATTCGATGGAACGAGATATACTGTACGAGATATACGACGACATTGACATAGTTCAGCGAATTAAAAGACAGCGGCTACGCTGGCTAGGTCATGTTGTCCGGATGGATGAAAACACTCCAGCTCTGAAAGTATTCGACGCAATACCCGCCACGGGAAGCAGAGGAAGAGGAAGACTTCCACTCCGGTGGAAGGACCAAGTGGAGAAGGACCTGGCCTCGCTTGGAATATCCAATTGGCGCCACGTAGCGAAGAGAAGAAACGACTGGCGCGCTGCTGTTGACTCGGCTATAATCGCGTAAGCGGCGTAGACACCGTAGACAGTAAAGAAGAAGAAGAAGGTATACAGCAGTGGAAGTGAAGGGGAATGTATGTTATATGAGGATTGTGTTTAAAATAAAAATGGAAATGTGTCCTATAATGAAAAAAAATTTGCAAATGCATTGGAGAAACTAAATAAAAGATGAAATCCAAAAACTGCATCGTGTTAGAAACGCAGCCCAAATAGACTTAGACATGCATTTTAAGGTTCAACATATTAGCAAACCAGTTCAACCAAAAACTTGAGCTCGTTTGGTTTTAAATATATTTAAGATTTTATTACTTATCGTTAGGCTTTAAATAAAGAGATTCAAAAACTAAAAAATGTTCACATTAAAAATAATACACCATGAATTACTGGAAGATTCTATTAGTGATTCATTTTCAAAGAGTCTTCTGCTTAGTTGTCTGAATGACTACTTTCAATCTATTTCTATGGAATCTCGTCTAGCGATAGATGAGCAGATGTGTTATACCAAAGTTGGTAATTTCATAAAGCAAAACAAAAGCTAGAAATTTAGATTTAAATATAATGCATTCTTTAACCCTTGTGTTGCCACCCGGGTACCCGGGTACCCACCGGAGTGTATTTTGTTGAATAATATTTTTTCTAAAATAGATAGGTTAAAATCCTCTTGGATCCCCATGATTTAACCGATTATCTAGCGAATTGTGCATTATACATACTTAAAATTTTTTTTCTAACGTCAGAAATGTTACATTTAAGAATGAAAACACGTCACGATAGAAGTTCGGCGCAGTTCGTATAATACATTATGATTATAATTTTATTTTATAACTAAAAGGAGTAAATAAGTATCTATATGATAACTATAATATAACAAATTATGTTCATTTTTAATTATTTGTTGATAAAATATACTGCTTATAGTTACAAAAAAATGAATGAATTTTTTTCTCTTTGCACAGTGAAATATAAGTAATAATTTGAAAAAGTAAATTTTAATAACTAAATTTTAAAAATTAATTAAAAAATTAGGAAAAATTAAAAATTACTCATTACAATGTGAACATTTAGAATTGTTCACCGAATGCTGATTGTATACGGGCTTATCGCACTCAACGCAGGATGTCCGAAGATCCAACAACAGCTGTTCTCCCAGTGGCGTTTCGACATTGGTCCTTTCTGGGTACCACCTCTACTATTGGCCTTTCAAAGAAACTTTCGATTGCGATTTTGGTAGAGTGGTTTAGCATTATTTGCTGATTCGGGGCTCGTTCTTCGAAAATCGGCATTGCTAATTCTTCTGACAATAGTCGAAGGAAAAGTCTTCGTCTGTTTGTTTTTTTGCGAAGCATGTTGTTATTCTCATAGTAGATGACATAAGAAGCTACACCTGCAACGTCGAGGATGTTGAAAAAGAAAGCCAACGGCCATCTACACATTCACCGTTGGGTAGAGTACCTCGAACACATTTGATCCATGGTGTCAACGCCAGTTTTTGTTTGATTATAAAACAAAAATCATTTCTGGTATTTTGTGAGCTTTATCAGAAATTTCATAATCATAGTACTCAGAAGTATTACAGCTTTGTTTTTCTTTTATTTTATTTTATTCATATTTTATGTTTATTTTATTCATATTTTTCGCATTCAATTTTCGATAAAATTGAAAACCAATTGTGGTAAATAAATCGTGTATTTATTGTATTTACGTTACCTCAAAAACTGTGCTTTCGATAACTCCTCCATCGTTTTATTTATCTTAGGTATATAAATAAAATACAATTATCTTTACTTATCACTTTACAAACTTTTTTCAATAGTATTGCAATAAATAAATAACTACGAATATCGATATCTAATGCACACACGCTAACGAACTATTCTAACTGCCTGGAGTGACTGCAGCGAGTCAACGACGGAAACTGAACTATACAGCTTCAGAGAGCGACCTGTTTCCTCACCACTCGAATTCCACGCAACTGGCCTTCGCAAAAACGAGAAATATACGTTAGAGCAGCGCATGCTTTATTCCTGATTTAGGACTTTGATGGTGTCTGTACATAATTTTTATGGTCCATTCAAGTAAAAATACCTTTCTAACATGCCAATAAATAGATCCTGATAGAACGCACTCAATTTTTTTTACGTATAACGCAGTTATACGCACGAATTTGCGTACGGGTACCCTGGGTGGCAGGCAGTGTGATTTTTTTGGGTGGCAACACAAGGGTTAACATTTTTATTTTACGCATATGTACAAGTTTGTAATGTACATGCTTCGCTACGTACAAAGTGAAGTAATAAAAGAATTTTATTTTAACATCAAATTCATTTATTTAAATAAAAATAATAATTTATTAATTGCCAGCTATTTTAAAACTTGATTGTAATCGTTTGAATAAAAATGGCAAATCAGTTGGAATCATAGGAAAACGCGGTATCAAAGCAGCATTTAAGATCGTAGCTTCAATCAAATTTTCCAACAACTTTTTCACTGCCAACCGCAACAGATTGCAAGGGTATAATAATTTTTGCAGCACCAAAAAGTATCATTTGAAACTGTTATGTATTATCAATCTGACTGTTGTAATTAAGATCAGCACACACCATTTCAGCCTAAATAGAACGACGTGTTCGTAATCGCCGTGGTTTATTACGTGCCTACGTGCCGTTCGATTGATTTTGTGCAAGCTTCACATATGCTATCTACTTATTAGTCGAAGCAAAGGCTAAAGATTAGGTTTGGATAAGTGAGCCCTTTTCTTAAGTTTTAAATTACAACGAAAAGTGGCATTATTGCGTACGGCTTATGGGATTCCCAGTTTCTGAGCTATTTATATTAAAATTATAATTATATACCTTCATATCCTAACTGATTTATCTACGATCAGATGAGACTATCCATCGAAATCGAATAAAAAAATATTAGCATCTAGATGTAGAGGTTATGATGAAATTGAGCCCAAGAGCCTCAGCAGAGTTCATAATGCCTACAGTAGTTACTCTTGTCTCTACTTTCGTAGGGATGAAACCGGTACATAATAGACATGCCAAAGACATTAAAGTTCAGAGTATTCAATGCTGGGATAAAAAAGAAAATAATAACTAGGCCCCGTTCGCGTTGAAAAGGAGAAAATGTTGCATATACAGATTTAATCACACTATATAAGGCAGTGACTCGTAAGGCGTTTCGGATGATCTCAGGCTACGAGCTACAGGTTGACGAACTATTCACGACCTAAGCTTTTATTTTTGCTGCGAATACCCAATAATCAGTCTCTAACAAAGAGCGACAAGGGAGAAGGCTTAAAAGACCTGAAACATCCTATAATTCTCCAGTGGCAAAGTAAATAAATGCCGCCTCGAAATAAGCATACACAACCCATAGGCAGGGCACCACAAACGGAAGCCGTTAGAAAAAAAATCCCCAACTGCTAAGCTCATCCGGGGTCAAAGGAGGCGGATATTGAACGACCTGCAAAACGTTAGTTAGCTGTGAATAACAGGAGCACGCATAGATGACTATATTGAGCGTAGATAGCGGCGCGACCGCGGGAGCCCTACAACATCAACAGGAACGAAAAAAAATTAAATCAAATGAGAGCAAAACCTTAAAACACCAGCAGACGATGAACTAAATGCCTTCAAAACACAAAGCGCTCCCCATCACAGATGGGAAATGAGAGCGTAATCCAAACTGTCCGCATGGAAGATATCATCTCTCCCATGCCTGAAGCAGCAAAGTGGAAGTCCGGGCAATACAGAAAACAAAATCAGGCGCCCTCCCTCTCGAACTGAAGAAAGGCGTAAAACCAAAATCAGAGCTCCAGAAAGCGTTTGACAGCAATTTAATCGGTAAAGGGTCTGAGATTCGAAACCTCGACCCGACTTCGAAGCAGACGAGGAAACAACAGTAATAACCAACGCTCCAAATACCCTCTAGAAAATACGCTCATATGAGACACTTACAGCTGATAGCGCAAACAGATTATATATTATACCCTTGCAACTTATAAGAATAAAAGCCAGGAAAATATTTTATGGTGTAAAACGTCAACCTGAGGATAGAAATTCAGGCAATCTTATACTTGTGTATGCATATACTATATATAACTCATACACTGGCAGACACATAAGGTTTGTTAGCAAAACAAAAACCATTATACATGCATACGTATATGTATGTAGTATATGGCAGTAGGCGTAGTATCGACGAGCTATTATTTATTTTCTATTCCCTATTAAGGGGTTAGGCCACTCTAGAATTTTCGGAAAATTGATTTTTTTTCAAATGATACATTATGGTCTCATAAATGTTATGCCGAAAGATTATGACAGGGAAAAAATTCTTAATGCTTCATTTTCGTTATCTAGTCGAAGGACGTTCGTTCAGCAGTGAGCCCACTCAAAACTTTATACGCGTTTATCTCAAAACTGTTTTTTTCAAGTTGGCCGGAAACATAACTCAAACAATTTACAACCGATTTCACTTGAAAATTTGACAACATCTTCAGAAATACATTATCTATGGAAGTACGTATGATTTTTTTTATCTTGCATAGTTTGTTTTTTATTAACAAATTTCGAACAATTTTTTAGGCCAAATTGTTACTTGCCCCTTTAAAGTCCCGCCATTTTGTCAAAAATGCATATATCGAAAAAATCATACGTACTTCTGTAGCTAGTGCTATTTACAAGCGGAAACCGTTCAACAACTTATTAAAATAAAAAAATTACAGGAGCAGGGAGAACGCTGTGTAGCCGCCATTTTTCAATTAATTTTTCTTCCAAAATTATTATAAGCAGTTAATTATATGTATAATAAATCCCTTTTGCTAAAAACCAGATTTATTTAATAGTTTTCCCGAAAAAAATCTCCTCTAGAGTGGCCTAACCCCTTAACATGTCACATAATTAAAAGTTAATCATGCAGAGTAAAGTCAGCCGCATGTTCGAAAGTCCTGATATTATTTATATGGGGGGTAAATCAAGTTTTTCCTCAAATTAATCTATTTTAGACACAAAGATACAGTGTTAAGAGTAAAGCACGCTCTATAATTTTTAATGAGATAACTCAAATATTGCCCGATATAACCAGCATAAAGTCACCCGAATGTTTGAAAATCTTTATATTATATTAGGTATATGGAGGATCACGGAAGTATTGACCTGATTCAAGCCATTTTTAACATACAGACATACCACTATAAGAGAAGAATTATCTCTGAATTTCAATTACATATCTCACACATTGACCGATATTTTCGATCAAAGGTCAACTACAGGTACCGGGATCCAAATATTGAACAAATTTTGTAGGATTTAAACAATTTTTGATAATAAAGTGGCATACACTAAATGCATTATTCATGCACAGTTGAATTCCGTTATATTAATTGGGTCTGGATTTGTGTACTGGAAAGTAAAAGAATCAAGTGGATTTAATATTGTACTATATGGGAAGCAGGCGTAGTTATTGTCCGATTTCACAACGACACAAATATGAAAGAAATATCACATCCCAAATTTAGTGGAAATCGGTCGGTAGGGTCCCGAGATATGGGATTTTACCAAAACGTAGGCGGTACCACGCCCATTGTACAATTTTTAGCCCGGTCTCTAATAAAGCCTTGTCATACCATCATGGCAGAAAATGTTTGCGTCTCTGGCGCATTTAGTTACTAACGGCGCGGGTGTTGAGACCGATGATATCAATATCATCGGCATATGCCAGTAGCTGTACACTCTTATAAAAGATTGTACCCGCGCGATTAAGTTCTGCAGCTCGAATTATTTTCTCCAGCAGCAGATTGAAGAAGTCGCACGATAGGGAGTCGCCTTGTCTTTAACCTCGTTTGGTATCGAACCTCGGAGAGGCCTTCCCGATCCTGACGAAGCTTTTGGTGTTGATCAATGTCAGTTTACACAGCCGTATTAGTTTTGCGGCGATACCAAATTCAGACATCGCGGCAGCTCATTTTCGCGCTGTTGAAAGCAACTTTGAGATCGACGAAGAGGTGGTGAGTGCCGATTCTCCTTTAACGGGTCTTTTCCAAGATTTGGCGCATGGTGAATATCTCGTCGGTTGTTGATTTGCCAGGTCTAAGGCCACATTGATAAGGTCCAATCAGATTGTTGACGGTGCGCTTTAATCTTTCACACAATACGCTCGATAGGGCCTCATACGCGATGTTGAGGAGGCTTATCTCACGGAAGTTGGCGCAGATTGTGGGGTCTCCCTTCTTGTGGACTGGGCAGAGCACACTTCAATTCCAGCCGTTGGGCATGCTTTCGTCGGATCATATTTTACAAAGAAGCTGATGCCTTCTCCTCATCAGTTCTTCGCCGCCGTGTTTGAATAGCTCGACCGGCAATCCATCGGCCCCGCTGCTTTATTGTTCTTCAGGCGGGTAATTACTATTCGAACTTCTTCATGGTCGGGCAATGGAACGTCTGCTCCATCGTCATCGATTGGAGAATCCTGGCGTTGTACGTTCACTGCCATTCAGCAGGCTGCAGAAGTGTTCCCTCCATAATTTAAGTTTGCTTTGGGCATCGGTGACTAGATCACCTTTGGGGGTTCAACAAGAGTATGCTCCGGTCTTGAAACCTTCTGTAAGCCGCCTCATTTTTTTGTAGAATTTTCGAGCATTACCCCTGCCGGCCAGCTTATCAAGCTCTTCATACTCACGCATTTCGTCCTCTTTCTCTTTCTGTCTGCAAAGGCGTCTCGCTTCCCTCTTCAACTCTAGGTATCTATGCTATGGTTTCGGTTGCAGCTGTATGTAAGGAGTTTTAATTGATGAGTGCTCTCAGAGAGCAGGAGTGCAAGCCGAGTAGAAAATCGTTCGGCTGTCTGTTGTGATTGAAGCTTCTCTACGTCGAATGATATATACCTCAAACCAATTAGAGGACGGGGCCACACCCAGTTTTTCAAGAACTTAGAGTATTTCCTATATATGCGTTTCTATAAGAGTAGAAAAATAAATCGGCGCTCTAATTCATACCCACATGTACATACATATGATTGAATTATTTCTGAATTCTCAACAATAAATGTTCTTTATTGTTTTATTTACTACATAAACCCACACAGACAGAGAAGAATGTGATACTCTTTATTCCAATTTTAAAACAATAAATATCTTCTCATATAAATTAAATTTACTTATTTCATGTCTACATAAATTTGTTTTCTTGGCTGGTATTCGGTATTACAATAAATAATTAAATAAAATCGCGCGCTGACTTTTGCAAATAAATATAAGTAAGTAAACATAAATTGAGTGCGTAGTAGCCAGTTTAATCGTTGAAGATTCCTGCCGTGCCATATTTTATTTTATTGTTTACAAGAACGGCTTGTCGTCGAATACTGGACGTGTGTTTCGATAAACGCCTTCGCCATTGTCCGCTGCATCTGCCACGGCTGCTGCGGCCACTACATGTGCCATATGCTTCATATTGCTCACTGGTATATACTTGTGTGGCTTGTTGCCATGTTTTATAGCGAACACACTGCTGCTGCCACTTGAAGCTAAATCATCCCACCCACCTACATTGCCCCTGTGATACGCTTTCGTTAATGGAAACGGTAAATGGACAATTTCCAAATGTGTCCGCTCTTTGGCGCCGCCATCGTAGCCACCGCCATCACCGGAACCCGAGAGCAGCCATTTAAGCACAAGTAATCCGGCGATTGCCAACGCAATTTTACTCATCACAAATGAGGATGTGGAGAGCGCTGTTAGTGTTTTTAAAACGAGCGGAAAAATGATGAACTTCATTATTAAGAAACCAATCAGTATCGGCTGAAGGTACTTCAACATTTTCCTGCGTTTGCGCCTGCCACGTTCTGGGTGGAAAGAGATGAATAGAGATTCTAAGTGTAAGTATACAATTACTTGATTAAATATGTAGTTGATAGTTTAAATTGGATGAAGTAACAATATTGAACAATTATGAAATCCCACACATGGAAATTTAAATTTAAATTCAAATTACTTACCGTGCATGAATCTTTTTCCGCTTATACGGAAGTGACCGAATGACAGTTTGATCACGTGGTATCATGAATAATTTATACAGAGAACACAAGAAGAATTATCCTGTGTGTACGTGAGAGAAAGGCATAAGTGTGGCAAAAGGATATTTCATAATAAATTATATTGACTCGATAAACAGCTAAAAAAAAAATCAGGTTGAATTGCGTATTATTTATTAACGTAAGAATTTTATGTATATACAAGCATTGCATACACACTTTGTTTCATTGCAGTAAAGACAATATATTTCCGTGAAATACTAAAAAAGGGTTCCCATTCCAAAAACGATGTATGTTATTTTAAAGTTCTATGGTAACTCTAATAATTTAATAAAAAAAAAAACAAATTTTTAACCGTACTTTTCGTACTATTGTCCTTCATTGCTACAAAGACAGCCCACCACAAAAAAGGAAATTAACAAATTTATATTTTACCATCTATATAATAAAATATTCGATTTGGCATTGAGTTGATGTAATGAGAAATCGTATTAAATTGACGACAATCCTTGTAAACCTTTCTTACCAGCAACCGCCAAATGTTCTCAATAGGACTTACGTCAGAAGAACCAGTTGGCCATGCCGAAATATCGATATTATATGCATATTATTATATGGATGATTGTGTTGTCTTGTTGAAAAGAGAAAGATTTTTGCGGATACAGGCTTTGTGCGGGTCCATGACTCGTCACCTGTGATTACGTTATGCAAAAATTGGGGGTCACTCTCGCACATGTTCAAATTTTTTTGACAAACTTCCACTCGCCGCAATTTCTGGTCGTCAGTGAGCACTTTTCAAGTGCTCCGTCACCATGTCATACACCACAGATTTTGATAAATTTAACATCTGGGCAATTAAACGAATACTTAGTCGACGGTCTGAGTTCAAAAGTTTGCACACACGAGTCCCATTGTCGGTGTTTGTCGAAGTCGCTGGTCTCCCAGCACGGTCTTCGTCAGCGACCGCTTCCCGCCCACCAAAAAGGCCTGGTATCACCAAAACACACCACTTTTTGTTACAGCAACATCTGATCATATCAAACGTCTCTGCACGTCGCGCGAAAATGTTTCTCCTGACTCTCCAGGTGCTCGGAAACAACTGACCAGCCGCTCGTTCATTAGGAAGTTAGGAAAAGTACCGTTAGAAAAAAATAATTTTTACAGAACTGTTAGAGTTACCATAGAGCTTTAAAATAACGTCATTCGTTTTTGGAATGGGAACACATTTCTTTCAGTGTTTCACAAAAGCATAATATCTTTATATATCCTTTCAATAAGCATACACATTTATAAATCTCTTAAGACGACAAAACGGAATGTTATCCGAAAACAGTGATTAGATGGATTTAAATCAAAATAATTTAACCCAAGCCGTAAGCCCTGCAAGATAGTGCTTCTTACTCTGCAAGATAATAATTGTAATATTATTTTTCATTTAATAAATAAATAAATAAATTTAACCCAGTTCTTTCCTTAAAACGTCTATTTAAGGAAAATTCGTGGTGGGTTAATATCCTCATAAAGATAAATACATAAAAGATGCGATAGACGAAGCAAGGCAAGAAAACTATCAGACTGCGATGACACCTATAGCAGTTATGTCAAAAGAAGTAATTTGAGGTTATCAGTGATAAGGAAGGACCAGCGATCATTCAATTTGAGTTGAATTACAAGAAAGAAAATGTTTTAAATATACATATTTAGTATATTGATTATACATTTACTGAAAACACACGGCATATGCATTTTACGATGACATACATACATATTCGTATAATTGTGGAATGGAAAAATTTATAAAGGCTATCAATGTTACAGCGTCAATAAAAGAGAATTAGAAAAGTTGGTTTCAAAAATTGCTTAAATCTATGATGCTGACTATCTATCTAAACCAAAAATTGTATATATGTACCTATATTTGAAAATGACAAAAATATACTCGTTAACATTCCGATTTCAAAAAAATCAAATTTGGTGTCTTATTAGGTTAGTATTCTAAACCGTGACAACGGAAATTATAAATTATTATCCTCCAATGAGAAATATGTGATATAAACTCTACCAAATAGGGTAACTTTAATAAATTGAGTGGATGAGAAAAACGACAACAAAGGAACGAAACATATATAACTACATAATCTGAAGGAACCTTGTCAATTTTATTTCATTAACATATTATACATTTTATTCAAGCACACTGAACGATATGTTCGTCACAAGGCTTGTCAGAAAAACGAAAATCATTATATGAAGTATGTGGAGTAAGTGTAACTCGTATACACTATACATACGAGTTTAAAGCCAACTTTAAATTTGAAATTTATATGTTAATTTTATAGGATCCAAGGACTGTATTGACCAGATTTTTTCTATTTTTGGCAATACTGCATATTATCATCATTATATACTCCCAGAGTATCATTAAGGTAAACTTACTACCATCAATATGCATACATGGAGTAAGGTCAGCCAGATATTCAAAAACGGTGATATTAGGTGTTTAGGGGCTAAAACAAGACTTCACAAGATTTATCCATTTTATATAAACGCTCTCTCGTTTTCACTAAGATAACTCACTTTTTGGCTGATATAAGCGGTATAAAGTAAACCGGATGTTCGAAAACTTCATATTAGGTATATAGTGGCTAAAGGAAGCATTCATTCGATGCAACTTATTTTGGAAATACATTTTACTATTATCAGGAAGGGATTCGCTTCCAATTTCAATAACTTATCTCACAGATTAATCGATATTTAAAAAAATGTTCGCTGTAATAACTGTGGTCCCATTTTCGGTATCTGAGAAACTGAATATTTGTAGTCCGACTATGAAAAATGTTTGATCATAAGGTGACTTACTTTAAAAGCACTATTCGTACGAAGTTTTATACCGATACATTCATATGTGGTTGATTTGTGTTCTAGAAAGCGAAAGAATCAGATGGAATTTAAAATTTTTTATATTTGAAGTAAACGTGGTTGTATTGAACTTCGCCCATTTTCACACTGTAATGTTGCATATTTAGTTGAGTAGGTCCAAAGATATGTGATTTCACTTAAATTTGGACGGTACAAAGCCCATCGTCTAATTTTGACATCTGCTTCTATAAAGCTATCTTGTGGTGGATTTATTTATTGCTCTCACTTTTAGTAGTTTTTAACAGAACTGTTTATAACGTTGTGAAAATGGAGAAGATCGAACGCATTCTTCCCAAATAACTCAACTCTAAAAATTGTGGAGCCCAGTGTCTATTGCTGACTTTTTATATACCGGATTGACTTCCGGTTGACTTCTTCCACCCACTCTGTATTTTTGGAAAGTCTTCAGAATATGGAGGCTGGAACATCGTTACAGTATTATTTTTAGCCAACAATTCTTGAACAAGCAACGATGTATTAGCTTTTAGCAAATGGAAATCGCTAAACTCATAAGCACGTCTAATACACAAAGTATATCACTCCAAACCTGCGAAATTTTAAGACTGCTGCTATTTTGAGACACACCTCGTATAACGGTCAAAGAATTACTCCAACTATCAAATGCAAGTTCTACATATAATGATATTCGCTATTTTAACAGACTTTATGCCGCCTATGTCCCTGAGTGTTTGTTATCTTCATAACGACGCTAACGCAATCAATCCAGCCCTTCTTCTATCCCAAATACTTTAAGCCGTTTAAGTTAGTCGATAAATAAGACATTTTAATGACTTCATAAAAATAATGTGGTTTAGCGTCGTAGTGGCCTAGGCCTCTTATCCTTATTATATGATATCCGGTTTGCTGCATTTTCTTCATATACAAGTAACCCCTCATAATTTCACAGCCGCATCATCATTAGTATTAGCATTAGGGCAAACTATTGCCTTTCTAAAACTGAATACATAAGTACACAATTCAGACTTATACAAATTTGGTAACAATTTAATAAATTCTGATTTAGTTTTTCTTAATGTCTGAACATTGTATGACAAGCTGGGTAGAATTAAAAATGCTTTTGAATGAGTGTGAAATGAAATGTGTTTTCAATGTATATAAATATGTGAACAATTTTTTGGCGCTTCCATATAACTCAATAAAAAGCTTAGGAGTACACATTGACCGGGAAGTTGAGCCGAAGCACTTATGTAGATTTTTTACTACTTATAATGGAAGGAAAGGCGCTTTTTTCTTCACTTTTCGACACTTTTGTCTCGATACCTTCGCCGAGAACATATGTATGTAGAAAACTCGATTTTATAAGATGTACTTTTGTCTTTATAATTATGTGTTTAAATTAATAAAACGCTAAAAATTAGTGCAATCGTTGGCAATTCACTTGCATAATCTAATCCGAGTTCAAACTTGTTAACAAAAAAGTTTTGCAGACACCTGAGATCGTTTTTGATATTTCGTTAATTGATAGAAATTGAGACAGTATACAAAAACATTCCGTAGTAAAAAGGACTTAAAAAAAAAAAAACAGAACAAATGATTTTTTTCGGCAAAACCAATTTATTTTATTCAAAATAGTCTCCTTCTGCTTCAATACAGCTTTTTGCATGGTTCAGAAGCATGTCAAACAAGTGTTTTAACTCGTTGGCCTTCTATGTCTACATAACGCTTTCCTTTCATGGAACAATGCATTTTTACGAAAAGGAAGAAGTTGCACGGTCCCATATTAGGTGAATACGGGGAGTGGTTAATGGCTAAACTGTAATTTTTGGTCAAATAATCGGTCACAAGCGTCGATCGATGAGAGCAATTTTTGGTCGTCAATCAATTTATGTGGAACAAACCGAACACCTACGAAAGGTGTGCCCAAATGTTCGGTCAAAATGCGATAAATCGATGTTTTGGAGATGCTCAATTCCATTTCCATGAATTTCAATGATGATTTCGGCTAATTTTTAATGAATTCGTGCACAGTTTCGATGGAATTTCCGGTGATAACGGATTTCGATTGGCCCACATGTTGATCGTCAATTATGTCCTCACGACCACTTTGAAAATGTTGAAACCACTCATGCACTCTGCTACGGGATAGGCAATCATCGTCATAACCTTGTTTCATCAACTGAAACGTTTCGGTAAAAGTTTTACCTGTTTTAAAACAAAATTTAATGTTTGCTCTTTCTTCGAAGCTCATTTTCGCACCGATAACACAAACATACTGACACTTAAAACGCAATGACTTCACTTTCAATCGATGAAATGTCATTTCATGTCATGAAATCTCACTGGACAATCGATAAAGATAGGGATTCTAACGCACCAATCGTCATATAGAAGGCGCCATCAGGGAGCCCTGGATTCAAAAAGTCCTGTTTACTTTGGAACGCACTTTGTATAATTTCCGATTAAATTAAAATATTTCTTTTCCGTATTTGATATTACATAAAATGGTTAATAATGAATATTGTATTGAGCTCAGTCCAAAATATGCTTATTAAGTCGATTTTCGTAGAAACCACTTGAGCGTACTAATTGTTGAATAATTTTGTATGAACTTGAGTTATCAGTAACTGTAGTGTATACTATACAAGTATATACCGCCACAACTGTGTATATCCAATGCAATGTGAGGTACATAACAATATATTTATGTACACATATTTATTACGCTCAAAGTTCCCCTTTTAAATTTACCTTCATTTATTTCATTTGAGAAATTGTTTTTTATTTCAGCAATACCCGCATCCTTTTGAAAATCTCCTGGTATTGCAATTTCACGATGAAAAGTTAACATATTCGGTTGAAGCATTGAATCGTTTCCCAGATGATTCAGCTCTTTCACTGCCTCTGCACTTCCCGCCGCCACAAACGCGTCCGCAGGCGAATCACTTAACTGCGTGGCCGCCGATTTGGCGGTTGCAGAGGCTGTGGGTCGCAATAAGCCATAGCCGCAGGATAAGCCGTAAACGAATAAAACGAAACTGCGCATTGCAACGAATTCAATTTAGAACCTTTGTTTGGAAATAAAAATTGTTGGCGAGTAGAAATTCTGCGAAATATTCAAACTAAAATTTGCAAACCGTTGCGCACATCGGCACAAATCTAACTGAAATTCAACAGCATGGGCCGTAGGTGTTGCGCCTGCAGTGTGGCATCTGCAAGCTCTTCTATCTGATGCGTCCGCTGAGTCGGAGGGGTGCGTGTAATCATGCACTTCTGTAGCAGCAAACGGTTGGCTGCGTGCAACATAAGTACCGCAAATCGTTGAAAATTCAGTTTTCAGCCTGGTTGTCAGCATGTGGCAGCTACAGCAGTTAACTGAAATGTAGTTACTGGGTCTGGAGTTGGTGGCTTATTTGCAGCGCAGCTGTTGCTGGTTCTAAGTGGAAAATACATTTTACTTCCAATAAATTAACTTCATTACCTTTTTTGTTGCTGTGAAGATAACCGTGAAATTATGAATAAGAATTCTTTTTGGAATATGGTTCATACCTATACACTTAACAGGGTGATTATTCAAATCAGTGTAGCTAAAGTAGCTGCTGTGTGCTGATTACAGAATTCCATTCACGTTGTTTTCACTTTTCGAATACTTCTCGTATAATCGCCCAAGCTTCTGTCCCATCCGTTTGAAATAATTTAAATAAGGCTGGATCGAATGTCCATCTGGCAATATATGCCGAGCCTCACCCAAATGAATGCATTTCTGAAGCGTATTGGCACTGGTGATGAAAAGTGGGTCACTTTCGACAACGGCGACTGAAAACGATCATCGTGGAATGGAGGTGATCCGGCGCAAACCATGGCAAAGCCAAGATGAAAAGTAGGGAAAGATTTGCTATGGGTGTATTGGAATTGACAGAGTATAGTATCATCTACTTTGAGCTACTCCCCTACAGTCAAACTCTTGATTCGCATGTGTATTTCATCACTTGTACCGCCTTAAGGAAATAATGGTGCAGAAGCGATCATGTTTTGGTTTAAGCAGAGGGATTGTAATCCATAAGGACCGCGCTAGGCCGCACTAGCAAGCGGTAACTTACCAGAGACTTCGGTAGCTTGGTTGACAAGTTCACCTTATAGTCCGGACCTGACAACAATTGATTACTACCTTCTCGTGTCTATGGCGAAAGAATTTGATGGTGAAATATTCTAAATATGCTAAATAAAATCTTCAACTGAACGCCAAATTATTGGAGTTGTAGTAGACCTAATAACTATCTAAAGCGTGCATATTGGCAGACATAAACTGTATTTTTGTTTGTTGAAAGGATGCATTTACTTCTAAATTGTTGTCTACTCAGTCCAACGATGACTCTTTACGTTAAAATCCCATAGTTGGTATGGTAGTTCCATTATTGTCGAAATTGTATAGAATTTCAATGAGATTGTCACTACATAAAATTTAGAAGCGATTTAACCGTCATTGGAAGGCATGAAAATATTTTACATACTCTTGTTACTCATCGAACATTACTTAAACAGCTAATTGCCGCTTCTAACGAAATCTAATTAGTGGCTTTTACTAATTTCACAGTATCAAATTCCTGCTTGACAAACTGGATGAGTGAATTAAACAGGCGTTTGAACGCCTCCGCAAACGAAAATCCAAATCCAGCTTAAGAAGCACCATGTGAATATAATTGTGCATAAACGTAACAGCGAACAAAAAATCAGAAAAATAAAACTTTTGTTGATACGGAAAAGTGCTTGCAAGAATTATAATTTCATTTATTATGTCGGCTTCGTCTTCGTTGCTGCGCTGATTTTCTTCGATAACTACTTTAACAAAAGCAAAAAATGAATTGAGGCAATTACGCCACAATTGAGTTATCGGTGACAGCATTTACCAAGGCAGACAGTTCCACGACAACAACTATCCCAACATACTCAGTTGGTAGGCATTTTTGACTGTCCGTCATTCAGTTAGAAAGTCAAGTGAAATTTGAAATTTAGTCGCTTTACACTTGGCTGCGATGCGTCATACTCCCGCGCTTGTTGTTATTTGCTTGCACACTTAAGGATGACATTCATGTCACTCACTCACTCACTCACTAAATCAGTCAAGCAATGCGTCAAGTTAGGCAGTTACAAACTTTGTTCGAATGAAAATTGCTTTTCAGAAGCGTTTAATGTCAGAATCTGAGCACTTCTATTGTCATAGACACGAAATGACTTTCTTGGCTGGTGTGTGCGTTTGCGTCTCATTTCGGAAGTGCTTACTGATCCGTGTGTCGGCAGTTATTACATTTATGCTCAAGACATTGAATGAAATGAAATGACTTTGATTGGCCCGCATTTTTATGAGAATTTACTGTCCCAACTACTGTCCGCAGTAGTGAATGTAGTGACTTTGGACTGAAGTATGGCAAATTTTAGCGATAATTTATAAAAGGAAATTGTTAATCTATAAATAGATAACTCGATATTCTCCTTTTTATTTAATATTACATTTATATATTACGAATTAGTATTTTTGTAATAAGTGAAACATAACGTAATATATAAATCGCGTTTTGTCCACTTTAAAAATATTGTCTTTCCATTTTCAATTATATAGTAAGCCATCTTAACAACAGCTGCTCATTATAAACAAATCAAAACGTTGAGTTGACAGTTATTAATATTAGGTATGGGTCTGCCATAGGATATAAATATTTGCCTACTGAAAGTCTTTACTTGCCGTTAATATGTTAAGATGGCATGTTAGAACATAATATGAGGAGTTAAAACATTTCAGTAATTATTCAAAAAAATATTATATTACTTATAACTTTAAAATTAACTGCAATTTTTGCGTCCCACAGAAAGCTTTCTACTTATAATTGAAGCATCTTTATGGCACACATGTACCAATTTAAGGTAATTTTTAACTCAGTATAAGGGTTTAGTATAACATTTTAAAGTAACCCACAAGAGTATAGAAATAAGACCACTGCCGTTAATCGAAAAAATACAATATTTTATATAGAACAAAAATAAAGACATTTTATCATTAATTTCGCACGGGCTATCACCGTAAAGAGGGCCTAATCTGATTATAAAAAAAGCTTTTTGAAAAGCATGTGTGACTTAATCTAGATATTTATATATCATACTTTCTGACATTTCTTGATACATTATCAAAATTGGTGACATCGGATAATATGATCGCGCATCTCCCATACTAACGCATGTTCAAAACAAGATTTGAAATTGAATAATGGACATATGTATACCACCCTATTTTGGATGAAATAATAGTAATTTCCGAAACACATCATATAATAGATCAGTTGATATATAAGATAGCCGTATAAAAATATGTGTCCCTGGACTGAACTCCAACTCACTCTGTTTTAAATACTTACTCGTTTGTTCAACTCAGACCACCCATTCCAGTTATGTATGATAGTTTGCACTTTTTCCAAATAGGATATACCAAATCATTGCAAAAATTTTTACCAGTTTTAGTGTAAAAACAGTAAATTAATTTTGAATATTTTACTTTTGCCTCTGCAAGTCCAGGAATTTGCATTTTGTTTCGATTTATATGTGAGTTTATACAATGGTATACCAATTCCCTTCTAATTCAGGGTTAAACTACATAATTTATAAGAAAACATGTCAGGTAGAAAGTAAGAAATTCTTATACGAGGTGTGTTCAAAAAGTATCGCGAATTTTGTGTTTTTTCAAAAATTATTTATTTATTCATGAATATCTATTTTGTCCCCTTCAAAGTAATCCCCATGAGATATTATACACTTGTGCCACCGGTTTTTCCAATCTTCGAAGCATTTCAAAAAATCATTTTTTTTTTAATTTCTTCAGCTCCTCCTTCGATGCCGTCTTTATCTCATCAAGAGAAGCGTAACGTCGTCCTTTCATGGGCCTCTTCAGTTTAGGGAACAAGAAAAAGTCACAGGGGGCCAGATCTGGGGAATACGGTGGCTGCGGCATCATTAGTGTGTTGTTTTTGGCCAAAAAGTCGCGCACAAGCAACGATGTGTGTGAGTAGGGGCGTTATCGTGGTGCAAAATCCAATTTTTGTTCTTCCACAAATCCGGCCGTTTCTGGCGGATTGCTTCGCGCAAATTGCGCATAACTTGCAGGTAATATTCCTTATTGACCGTTCTTCCCTGTGGCAAGAACTCATGATGTACCACGCCCCTGCAATCGAAGAAAACTGTCAGTTACGATTCGCATTAATTTGATCAAACTCAAGCATAATGGAGAATATATTTTAAAGCATTTTCATACTCTTGCAACTTTTTGCTACAGAGTTTTGTTCACTTAACGGTGGTATGAATCACCTAAAGCTAATCGAGAAAGATATAGGGTTATATATATAAATTTTTAGGGTGACGAGACGTGAAGAGAATAGGTATTGCAGATGGGTATAATGGGACCACTGCCACTTTCACAAAACGCCATAACTAAGCCGTAATTGAGGCAACGAACTGGGCACCACAAACCACATAAAGGAGGGGCACTTGCAGTTTGAAAAACTTTAAAAAGTGGTCTTAGTTCTGCCTTCTAATTAGTTCGGTGCACAAGATTCTCCTGATATTCCTACGTTAGAGTGCACAAAAACGGACTACAATTACGCCTATTCCCTTTTGAAATCCATCTGATTCTTTCACATTCTAGTTCACAAATGCATAAAGCGCCATGAACTACGGAAAGTTCCTCCATCAAAAATTATAAGTTATACATTATTTCCATGACACTCCGCGAAGAAAAAGACTTTCAGTTGGAAGTACAATATTATATAGTCTACCACACCGCCACCCCCCAAAATTGTACTCTGTATCCGCACCTGTATGTATGTAAAAATTGATTGAATCGTGGAATAAAGAATTTCATTGATATCCCAAACCGTTTTTGTTTTATTAAAATTCGTAATTTTTTCGTAACTTTTATTGGTCTACTTTGGGAGTGCCATATTGAAAACCCCTATAGATAAAATCGATTGAGGATGATTTATGCTAGTTGCTAGTTGGTTACAGCCAAACTTAACCCTTCCTTCCTTGTTTATAAATATAGTAACTCACACACTGAATATGTACATATATGTAGTCAAGTCAAGAAAGTAACGGGTAAATAAAACGAAAATTTTTCCATCATCATCAAAATTTATTTTATCGCCTTCAAAGTAACATCCATTTGAAGCGATGCACATGTGCCAATGCTTTTCCAATCGTCAAAACATTTTTTTAGGTACTTTCCGGGATGGCCTTCAGCTCACACGTCGGATTTGTTTCGATGTCTTCAATTGAGTCGAAGCGTGTTTCCCGAAGCAGATATTTCAGTGTTGAGAATAAGAAAAAGTTGCAGGGGACCATATCAGATGAATGATACGGTGCTTGCTCAATGATATTTGTTGAGTGTTTGGCCAAAAACTCATTCACAATGATGGTTTTATGCGATGGTGCGTTATCATAATGAAGAATCCACGAATTGTTGGCCCACAAACTAGGATGTTTACGACGGATAGCGTCTCGTAAGCGCCTCATAGCACCAAGTTAATACTCTTGGTTGACGGTTTGATCAGTTGAAACGTATTCATAGTGGACGACACCACGAATATCGAAGAAAACAATGAGCATTAATTACCTTCACTTTCGATCGGCTTTGGCGCGGCTTTGGGCCGCCAATTGGATAATTGTTGGCTTGTAAGTGTGTCATATTCGTAGACCCATGTCTCGTCACCAGTAATTATGCGTTCCATGCAGGTGGGATCTGAATTGGCTCGACCCAGCATGTCTGCAGCTACCTGCTCTCGATACCTTTTTTGAAGGTCTATCGGAATAAGTCTTGCAGCAACGCGTTACGTGCCCAATTTTTCATGCATAATCGTACTCATGCGACATCCCCAATTAATGGGCAATCTCTTTCAAGCTCACACGGCTATTTTCCGCAACAATTTCCTTCACTTTTTCACTTTATAATCGGTCACATTCGTTGAACGCCGTCCAGACCGAGTCATGTCTTCATAAGTGCGCGTTTTTGATAGAGCAGATTCACCAAAGGCCTTCTGCAACATTTTCAATGTATCGGCACACAAAAATTCGATCGCAACACAAAATTTAAACCAAAATGCGTTGATAAATATTTTCGGTCATTGTAATATTCGACAAACAGTACTGAGGTCGACTGAGATAAACAGCTGCTGTAAACACACTGTTTGACAGATCGCGCTAAGTTTTTGCATCACAATTATGGACAGTTTTACCAACCTAGGAAAAAAAATTTACCTGTCTTCCATATAAGCAGGAGATTTACATAAATGAATTCTCAATACTTTCTTGACAATATTGAAAATTATATTTTAGGTATACGTTTGAGGGATGTATTGACTCGATTTTGGTATTCGATATCTGGGTTCTTGAACAGTTGTAGTCCAATTTTAACAATTTTTGGTCATAACGTGGTTCACTTTAGAGAACTATTCCGGCAAAGTTTTATCCCGAAAAATTCTTTGACGCTTAAATTATTGTACGAGAAGAAAGTGTGGTTATAGTATTTTCTTTGGCCATTTTCGCACTGCAAAATAGGAATATCAAATTATGACTACCAAATCTGGCTGGTCGAAATCGGTCGAGCAGTCCTCTGTACCATTTATCTCGCTTTCAGTAGTCTTTAACAAAACCGTTATATGGGAGAGGGCCGATTTCATCCGTTTTCACACTGTCGATGGAGGTTCTTATAGCATTATTGTAAATTTAGTGGTTTAGGAGATAATTGCATTAAACCTATTAGAGGGCGGGACCACGTCAATTCTATCCACATTTTTAGCCCACAAGTGCATTTTGCTACTGCAATCACATGTACATAAGTACAGGTTTATATCTTAATTTAGGGCATTGTATGGGTTTTTGTTAAATGGCGCTTTGTGGGAGTGGCAATGGCCCGAGCTTTGTTCATTATTTCATAACAGGATCATTCCAGAACAAAGCAATTTATTACCAAAAGAAATTCTAATCCAATATTCAGTCGACATAATCCTCAGAGGTGCAATGCGTATCCTCAGAGGTGCAATACAGTGCGCACCGAAGAAGTTATTGTATCATTAGCAATCGCTCGCAAAAATCGAATTGTAAGCATCAACCTTATATAAGATTTTAAGGAAGGATTTTGGTTTGACTTACTTCAAGAATTGAAGCGAAACGACCATCAAACACGTCGTATGTCCGATGACTGCAACTAAAACGCAATGGTCACCTATTCCGATTTTCACAAGATTATATTATTCAATGACGAAGCTTACATTTGGTTAACTGGGTACGTAAATAAACCAAATTCTCGCATTTGGAGTGATGATAATCCAAAAGCCATTGTCCAAACGTCATTACACAATTGGAATTGGAATCCCAGCAACTTTATGAAGGTATTTTTTTCAATAGACTTTTTTTGACAGATTACGCTTGAGTCGTGTCAAGTTGTCAAGTTATTTTTGGTCAGTATTGTTTGGCATTTCATCATGGAAAGACTTACGCTTGAACAACGTTTAAAAATCATTCAACTTTTTTACGAAAATTCTCGTTCTGTAAAGAATGTGTTTCGCGCGCTTCGCTTGAGACCCAAAATTCATTATTGGATAATATTCGACCGAATAGACCACGCCCAGCACGTAGTGAAGAAAATATAGCTGAGAGTGTACACGAAGACCAGACAGTCTATTCGGTGCCAAATAATATTCTTTCGAAAAATTCCCCAATAAATTTTAAGTTTCTGTAATTTTTCTTTAAAAAAGTAGAAAACCTCGAAATGGATTACTATATATAACTCATACACCGACCTTGTTGCAGCTTTAGGTGTTTAGGAGATATGTAAAGTAAACTTATTAGAAAGCGGGACCACGCCTGCTTTTTTCAAAATTTGTTGCCTTTTGGTACCACAAGGTGCGTTCCAAAGTAAACAGGACTTTAAAAAAATGTTTTTTTCTACAAAATCAACTTATTTCGTTCAAAATAGTCTCCTTTTGCTTCAATACAGCTTTTTGCATGGTCCAAAAGCATGCCGAACGATTGTTTTAGCTCGTTGGCCGGTATTGCCGCCAGTATGTCGGTGGAAGCCTTTAAAATAGCCTCTACGTCTGGATAACGCTTTTCTTTCATGGGCAAATGCATTTTTCCCAGAGGGAAGAAGTTGCACGGTACCATATTAGGTGAATACGGGGAGTGGTTAATGGTTAAAATATGAGTTTTGGTAAAATAATCGGTCACAAGCGTCGACCGAGAAGACGACACATTACCGTGCAACAAACGCCAACTTTCATCTTCGTGATATTCGGCCCGAACACGTGGAATACAGCGCACCAAACACTTCAAAACTCCAAGGTAGAACACCGCATTAACGTTTTGGCCGGGTGGAACAATTTCTTTGTGAAAAATACCCTTGGAATCATAAAAACAAATCAGCATTGTCTTCACTTTTGACTTCTCCATGAGCGATTTTTTAGGTTTCGACTCGTCCGGAGCCTTCCATTCAGCACTCTGGTGTTTCGTTTCGGGATCATATTGGAAACACCACGTTTCGTCACCGGTTACAATATTATAAAGGAAGTTTTTGTCCTTTTTGACCTCTTTAATGATATCCTTCGAATGTTGGATTCTGAGCAAATACAAACCGTGCACACACCTTTCATACGCCCATATGTTCGGTTAAATGCGATAAATCGACGTTTTGGAGATGTTCAATTCCATTTCCATGAATTTCAATGATGATTTCGGCTGATTTTTGATGAATTCATGCACAGTTTCGATGGAATTTCCGGTGATCACGGATTTTGATTGGCCCAGATGTTGTTCGTCATTTATGTCCTCACGACCACTTTGAAACCGTTGACACCACTCGTGTACTCTGCTACGGGATAGGCAATCATCGCAATAAACTTGTTTCATCAATTTAAACTTTTCGGAAAAAGTTTTTCCAATTTTAAAACAAAATTGAATGTTGGCTCTTTGTTCGAAGCTTATTTTCGCACCGATAACACAAACATACTGACACTTAAAAAGCAATAACTTCACTTCCAATCTAATGAAATGTCATGAAATCTCACTGTATAATCGCTAAAGATAGCGATTCTAACGCATCAGTCGACATATACATGGCGCCACTAGAGGGATGATTCAAAAAGTTCTGCTAACACACTTTGTATATATATAACCCTATATCTATCTCACTTCATTCTAGGTTATACGGACAACCGTTAAGCGAATAAAACTATTTTACACTGTAGTAACAGGTTGCAAGAGTTTAAAAAGCAAGCCTTACATACATTTTAATTCCGCTTTGTACAAGGCGCATTGTTTATGCTGAAAGGTTCACGAGAATCAATTTTCGAAATTCGCTCTTTTCCATTATAATCGACAATAGCAGAAATATTATTCAAAACATTTGAATGAAATGTCATTGAACTTCGACAGTATGCAAAGTAAGGCTAGTACTCTAAGGCAAGGTTGGAGTGGTGCGACAAGCGCGATCTCTCTTTACACCAAAAACGTTAACGTGCCACATATTATCATAGATTATCAAACGATAGTAAAACAAGGATGTGTATCTTCAAATAACAATTATTAAATCTCTTGTCGAGTTTATTGCCGCACAGTTAAAATAGGAGGGTTGGTCCAATTTGAAAGAAATATAAATTACTAACGATTCCGACAGACGATTTTTAAGAATATTTCAGTCATTTCACGTTGATTTATTACTATAAAAACTAAAAATATGATTATCAATACATTTTTAATATAAAAATTTACTCCATAACTAAAAAAATGTATCAGATAATAATAGGCACAAATTTGAGAAAATAAATTAAATGTGATGAATCCAAGAGCGGAGCCGTTATTTACGTTCTTTCAGGTGTTCAAAACTTTTAACTTAATACGGTTTCATATACGCCCTTCCGTAATGTTCCGAGCTGGTTAAACATACATATGCTCGTATTCAGGCATTATTTCATGCGTTTGTCGGCGTTTTTGTGAAGTAATTGACTTAAATTAGCGGCGTTAAGTAATATTATCCGGTTTCGCGTGTCGCTCACTGCAACAACTGCATGCTTAAATAGTTACCCAGCGGGAATCGAGGAAAATTTAATCTATACAATGCGCCGAGTTTATAAAAAAATGCTTTGTAACTATTAGTCTATTGTTTTATGACATTAACATAAAAATGGCTTTGCTTTTATCAACTACAAGACCGCCCAACTAGAAGTTGACCGATTGTGCAATTTCATTCGCCCTCTTCTGTGCCACTTGCAAGGTGCAAAGAGCAACGTTAAATCATTACTAACTTAACTCGTGGTGACTAACAAAAAAGATTAGCTTACTGAGTGTACCGCGCCCCTGCTCCGCTTAGGTGGCCGCAAATTGCTTAAGCGGCTCGGCCGGCGTTTACAAAACTTTCTTAATTACAATCGATTTGTTCACACTACCGCCGCCCTTCAGGGTCATCACCGTCAAGAAGAGCGCAAAAAAGAAGCCAGCCATGCCGGTGCTGCCGACCAGCAGCGTTAGGCCACCAATTAGCAGCGGCACTAATGCTATGAACTTCAGCTTGTATGCCAACAACAGTGGAAGCATCAGTTTTTTCAATTTCTTTTTCAACTTTTTGCCTCGACCAATGACCAAGGCAGTAGATGTTAATGATTTAGCTGAGTTTGGTGCGTTTGTAGTTGTTGTTGCCTGCGCTGATGCTGTAACCGCAGTTGACCGTGGCAAAGCTGGTGCCGTCACTGATGGCCACATCAATGTCGCCTCTGCAATCGACTCGGACTGTTGCGTGTTTGAATGTGTGGCGGTGGGAGGGCTTCGCTGACCTTGAACTTCAAGCGCCAACTGTGTGTTGTCACCAACAGGAATGACTGTGTCTACAGTTGCTGACTGCGCTAACGTGGCGGATGCTGAGTTCGTGACGCCGTCGTCGCTGCTCCCCAGTGTATCGAGGTCGCCGCTTGCAAAGTCTGCAAATAAAGTAGAAACATGCGAAAAAGTTTTAAATTAGTAATGCATTTTCATGGCGTAGAGCTAGGAGAAAATATATTCATGAAATATGCATAGTAGACGTTATTAGTTTAGAGGACGAGTAGTTTTGCTAACCATTGTAAGTTAAATGATTGGAACTTGAATTTTATGAATCATAACACTCATAATCTGCCGGATCTCAAGTAAATACTTTCAGTTTGAGAAGGATTTGCCTTAGGAACATATTATCGAACCAAATATTATGCATATAGTAATAAGACAAATCATACTCTTTATGATGGCACCGCCCACATTTAGATGAAAACCCTAATCTTTTTCCTACTTCTCACATAACACAATTTTAAATTCCATCTGACTCATTCCTTTCGAGTCTACAAGTCAAAAAGCAATTAATATAACGGAATGAAACTTTGCACGAGGTACCTAGGTACCGAATATGTGGATCCCAGTATCTATATTATAGATTTCAGATCCACATTCATTATATAGATTCTATAATGATAGTAATATCTCTGTGTATTAAAAATTGGTTGAATAGTAATATCTCTGTGTATTAAAAATTGGTTGAATCGGGTCAATACTTCCCTGAGCCCCCATATACCTAATATAAAGATTTGCGATAACATGTGAGTTATGTCAATGAAAATGAGAAGACGTGATTTACTCATAACATTGTATCTTTCCCGATAAACTAATATCAGGATTTCGACTCCGACTTTCCTCCGTATGAATGGTGATTGTTTGTGAGGTACTTTATGAAACCCAGGGGAAAGTTTTTTTAGTATGTGGCATATTAATAGTAGTATTAGCAAAAATAGATAAAATCGGGTCGATACTACCCTCACTCACATAATGTTATTTACCTAATTTGATTGAAATCGGTCGATTAGGTCCCGAGAAATGGGACCTAAGCTCCAATAAATCCCTCTCATACCTTCTCAAAGGTAAAATTTAATGTACCTGCCGTATTTTTTATTGGTTTATTGCGCTTTTAGTAGCTTTTAACGGTACCGTTATATGAGGAGTGATCGCGGCTATCACCCGATTTCGTTCGCGGCCAGGCGACACGGGTTACAGGAACCACGTCAATTAATTTTTAGGTGTACTAAGTTTTCCAGGGAGTCTGTAACACCCATAAATAAGTGTCGGAGGCCCTATGAAGTGTATATATATACCACTGTGATCAAATTGAAAAATGAAGTTTTTGTTTTATAGTTTATAATTTTTACTTCGCGTGTTTTCCGAATCGAAAAATTTTTCTTTCTGTAAGCTAGTAGTACTGATGGTGACATCTATACTAAATTTCACGTCAAAATATTCATTAGTATTTGAGATACGCGTCAGTTGTGAAACTCTAAAAGTGATTTCTTCGATTTTTACAATGTCTGAATTTATTGACCAAAGAAGTGCAATAATGCACCATCTCATGCTGCATTGGTTATTCGTGATCATTTCGCCACATTTTCAACTAATATCGACCCGCAACCACCGCATTCGCCTGATTGACCTTTGTGGAACTTTCTGCTATTCAGCAAATTGACATGACCACTCCGAGGACACCGTTTTGACAGAATTGAGGATATAAAAGCTGATTCGAAGAAGGCTCTGAGGTTCGTCAGGACGGAAGATTTTTCCAAGTGCTATGATGACTGGAAAATTCGTTGGCATAACTGTATTAGAGAGAGAGGGGACTACTTTAAAGGAGATGAAATGAAGAAAATTCACCTTTCAATTTGATCACAGTAGTATGTATAAATGATCAGTATGATAAGCTGGATCGATTCAGACACGTCCATCTGTATACACCTGAACTGTCCTTCCACTTTCGAAATAACGATCTGAAATAACACGTCCTCAAGAAACTGTAGGAACCGCCGATATCGGACCTTAAAGCGTTTATCTGCTATACAAACTGAGGTCCTCCTATGGAAAAGATTTGCATTTTTTTAAGGCAACTGTACGATTTCCAAAGGGAATTGTTCGTATGGGACAAGCACAGCATATACTCTATAGTATGTATATAATTGCAATGTAAACTGAACGATCAAAATAAAGTGCTTGTATGGAAATTTAATGGAACAAAAAACTCCGCAAAAATTATTTTTAAAGTCTTCGGTACAAACTTAGAACAAATTATACAACTGGGCTAATAGTAATGAAAAACGCGAAAAAGTACTTTTTGGCCTCTACGTCTCACTTTTGTTATTTGGCTAAGATTATATCGCACATATTATATACAAGTATGTATTGTTTATACATATATATTTATATCTTAATAAAAGATATATCGATATAATTAACAGAGAATATTTAAGGGGTTACATACGTCCAGAATTTTCAAAAAATAGATTTTTTTGTATAGGTTATTATTCTTTATAGTTTTAGGCATATTTCTGTAAAAGTCGATTGTAAAAATTATACAAATGTAGACACAAAGTTATGGTAGAAAATCAGATTGCCCGACGAGAGTTTAAGGGGTTAGGCCACTCTAGAGGGCCACAAAATAGGCCTTTTTTGAGATTTTTTTTCGGGAAAACTATTAAATAAATCTAGTTTTTAACAAACGGAATTTATTATACATGCTAATTAACTGCTTATAACTATTTTTGAAGAAAATTTCATTGAAAAATGGCGGCTACACAGCGTTCTCCCTAGGATGCCTCTGTTTTTTCTCCAACCAGCTCCTGTAATTTTTTTATTTTAATAAGTTGTTGAACGGTTTCCGCTTGTAAATAGCATTAGCTACAGAAGTACGTAGGATTTTTTCGATATATGCATTTTTGACAAAATGGCGGGCCTTTAAAGGGACAAGTAACAATTTGGCCTAAAAAATTGTTCGAAATTTGTTAATAAAAAACAAACTATGCAAGAAAAAAAAAATTCCAACGTACTTCTGCAGATAATGTATTTCTGAAGATGTTGTCAAAATTTCAAGTGAATCGGTTGTAAATTGTTTGAGTTATGTTTCCGGCCAACTTGAAAAAAACAGTTTTGAGATAAACGCGTTTAAAGTTTTGAGTGGGATCACTGCCGAACGAACGGCCTTCGACTAGATAACGAAAATGGGGCATTTTTCCCTGTCATAATCTTTCGGGATAACATCTATGAGACCATAATGTATCATTTGAAAAAAAAAATAAATTTTCCGAAAATTCTAGAGTGGCCTAACCCCTTAATGCACACAGGTGGCTGTCCTTCGTTTGAGGCACATGAAAGTTTAAACGCGTTTTTCTCGAACCTACTTTTCCCGGCACGATCTGCATGATAACTCATACAGTTTTTAACATTTTTTGATGCGATTTTTTTTTTAATATTCGAAAATGTTTTCTATATAGTCTGTCGAGCCGGATTTCCGATATTTTTATTAAAAAAATTTATAAACATAATTAAAGTGTGACATTTATGACGTAAAACGCATACTTTTTTTCTAAATTCCGTAAATTGGAAAATTTTTCGAAATTAAAAAATTCGGCTCGACAGACTATAACTACAACTTCATTTTACAATACTTTTTTTATTTTTAAAGATCCATCAGCATTTCAAGGATAAATGATGCAGACCGTGGAGCAACTTTTTTTCATTGTACCTTGGGTCACGTGATATTCTATGTACTAATATTTGTAAAGAAAAATTAAAATACATTTTTTATAAGCTTTAAGTACCAATAAACATTGTATAAAACTTCTTTATATTTATTTCTATTGTTATCCCTTCTGAAAACAATTTTTCTTTTAGCGCATTTTTGGTGCTGCTGGACGTATGTATGTAACCCCTTAAATTCAAATTGTGTTATATATACTATACGTCATAATATTGGTATTGCTTACAGCACTAATATGATTAATACGAGTACATATACATATTATACTGTGTAATTATCCATATTTTTCGTTACGCATTAAATATAAATCGTAGTATTTTAGTTTTTGTAAATTTGTAAAACAAACATGCGACAGTTCGTAAGCATCAAAACTGGTTCGTTTAGTGCAAGTTATGAGCGAATTTCGTTGCGCTAATTGATACTTCAAGGGGTTAATTTGAATTGTGTCGCTAATTTGAACCATACCTTCAATTCCCTCGATATGTGTCAAATAAGAAGTTCTAACATACATTCTAAAGAAGGTGCAATAGGCAGTGTCCGATCATAAAACATTTAATGTAAACTCCATTCCCACACAAATTTGACTATAGACCATTAAGCTTTGTGCAGTGAATAAGTACTGATAATTTCCCTTACCTGCTTCATCATCGCTGTATGATATGATACGTCGGAAAACTTCACAAAAGTGTCGCACTTTGTCCAAAGCGTTTCCCAATGGCACAAGAACTTCGTTGAACTGCGCTTCCTCTAGACTGTTTATATCATTTTCCACACTTCCGACTTCCGTCCTTTCCTCTATATCAGGAACGACGCCATTACGCCCTCCGTTGACCTCACCATCGCTTTTGATTTTAATATCCTGCCAAGCAAGCATTGCCTGATGCTGTGGTTGCGTAACAATGCTGTCGGCAATGTTTACTTTAGTTGTTGCTGCTTGCTCATTGTCACCGTACTTATTGTGTTGAGTCACACTTTTGTTGTTATAAGTGTTGACATACCCTCGTTTATTGAAGTTATTGACAATTCTGTCAGTGGTGCTGTCGCTGTGCTCTCGCCGCCTACTCCTTTCTCCCGATGTCATCGAGAGGCGTCGCCGATTACTTAACGCTAATACATATGGCGCAACAAAGCGCATATCCGGTGGCGTCGAACGGTAATTTCCGTTGTTGCTGCTGTTGTAAGTGTAATAATTTGCCGGATTTTGTTGCTGCTCCTTTTGCTGCGCCGCTTGTGGTGTATCAAGGGTGTGGCGTGCTGTGCTGTGTGGTTGTTCATCTTGTGGCATTGCTTTGTGTCGCTTTTGCAGTTTATTAGCGCGTGCAGTGTCTACTTGAGTAGTAGCAGCCGCGGCAACCGCAGCGTTGGCTGCTGCATCCAGGACATACCAATTGCCGCGCACAGCAGTGGGAGGCCATTGCACCTGCTGCTGGGCGTACGTTACGGTTGTTGCTGTTGATGTAGAGGTGGAGGCAGAGGTGTAAGCTGCTGATGCAGACGACACGGCGCCGATTGGATTAAAGCCGTCGTAGTTTATAAGCACTTCGGTTTGCAGTGTGAAAAGTGGTGCAAACGAGATTAGTACAAGCAGCAGCATCTTTTACTGATTTTTCGAGATTCACGTAATTTAACTCTATGTGGCAGGCACTCTTTAAGATTTTAATTCGCTGTAATTATTTCTAAATCATGGAGGTTTCACTAACCGTCACTGTTTTTTGGCAACCACCCGCAGCCACAGTTCATCATTCGTTCATAGTTGACTCACAAATAACCTTAACTGGCAGCGTGTTCGATATTTTATCAACTTGCAACCGCATGCCTTAAAGATTCTTTTATTTTTATTACACTTGTAATTATATTGTGTGTTGTTTGTGCGATAGTTTTGATTTCTATTCATTTGCTCATACAACCAGTTGGTCATCAAAAGTCTGTCTGTTACGACGCGAAATCAAAACAAAAATAGAAAAGCAGAAAATTACAGTTTAAAGAAAGGAAATTCACTTTTTACTCAAAATTTCTTAAGTAATAACATCAACACTCTGGCTTGTCAAAGAGAAAGGCCGTAAGCTTCGAGCGCACGGTATCGAACTAAATGTAACCAACATTCATCCGTACGCAATGCATCACTGCACACAAATAAAAATAAGATGATAAGCAAAATGGGGATAAAAAAGAAGAAATAATAATAAACAACATACCCGTCTTAGAGTCTCCACATTATCAAGCGATCAGTTGTCACTGTTTTATTTATTTATTGTGCTTTGCCGCGCTCACGCAATCATTGCTACAATTTCTTTCAAACACATAGATATATGGGTCACTCCGGCCCCATTGATTAGATACTAATGAAGATCAGACACACTTCAGAAGCCAGGTTTTTTATTTTGCCAGGGCATATTTCATTTAGGGAATTCACAATGAAGGAAAATTTCAAACAAAATATGTAGATTCAATGACATTGAATTTTCATGGAAAAACAGTTGTGTTCAATACTTTAAAGATCTTTATGTTTTTTTATTTTTTTATACGTTTTGTTATTGAAAGATATTGGGAGACCAAAAAAGGCCCCGATGCATTTCTGCTATCCATTGTAAACATAGCCAAATAATCTAATAAATCAAAGTCCTGATAAGTTATATTACAAAAGTTAACGAATTTCGAAATAATCTTGTCAATATATTGTACACATTCGCTATGACAATATAATGATAATTTTTCGGATCATTCTGTGCCACTTGTTTTGAAAATGGACTTTTATCAATTTTAACCGAATGTTGCTGCCCTCAAGATAAAAATTTTATTTTTCAGAATTTTCAATTTTTATGCTATCGAAATCATAAATTTGATAACCTGGGAATCTTATATCCTCTAGTTTCGAAAATAATTTCTCAGATCTATTTCATCCTTCTGAAATTCTGAAATTTTTAGAAAAAAATATTTTAAACTCAGCCATTGCGACGCCATTTCCGGTGACAGAAAAAAGATGCACCCGCGTAGGGGCGTATAACTCCTTATAGGATCATCTAAAGGGTTTTTAAGTTAAAACCTTAACTTAGAACTTGGACAAAGGAAAAAATACTGAAAATTGGACTTTTCGTAGACATTTTTACATAAAAAAAATCAAAATTTCAGTGAGAAGTTCGCGACATTTTTTTTCAAATAGTTGTAATCGAAAAAAATCCTTCAGCCAAGACTTTAAGAATTGTATCTCAAAGACCTGTAAATTTTCGTGGAGATCAGTTAAGTAGTCCTCGAGAAATCTTGCCATCCGCCTTCAAGTTTCACACAGATTCAAGAAAAACGCGTTCAAAGATTTGGGTCACAATAAAAGTGGGACACGATTGCACAAGTTCTCAAGGCTGTATCTCCGAAACTATTACCTGTAAATTTAGAACAATATTGTAGAAGTGTTGTACAATTTAATAAGACAATTAAAAAATTTTCATCCATATTTATTATAATATATTTACCAGAAGCCCTCGTAATGATATATTTTTTTCTTTAGATCAAGTTAAAACTAAAACCCCTGCAACTTATCTATTTCAAAACGGTTTTATTTATCGAAATCTGAATATAAATTAATCTCAAACATGCGACATGATTTTTTATTTTTTAAATTATTGAAATTTTTTGAGTTCGTTTGTTATTTCATCAGTTTGGCATCGGTGCGGCAATATTTTCTATTGTAAATAAGTTAGGCTTTATCAATTGCCAGCTTCTAACTCTTTTTCTAAAGTACGTTTTTATTATTTCTAGTCTAGTTCGTTGTGAGATTTTTTGAAAGAAAGTTTCAAGTTTATTTCTAATACGAGAAAGGCAAATAAATAAACTATTTTTAATCATTTATAAACCAAAAAGAACAACTGTTTAATAATTTTTTATTTACTTTATGATAGGAAAAGCCGTAAATTCAAATTTAAAGGAAAACATGCTATAAGATAGAAAACTTTGTGTTTCTATATCAATAAAATATGAAAAGCAAAGCAAATATATTTAACAGCGCCATGATGCAGGATGCAGAAGTTATTCCAAACTGTTGCACGAATTAGCAGGCTCTTAATTGTTGCAGGAGTAAAAAGCACCGCTGTGAAAGCTAACAAAATCATTAGAGAGGTTAACGAAATTATTGTCAGTGATGAGACATTACGCAGACGCCTGAAAATAACGGGCTCAAGGTTAGAGCGATAGTAAAAATAACCGTTCTGGAGCTGTACACTCAGCTAATGTAATGAGTGACATTAAATTGACATTCTGGAGGACTCTTACGTTCCAAGATTCGGACTCGAACGTGGGCAAGGAGATATTTTGATGCGGGATATTTTAAAGGTTTAGCAGACTTACATTTTTTTATACTATTGCAACCAGTATCTACACACTATTAAGTATACTACATATTATTTTGTTCACCTAACGGTTGTGCATATTACCTAAAAATAATCGAGATAGATATAGGGTTATATATTTTTTCAAAAAGTGGGCATGTCTCCTCCCTCTAACAAGTTTGACGTATGTATATATCTCCTAAACCACTAAAGCAATAACAACCAAATTTGCTTTGCACGAATATTACAAGAACTCCTACCGATAGTGTGTAGACAGATTTTGATGAAAAGTCTTCTTCAAGTATAAAAAATGTTTGTCGAGTATTCTTTTAAGAATTGTCAAATATGAATTACAACCAGTTAATAACCGATACTTTTTTTAGATTCAAATAGCATTTCACTCCTTAAATTTGAATTTTGAACTATATCAGACGTAAAGTATTTTTTCCCAGTTAGCAAAAAAAATGTTGTAATTTCATTCAAAATAGAAGTTCACATTGAAAATAATAAAAGTACAATACATTCGAACGAGAGGGCGAAGAAATTAGAAACTACGTGAATACACCTTTTTATTCTTCCTTTACTGCTCCACTTTATTGCTTTTGATGTTCTCATTTCGATGGCTTAATGTTTATGTTCTTTTTATTTCAACGTCTGACCCTAATAGCTAGGTTTTGGTTTTGCTTTGCTAATATAAACTTAAAACTCCACTTCAGCACGGTTCATTGGCTCTTAGGTCATTTGAAAATTAGACATGAATACATTTTGTCTGACGTTGATGTTGTTCAACGAATTACAGGTAAACCGCACTAACTCTTTTGCGGTGGCAATAAATATGTATTGTGGTGACCAAAAATTTTATGATGAGGCTAGAATTGCGAACTTCAATAATTTATTTAGGCTTGTTCGGTACTTTGATCTATTTTTCAATTCCGGTATTTTTCTTAGTGACTTTTTATCAATTTTAAAGCAAAAGAGAGTAATGGAATTCATAAGGATGAAGTATAATAAATGTAGATATATTAGGTGAAAGCTATACACCAAAATTGGTAAAATTTTCTAAATGAAATATCCTTATTCTACAAATTAATGCTTTTGACGATTGGTGTTAGACAGTTTCTAATAGACGTTTTGAACATTCTGAAAATTCTTTTTTCTTCAGATAAAAAAATACACCGTTATTAGTAATAGTTACTACCTTACATATTGACCAATATAGTTATGCGGTATAATGTCATATAATATATAAACATAGAATATATAAACATATCTGAAAGTCGAAAATATTTATATTAGGTATATGGGGGCTAAGAGAAGTATTGAAGATTTTACCCATTTTTGGCACAAGGAAATGCTGTCATCACAAAGATATTCTAACCAATATGTTCGTTCAAAAATCAGCCATATGCACCTGGGGTCATCAAATTTGGTGTATGGATACTTGAAAAGTTATATTCGGATTTCGACAATTTTGGGCTTAAAGTTAAATAACTTGAGGGTACTATTTTTGCAAAGTTTTATTCTGGCAACTGCGTTGATATTTTATTTGTCTACTGTAAGGTAAAATAATCTGATAGAACTGAAAAATTTGTTATACGCTAAGTAGGCGTGGCAGTATGTAATAGGAATATTTGTGCAACTCCTCAAACCAAACTCGGTTGAAATTAGTCAAATAGTTCCTAAGGTATTTGCTTTCATCTAAATGTGGGCGGGGCTATTTGTCCAATTTGTATACCTGCTTTACACACCATCTTTGTTGTGAAATTTTATGCTTGTTGCGCATTTATTCAGTGGACTATAGCTCATTTAGAAGTTTTCATCATAACTTATATGGAATAGGCCGTGGTTATTATCTGATTTTACAAGTTTTCAGATAGTATATAGAAGTCCTAAAGAGACTGCGTTTCAGCAAGTTTGTTTGCGAATGTTGGAAAGGCTTCCGGTGATTCATTTTTAACAAAAACACAATCCTACGAGTGGTAGATAGCCTTCAAAGACGGTCGAGAAATCGTTTAAGACATGCCTCGTTCTGTTCGGCCTTTGATCTCTTCTGCTGATGAAAATATTAAACAAGTGAAGAATATGGTGTTCGAGTGTTAAAGAGAGGGCAAGAGAGCTCGACATCTTGACACGCGTTCTTGTTTGGTTCGTCCTGATAAAGCTGGATTTTTTTTTTTTTTCAAAAAGAGTACCGTAGACATATCTTTTTGGACATGCTTGATCATGCGAATTCCCACATTCACGGAGCGCATTATAACTGCCGGTGAGACATAGAGTTATGAGTTTGACATGCAAAAAAGTCAATAATAATCGGAATGGAACCCGTTTTCAATCGATAGAAGAGACAAAACAAAATTCGCTGAAAGAGCTGAAGCTGAGCCATCCCAAAAAGTGCATAAGAAAAGAGTTTCGAAAACCAGAAAAATCGTTGGCATATGTAAGTGTATTACATCGGGTAGCAGATACTTTGAAGGCGACAAAATAGATATGGATGAATAACTAAATATTTTGCGTTTTATTTACGATGCCGGGTTTCTTGTCACAATGTTATATGCGTAAAGAACACCATATCTATAATTTTATATAATAGGGTACCCGTCGTAAAGCATCGTAAAATCGTAAAATTATAAATTTTTACACTTATTTAAAAAAAATTGTTGTTGGATTTCATACAAAAATGAGTATGTCTCAATGCTATGTTTTCGAATCGTTATAACTTATAACTTTATGAGACCTTATGAAAACCCTAAATATCTAATTTTGAGTATCTTAACTTTCGAAATATGAATGTAACAAATTATAATGGGCTAAGTTCGAAAGTAGCCGAACATTTTTTCAGAGACTGGCACAGTTTTAATTTAAAGTATGAGATTCAGAGGTAGTATCGACCCGATTTTATACATTGTTACTTAGGGAAGTAGTGACCAAATTGAACCCATTTTTAAGATATTCACTCATAATATTAACAGGAAAGGATTCTTTCTGAATTACAAATATATGTATATCAAACACATTGACTGATATTTTCGATCAAAAGTCAGCAAAACGCACTGGGTTCCACATATTCGGTATCCAGGGGCTTGAAAATTTTTGCTTCGATTTGAACAATTTTTGATCATAGATCATAAGGGGGCACACTAAGAAGAGGTATTATTTGGGATTTGGGCCTGATTTGTATACTGGTAAGTGAAAGAATCACATGAAATGAAAGAATCACTATATGAGGAATGGGCGGTGTCATTCGATTTCACCTGTTTTAACGCCATCGTAAGAAGGATTGAAAAAGTTTGTCGTGTCGTTCATCTTTTCAAATTTCTAGACTAAAACATTCCTTTAAAAGATTCACATAATCTTAAAAAAGTTTCGACTTTAGATCTTTCGAAAGTCTAATTGTATAGTTTTACCCTCTGTATAAATTCGAATAATTTTCTAAGAAGAGAAACCAACGAACTCACCCATGTGTAAAACAAAAAAAAATTAACTTGCTGTTGTCTTGAACATAGATTTTTCGAACAATAATTTTGCATCACTTAACACTCTTCACTTCACTAAGCAATCTTTTTTAACACATAAATGACAGTATTATGATTCTCAAATTCAATAAATCTAGTTTTATACTTGTTTCCATGAAGAACATCGAACTTCACTAGGTGTGGATTCAGCTCACAACTGCCATGCGACGTCTAGCACCAACTAACTTGAACTTGAATATTTTGTTGCATTTTATATGTGGAAATGCAATTTTCCAGATGAAAGTAAAAGCGTGGAAAAATTTAAAAAAGTGCAAGCTTGTAGGCATGTAAGTATGCAGTTAGTTTTATGGAATAATTTGACATAATTAAGCTGAGCAAATGCAAAGGCGCTGGCTGGACCACAAAATTGCTAATGCCACCACTTATTACCACTTGAGTGTTGTTGCTGCTGACAGCTTGCTTAACATGGATCGCAGCAAGTGTCGACTATTTATTTACACAAATAATTGGCTACCCAGTGGGCTCGAAAGAAAGCAAGTGGCGTCTTGTTATCTATGCAAATTGCGGTATGACTGTTTCTAAGAACGAATATAGGGTTAGCTCTAACGAGAGTTGAACAGAAAAAACATAGAGTAAAAAAAGTTTCGGATCACCTTAGGGAAATATGTGGGATCTAATAAAACTGCACAGTGCGATATATGTATGTACAACATCTTTTTGGCAGAATCGAGATTTGAGCTAAGAATGTTTTGAATTAACCAAAGCTTAGTTAAGTTGATTAAGTTCTGTAGGAGACTCATTTCACTTAAATTTTCGTACGATTTCGAGATTTAAGGTCAGTTATGAAAGTTGGTGCGATTACATATTTTCTGCTTGAAGGAAGGCATGGCACTGGGCATACAAAGAGTGTAAAACATATGAACTTGGATAAGCCCAGTTTTAGACCGCATAAATAGACGTTAAATCTTAATTAAGTTCACTAAGACCTTTAGCCTTCTTTTATCTATTTGAGTAATTACCAGAAATTATATGTTTAAAACATGCAGTAAAGGGTCCATTTGGAGACTAAGAAGTCTTGAACATAGCCATGGTATACACCCTGTATGCTGTTACCATTCTCAAACCGCCACAATTAGGTGGAAAATTGCGCAAATTCTCTATTATCTGAATCGAGCGTTCAAAATAAGAATTTTTTTTATTTAAAAATTGTATATCAGAAGCGTGAAAAGCACTTTTCCACGAGCCTGTGTTCACTTACACCACCAATTGTCAGTGACTACACACTTTTGAAATATTCAAATGACAAAATGGGAAGTGATTTGCATAAATAGTTTGAAATACAATTCCTCAATTCAAAGACACACTTAAAGCGCAAGGTAACCATGAAAAATCGAAATCAGTTCTTTGATATTTTACACCATTCACGATTGGCACGTGCTAACGGTATTTACGCTTACTTGCATTTTTTGCTTTTACGCTGCTATTCCCACTTTCCCACTTAGTGGAAGCACTTGCCCTGCCGCACTCAGTGCTGCATGTACGAGTGCACCCATAAATACCTACATGTGCATGTACACACACAACTGAAGATATCCGGTTCGTACCGTCAATTCAAGAAGTTTGACGAATTGGGTCGATTCAACGCATTTAATGTTCATTAATATTAGCCGTTAAGTACTGTTGGCAAAACAATTAACCGTTTACCGGAGTTATGCAATATTAATGTTTGAGTTGTTGTAAGTGAGTGTGCTGGTTTGTTGAATAATCAGTGAATTACTTAAGCGGCAGTTATGTTTTGTAATTGAAATATTTCTCTATTAACAAAACCAGTTGCGACGCAATATAAACGTTACCGTTACAAAACTAAGCAGCACCTTAAATAAAATAATTAAAATGTTAACCAAAAAAACGAAATCTAAACATTGAGGATCAAAGTAATGATTTACGTGGTTAAAGAATATCAATGTATGTTAGGGTAATTAAATATAAAGGAATGAAACACAAATCCTAATATTCAAACTATTGCTTGAAAGACATTTTTTAGCCGACAAATAAAGTCAAATATAATGAATGTGTTGTCAAAAAAGTCTTGCGGTATTTTTATTGAATCAACTCGTGTGGCATCCATACACGTACATAGAGCTTTTTAGTGACTCCAAGCTTCTTCAAATGCCTTCCGGAGCGTGGCGCATCTTCGACCACCTCAACACCAGAACGAAAACGTTGAAACCATCGTTGTGTGGTGGAAATGGAAACTGTATCGGGTCCATAAACTGCACAAATTTTATTGGTGGCTTGAGACGCATTTTTGCCTTTATTGTAGTAGTACTGTAAAATATGCTGTATTTTCTCTTTATTTTGCTCCATGTTTGCGACGCTATAACTCACGAACGACTTAAAAGAAACGACAATCAATCAAACACGTGTTAGCGCGTGAAATGAGCTTTCCAAAAGGTATAGCATGACCCGATGCGACGAACAAAACTAGAACTACGCGCTTTCAGCGCCAACTAGGGAAAATACCGCAAGACTTTTAGGACAACCTAATAACAAAAAGAAACATAGTGGGATGAAACCCATTGGAAACTAAAGATAAAAATTAAGAAAAACACAAGCAAGGAAGGGTTAAGTTCGGGTATAACCGCAAATTTCAAGGTTTAAAGCTGGCGTAATAACTACTCTCAGGTACGTAAGTTGTATGGGGTCTAGGTAGACTTTTAACTTATTAGAAAAACACGTTCTTGCAATTTTATTGATATTATTCATATATTGACCGATATATGCAGTGTAAACTCACCCGGAAGTTCGATAATCGAAATTTAAAACTGGGTTATATAGGAAAAAGCGTGGCTGTAGTCCGATCTCTGTCCCCCACGGCTAAATACTTGGGGGTGGAAATCAACACCAAACTGACAAGGAAAATAAAAATAGGAAAAAGAATAAATAAAGCCTGTATGGCCTACTATACTATACTTGCAAGAAGATCGTCAGCTAGAATTGGGGCCTTAAACCTAGAATAATCATGTGGATGTATACGGTCGTCATTAGACTTACATATGGAGCACTGGTATGGTGGCCAGCGGTTGTAATCAGCGTAAACGTTAATAAGTCAGACTATATTCTCCCAATGCTGGGTTTCAAAAGATACTTCCAGGTGAGGATACCCTCTAGAGGAGATTGGAGGAGGGGCATAATATGGGAGGAAGATACTAAATCAGTCTATACCGACGGGTCCAAAGTGGACTGCGGAGTAGCACGGGAGTATATTCCGATGAACTGGACCTTTCTCTTTCTAAAGTACTGGGCATAGAGAAGGCCTACGAAGCTCTATTGAAGAACTACGAGAAGATACATAAAGCAAGCGACTCTCCTGGCCTTTTCGTTGTCCATTACTAACTCCAGCATAGTTTCACTAGAAGACAAGCTCCACCTTAACTTGATCTGGGTTCCCGATCACAGGAACATCGGCAACGAAAAAGTAGACGAGTTGGCAAAGGCAGGAACTTTCCTAAACGAATCCGAGGCAGAGCTAATACCAAGCCCGCTGGGATCGATCAAGAGAGAACTCAATATACAATTTCAACAAGTTGCAAATAACCGATGGAAAAATATAACAAAATGCAATGAAACTAAACAGATACGGCCAATATATGACAAAAAACAAACTAACGAACTTGTTAAATAGGTCCTCTTTGATGTTGGTCGCCTTGTCGTGGCGAAGGGGCTGAAGTAATAGTAAAGTGTACATCCCAAAGGAAAAGCACTCTGCTCTTATGAAGTAAGAGGAACACCTCATAATTCCCACGATAGTGATATGGATGAATAAACCCCAGGTTTTACGCCCACCTCCTAATGTGGAAGTATGAAGATACCCGCGTCAGCACCACCCTAAGCCAAGGTGTTGAGGTAGCCGATGGCTGAATGGTCAGCGGGCGGTAATGAATAGCTGATCGCGAACGGTCCCCTCCGATGCCTGGGCGAGGTCAGAGGTATAAACGCCTTCTCTACGCATTCCGGCTCTGCGGAGTGACCAACCCCTTCCGGCTTACTCGTGGGACCAAAAATGAACGATACAAACAACACAACAACAACTACAACAAAAGCAACGACCAAATTTGACGACAACAGCCAGGGGACGAGTAAGAGTTTGAAGCCCTCCAATTGAGGCTTAAACCCGCCAGGGACATACCGAAGAGACCTCGTGCTCGCATTTGGCTAGCCCCTCTAGAGGAGCTAGGCGATACCTGGTATTGCAAGTAGACCCATAACTGGAGGATATCGATGAGCCTTCCATGTCGGATCACTCCTGGATACTCTTCAGCAGAAATACAGTACTCCTCTCATATATCGGAACCTTAGAAGAACAACGTGGGAAAAATTTACCAGTATAGCAAGTATTTTCAAGAAAAGGGAGGCAATAAGAGTATTAGTAATCCTCAGGAACTAGATTCATAAGTAGAGAAGTTGGAAAAGATCTTAACCACAAACTTCAAAGTCTCTTCCTTGGTGAAACAGTGAACTTAAGAATTTGAGAACACAACTAAGGAAAGCTTTCAATGAAAGTTTTAGAACCAAAATCTGGCAGCCATATAAAGATATTATGAAAAGATACAAAAAAGCTGTCAGGAAAGCTAAAAACGACTCATGGCGATCTTTCTGCAAATCGATAGAAAGTTGCAGAGAAACCGCAAGGCTGATCAAAATGCTATCCAAAGATCATACTAATACTGCGTACATTAGGGCGGAGGGAAGTTATTGGACCTCCTCGGCAAAAGAGTCTCTGGCAAACACCTTTAACAAGGGTTCAACCAGAACCACCTCCTTTATCTTGAAGGTACTATAAAGGCTAATAGACTTATGTACATGTAAGAACAATAATGGCGGATAAGTTATCGAAGTCCCAACATGCGTACATAAAGGACGGATCAACCGAAACTGCCCTTCACGAGATGATAAGTGTAATTGAAAAATCACTACACTACAAACAATACACCATGGCTGCTTTTCTAGACATAGAGTGCGCCTTCAATAACGTAGAAGTAAATGCTATAATTAATTCTCTAGCACATAGTGGCATAGGTTACACTGTGTGCAGATGGATACTATCGATGCTTGTGAATAGGAAGATAATAGCTTCAAACGGCGCTGTAACACAAACAAGGTATGTGAGTAGAGGGACGCCTCAAGGAGAGGCCCTCTCTCCGCTTCTATGGGCTGTAGCGCTGAACGAAATACTACTCCAACTAAACGGTGGAGGAGTGAAAGCAGTAGCATATGATATAGTGTTGTTGGTATCAGGCATGTTTCCTTCAACAGTCAGCGAGATTATGGAAAGAGCACTACGAAAGTTAAACCTATGGGCCAAGAACAATGAACTAGGAGCTAACCCGAACAAAACAGAATTGATGCTATTCGCAAGCAGAACCAAAATCCCTCAGTTTCAACTTCAGCTACTAAACGGTACAACACTCACTCTATCCGCCACAGATAAATACGTGGGGGTGGAGATTGACACCAAACTGTCCTGGAAAATAAATATAGAAAAAAGAATAAATAAAGCATACATGGCCTACTACATAGCATAATCATGTGGATGTATACGGCTGTCATAAGTCAGTGCTAAACAAACAATACAACATTAGAAAACTAAATGGAATACAAAGAGCAGCATATGCGGGTGTTACTGGAGCAATCAGATCATGTCCGACTGACGCGCTCAATGATCGATCAAAGGAAAATTTCAACAAGTTGCAACTAACATGGAAAAACATTACAAAATGCATCATAACAAAACAATTATGGCCAACATATGACAGGAAAATAACCAATGACTTATTAAATAGGTGAAGGAAAAGTATCTACATAGTCCACAGCTACCACAACAGGGCACTGGCCATTTGGGGAACATGCGGCCAAAATGGGTATGCCCTACAACCACATCTACCGAGGCTGCGGAATAACAGGGAACAAGGAAATAATTTTCCACTTTCTCTGTGAATGCCCAGCTCTATCGCAGAGCCGATACAGAACACTTGGAATCCATAAAGCACCAAACCTTGAATGGTTGTGTACAAAGAGCACATCGGACATTAATTGGTACAAAATGGTTTGAAAGAGAAGGTGAAACGTGATAGCAATAACAAAAAGATCAACGACCTGTGCATCAAAATGGCACAGCTAGTGCTAATTGAGCCCGAAATACAACAGGGCAGCTCTTCTACCTATCTACCGTCGAAAAAGTCTCCTATACATCGCATATAAAGTTCTTTCGAGCGTGTTGTGTGAAAGGTTAAAGTCCATCGTCAACAAACTGATTGAATATTATTAGAGTGATTTTGTGCCTGGAAAATCAACAACTGACCAGATATTCACCATGCGCCAAATCTTGAAAAAGACCCTTGAAAAGACGATCGACACATATCACCTTTTCGTCGATTTCAAAGCTGCTTTTGACAGCACGAAAAAGAACTGACTTTATGCCGCTATGTCTGAATTTGGTATCCCCGCAAAACTAATATGGTTGTGTAAACTGACGTTCAGCAATATCAAAAGCTGGGTCATGATCGGGAAGGACCTCTCCAAGCCATTCGATAGCAAACGAAGTTTCAGATAAAGCGTCTCCCTATTGTGCGACTTCTTCAATCTAGGTACAACCTTCTACATATATCATCGGCCTCAACACCCACGCCGTTAGACCTACTTTCTCCAGGCTTTATAAGGAAGCAAAGCAAATGGGTCTGGCAGTGAACGAGGTCAAGACGAAATATCTCTTGTCATCAAACAAACAGTCGTCGCACCCGCGACTAAGCTCCCACGTCACTGTTGACAGTCATAACTTCGTAGTTGTAGATAATTTCGTCTATCTTTGAACCAGCACTAACAGCAACAACAATTTCAGCCTTGAAATCCAACGCAGAATCACTCTTACCAACAGGTGCTACTTTGGACTAAGTAGTCAATTGAGGAATAAAATCCGCTCTCGACGAACAAAAACCAAGCTCTACAAATCACTCATTATTCTCGATGTAGAGGCATGGTCGATGACAACATTTGATGAGCCGACGTTACAAGTTTTCGAGAGAAAGGTTTTGCGAAAGATTTGTGGTCCTTTGCGTGTTGGCCACGACGAATATCGCCTTCGATGGAACGATGAGTTGTATGAAATGTACGACGACATTGACATAGTTCAGCGAATTGAGAGACAGCAGCTGCGCTCGTCGTATATATGGAAGAAACACTCCAGCTCTGAAAGTATTCGACACAGTGCCCCGCCGGGGGAAGCAGAGGAAAAGGAAGATCTCCAATGCGTTGGAAAGACCAGGCGGAGAAGGACTGGGCACTTGGTATTTCCAATTGGAGCCACGTTGCGAAAAAAAGAAACGACTGGCGCACTTTTGTTAACTCGGCTATAATCGTGTAAGCGGTGTCTACGCCAGTAAAGAAGAAGAAGATACAAAAGAATATATCTCGAGAATATTGATTTTATTTTGAAAAATTTTAAACAGCAATTTGGCTCTACTTTTTCTGCCTTCTGATCCGAAATTAAGAGGCATCTCAATTTTCAGGTTAATAGATAATTTTTTTAATTTTGATACGACCGTAAAACAGATAAAAGATAAGTTTGAAGAACATACATTTAAAGCTTAAGACCAGAAAAGAAGAAAATTCAGCTAAGTGAAACAAAGGTTAATTTATGTTATAGGTTGAACCGAACTGATCACATATTGGTTGAATCTCAAGTCACATACATATGTACACTTATTCGCACTTTGTAGAGAAAGTTCAGTTTCAGAAATAACTTTGTAATAGCAACATTTACAAACTTTAATTGCATTGCATTTTATTTACTTAATCAAAATGTGCTGCCAAAACAGAATCAGTATTTAAAAGAAATTAAATAAAAATAATTATTCACACCCTCAATAAAAGCTCAAACGACTTTATTGCCGGGACTGAGCAGACCAGTTGAAGACCTTACTTCGATTATGTTGAAGCCACTGGGTTACTGATTCGGCTGTATTTTTCGGATCTCCATCATGTTGAATCCGAAATACCCATTTCGTTTTCACTTGAGACTAGATTTATTTTTAAAATATCCGTGAACTTTTTGTTCATGATACGTTCCATTAGTAGCAATTTACGAAGTGTTTAACAATAAAAAAGGACAGTGAAAACAAGTTATTGAACTGAACTGAATTTACTTCAGCTGAAATCTTTAGAGCAGATATTCCATAATGTTTCAAGACTCTGTTTATAATGAACCACTGCACTCTATCGGAAGCCCTTTTTCGCCCTCTTCAATAGACGCTTAGCGGAAAAATGTTCAAAAAAATACCGCACTTAGTTGCCGGGGTGTGAATATTTATATGGCGCCCGCAACCGAAAAAAAATAGCAATTTTAATCTGGTACTCAAGCAATACTTTAAGACGTATAACTTTTAGCTTTCGTCTTGTTGCTGATGTTTTCCAAAATTGAATAAATTGTTGTAGTGTACACGTTTTTCTTCAAGTTAGTCATGTGTGTTATTGAAAGATATAAAAAATTTAAAGCGCACTGAAAGCTGCCTTATTTATTCATTGACAAAAATCTTATGTTCCACAAGATTTCTTTTGCTAGTATTGCCTAGTTACAGGCGCTTGTATCCACCCACATAGTCAAAAGTTCCAAAAATCCCTTTGTTTCGAAAGAGTTCATAACATATATTCAGGCGCAAACTTGGCCAAAAGAGGCGATAAAGTTAAGCGGCGTTTGCATTTTTGTTTTATTTGATTATGCTATGTTCGGACCGACAGCGAAAACATGTTTTCGTGGGAAAAAGTGGTTTTCGCACGAAAACATGTGTTTTCGTCCATTTAAAATCTGTCAAACGAAAACACAGTTTTCGCTGAAAACTGCTTGAAAACTTACATTCCACTCATAATAATCGGTGCCTGCTCTAGTTTAATCGATTTTTTGGAAGACATATTTTGCCGGCCCTAAATTGTCACATGATATTTGTTTACATTCCATATACAAATACAGCTGCTCACTGTTAAGGGGATTCTCTTGTTCTTGCAAAACCCTTGCACGGTGCACCAATTGCAGAATTTTCTTCTTGGTGCAACGGCACAACAAACACACCCAAAAATTTATTTGCAATGGCTGTAAAATATGTCAGACCAAAACCCATGTTTATTTTCGTGCCGTCATATATCACTAGATTCGCAATGGGTGCTGTCTTGGCCTTGCATATTTCGGTATAGGATTTTTGCATTTTGTGTCATCTTGAAAGAGTAAGAGAATCCCCGTATTGATAGTTGTCAGTGAAAACTCAGCGAAAACACAAATTGTCGGTCCGAACGACTTACGTTCCACAACATACAAATGTGTTTTCAAAATGTTTTCAATGTCGGTCCGAACATAGCATTATCTAAGATTTTCAAAAGATCGATAATATTTTTGGCATAAGGTGAACTTGAAGATGGTTACTGTGATACTTTCGGGTCAATCAGCTCAGGAACACAAAACTTCAAGTGCCGTTCTCACAATGTCCAGTTACCCGCTTAGCCAAAACTTTATCGGCAACATGTTGAAAAAAGATTTTCTCAATGTCCGGTACACAACCATCTGTCAGTAAAGTCCTGGGACAATTTACCGAGAAAAGGAGTCTTGATTAGTTTCTACCTAGAACATGCAATGACAGTTGACAGCTGTAAAATCTATAATCATAGATGGAGCTTAGAGGAAGATTATTTTGTCGTTCATCATCATTATTTGTAATGCCCATGGCCATTGATCTAGGCATATTAGATACATATAAAAAATGGATAATAACAATTAAGTTCTCGAATAAGAGTATAATGTAAATATCGAAAATTTCGGATCGTCTTGGAACTTGAACTGCATATTATCCAATAATGAATTCTAGGTCTCAAGAGGTAGTATGTGCAGTAGGCCGATTATGTTGATAAGTTGATCGAAGCGAGTGAAACACATTTTGCAGAACGTAAATTTTCGTAATAAAGTTGAAAGATTTGTAAACGTTGTTAAGATGTAATTCTTTCCATGAAGAAATGCCAAACAATACTGAACAAATATAACTCGCCAGCTTGACACGACTTATGAGTGATCTGTCTAATGGCGCGATTCTATAAGCGGTCTCTAGTCTCTCTTTGAGACATTTTGAGGTAAAGTCTCAATTTATGACTAGTTACTATTCACTAAAAGTCTCTAGCCTTAGTCACAAAATATTGTCTCAAATTTGTGACCTGAAAGTTAGCAGCCCACAAAACTAAAAAGAACTCTTGTTTGCCATTTTGAATACACGATCAGATGTAGTGATTAAATGAATTTGAAGTGAAAAATGTGCAGCTTCAGATCGTGACGTCAAAGAAATCAGAATTGTCACCTAAAAATAATCGAGTTAGATATGAGGTTATACATATATATATGTATGTACATTACAATATATAAAGAACGAGTGACTGTCTGTCTGTCCGCGCAAGTGAAAACTTAACCTCGGTTGCCATCCTTGCGAAAACATAAAATATTCGCTTACACCCATCTCAGCGCGCCCTTACTTGTTACAACTCAATTTCTTCTGAGTTCAGTTGGAATTGCTGAATCCGTTGGATTGCGTTGAGTGGAATTGTGGTGATGATGTTGCTGAATTCGATACAAGCGACAGTGGGTATTATCGAACAGTATTGAAGTGTCAAAACTTTTGGTTTTAAGGTTGGTATCCAGCTCTCAAGTAATTGCTCAAGAAAAAAAAAACATTATTTCTCAAGAAATTTTGACAGCTGGTTACGCATTGTGAATGATCCACATTAGAAGAGCAAGAGAGAATAAACAAAGAAAACAAACTGTGTACGTATTATGTATGTATGTATGTAGTAACATAAATATCTTCATTGCTATTTAAGGAATGTTGTTGATAATTGGTAAGTTTTACACAACATTTCAAAATGAAATATACTTCATAATAATGATTTTAACTAATTTATGATGATTTTAACGACTTACCTTGAATTTCTTTCAAAAAACAATTGTTGATTTCATGTTCCTTTGCAAAACCAGGTTTGCCATATTCGCATTTTATTGAAAAAAGGTATTAAAAATTAGTACTAGATTTTTTTAGAGCTGCATACTAACACAAGTAAATTTATCGCAGGAAAGTTACTTGACCGTTTCTTAAACGTTTTTTTTATATGAAGTTTTTACATTTCTTGAGAGCTGGATACTAAGCTTTAAGTGAGTTTGAAGAAATCGCAATATAGAAAAGACATATTATATTGCCACTTTGACATTAAAGAAGAACTCTAATCACTGCTATTCTCTTTAATTCTTACCAACACAGAGCATTTTATGAAATTTATGTATGTACATACATATGTTCTTTTGTCACAGTATGGTGTAGCTAGTAATAGCAAGAAATGCTTCCACGCAAAACTATATTTCTGCTGAACTAACCACAAAACAGTTTGCGTCCGCTCACGACTGAATCGAGCTTCTCTACTTTCATATCCATACATACATACCATATCGGCTGCTACAATCGTCATTCATTAACATCTTTCACATATTTTTCGGACGCTCCAATTTTTTTAGTAAAATTAAGTTTTTATCGCTGGGCAAATACTTGTGAGAATCCTTACAATTCATTTCTTTGAAGTTACATTGAACAAGTGCTATATTGTTACGGTCTCAACTGAGAGGCGGTTACGCTCGTTACTTCACTGTGTATTGATTAAGGAAAAAATACGCTCGCAATTTACGTTGTGACCACAGATAGACAACAAATACTGACCTATTTGATTTCTGAACTATTCAAGATTTCGGAAAACGATTCAGCGTTCTTATTAGCTTTGAAGAATTGACACAGCTGGTCATTAACAGATTGCGCAATAAACTCGTCTGATCTTTATCGGTCCTCGTTTTTCGATTTCAAGAACACATTCAAATTTGCCAACTGATCGATCAATTTGTTGTCGTCAATATGAACATTTTTCGAGACTAAAACCTGGATCTTCTCAACAACTTGTTCATCGCCGATTAAGGAGGAAACCAGGGAAACAGTGCATTTTTCACGAAAATCTGGGAATCAGTGCCGAAGGTCAAAATCAGGGAATTTCCTGACAAATCATATGGCAACCCTTCACACGTATCAGTGATGGTATTTGATAATTGTTAATTGTGCCAAATTTGTTCAAAAAATGTGCGAAAACTACGTTGAGAGTGCCGAAATTAATCAGATTCGAATAAATTAATTATTACGTTTTTTTTACCAAATATCACAATAAAATCAGTACCAGTGTTTTGATATGTTTATACTCTTTACTCTTATGTAAAGCCTTTTCGTTTAGCCCTATTTTATTTTTATCCGGGGATTCCCCCAAATTTGTGTGCAGAGCTTGGTTTATATACATATACTTTACATATATGTATACGTACATAACTATGTGCACATGCAATTAAATATCCGAAAAAGTGCTTTTTGTTTGCTGCGTTGCGACGAGTTTTTATTATTTAAAACATTTGTAAGTATAAATTTTTATAATGTGTTACCGTAACGGTATCTAATAATCGTGGCTAATATTATAATCTTTTTGACCTAAATTTTGTCAGGATTCAAAAGCAAGACGAGGGATTTTGTGTTTTATCCACTTGAAAAACTGCAGAAAATATGAAACACAAAATAGACTGAGTGACATATAATTTGATGCTTTGAACACTTTATGAGCATATTCGTAAGATTGCTTTCATTTTGGTGAGAAATTATGTTTGGTTTTATTTTTATTTAAAAAAGTATACTTATTAAATTTAGTACCAAGTCAATTAGACTTAATAATTAATTACATCAAGTTTATGCTGGTATTGTCACTGGCGAAGCGAATGCATTGGCGAGTCGAATGTTTTAGGCGAAAATTCGCCATGTTCATCCTCATCTATCTATAGACAAAGTAATGGTTAACAAGTAAGGAAGGGCTAAGTTCAGTTGTAGTGAACACTTCATACTCTGGCAATTTGCAAGGATTAAAACCGAGGAAATCCATTCAGGTATTGGCATAACTTTTTATAAAAAATAAATTAGGATTCATTGTTTGACTCGAGAGTGGATTACAACGAAATTTTCTATTTTATTAAGTTATATTACAGGTTCTAGACTCACTTAGTTTTATTACTATATTTTCCTATCCGTCAGTCAATGATTTAAAAATCATCGTCAATCGAAGAGTCTAAATTAAATATAAAGTAAGGTGCAAAACGTCAACCAGAGGATAGATACATATTTATTATATTAGGGATATAAGGTTTAGACCAAAATCTAAACTAATGGTATTCATAATTAACCGTAAGCCACATAATCTATAGGTGCCGCTTCTTACTGATTTCTTGTTCCAAACTAAAAAGAAAATTATTACATATACATACTTTGTAGCAATATGTTGCAAGAGTATATGTAAAAATAAAATTTGCATTGTAGAAATGTTCACAATTCTACAATTTGTTGTTCTATCCACCGTGATGAAAATAAACTATTACCATATTAGTATTGCGCACTATAACTTATACTATTCTTTAACTCGCAAATAAAAATTTGACTACTAAGAGATTTTAGATTTTAGATATGTATGTATGTTATGAAAAAAACAGGCCCAAAAAGTAGTTGATTGTGAGGAATGTGCCAACTCCAGTTGAAAGGTCTGAAAAATGCTCAATTGTGCGTACTTTTCCATCACTGATGTGTTCTTCCATCATTCAGGTCTCGTTGATCAGACTTTATTCGATCACAAATCACAGAGCAGTATTCATAAAGTACCCTACAATATGTTTAACAATGAATGGAAAATCGATATACTAACTATGTTTTAAATAAAGAGTAATATAAGAAATAATAGAGAAAACGTTAACTATTAGACAAAAGCTATAACACCCTTCACAAATATTACTGAATTCAAATGATAAAGTTTCCAATACAAGCATTACTGTATGCTATAGTGGCCCAATATATTCGGCTCCAACAAATAACCAGCTTATTGGGGAGATAAGGGCGTTTGCAAAATTTCAGATTGATATCTTAGAAACTAGTTCGTGTATATGCAGACAGGCGGACTGACATGGCTAAATCGACTCAGTCAATCGACATTTCCTACGGGATGTTACGAAGTTTTTGGGAAACTCAATACATATTGTTCAGGGATTTCTTTTTGCTAGTTCAAAAAGTAACTCAACTAAATCTTCTCATTAAAATCATAAAGTACATTTGAAACTTACTGTTTGCCGAACAATCAAACTATGTGGACTGCTACTCCGATCTAGGATCGCGATATTTATTAAACGTATGGCATACAATATTGATGGATTGCGATCCATTTCATAAAGTATTTCAATATTTTTAAGTCCGGATCCACTACATATCGTATGTAAATTCGTGAAATGGCGGAATAAATATTTGATCAAAAACGGCAAAGATCAAGTGAATTCCTTTAAATGATTGCTAGTAACCATCAACATTTTTCTTCAGTTTTCTTTCGACATTTTATAAAAAACAAAACACAAACAAAAAATTAAACAAATAGTAAAGCAAAACTCTTTTTAAAATCTTGGTTTCAAAAACTCGGTTTATTTCGAATAAATACAGGCGTGATAATTATTAAACATGTACCTGTAACATTCACTCGCAATTCATCAATCATCAAAATGGATCACAATCCATATTTCACAATAAATATCGTAGGTGTAAACAAGCCTCCATCAGTTGAGTTTCGCTGCAGAAAGGCATTGATAGAGCGCTATCACACGAAGCAACTTTTGTTGCTAATTCTCGGGCGATTCTCTTTTGCTGTCGCTTAGTACCTTCACACGAGCAACTTGTGTTGCGCAACTCTGTTCGAGTTTTTTTATCATTCTCTTTCGCTTTACTTTAACCCATTGTCTACTCTTTACTTTAACCCATTGTTGTTTCTTTTTCCTTATAGGTATTTGGGCTGCTCTATCACATATATTTATCAGTTCTGTCAATTAAGAAATACATTTTATTTATAATTCAAAATTAAAACAAAGATTATATGACAGACTTTCACATATATCACCCTTTTCACTATCGTCTGAATCAACTTGTATGGCTTTCTCCATACATTTCACAATATCTTTAATTAATTCGATTTTTTTGTCATACTCCATTTTCTAAAATATTTATATTATATTATGTATATCTGTATACATATTTGCAAATTACTTACCAAAAGATGAAATTAAATTTTTTAAATATATTCAAAATATTAATTTCAAAAAATGTACGTAAATGCAACTATGTACTACGAAAGAAAGAACACGAATGCCGAAAAACGTCGCAGCGAACTGTTACGAATAAGAACACAAAGCGAGTTGCTGAACACTGGAAACTCGGCGCGATTCTCCTCTCCTCGTCGCCCCCTCGCCTATAAACCAAGAGTTGCCGCAACTAAAGTTGCCGTGTGTGATAAGGGTCTTAAATGCTAAGATAGCCTCGCACCTACACACATAAATATGTACACTAATGGTCACAAGTTAGAGGCATTAATTTTTCCTCAATAAACTGTTCTATTATCAGGTTTCATTGGACAAAACCTTTTTCTTTCAATGTTCGAAAAAATTCATGAATAGTTGGCTCGAGGAAACTTATTGAATTAGACGCACTTTACGTTTTTTTAATATTATGTTTAACAGTTATTATGTAATTGTTATCAATTATTTTGACTGAAAATTTAGAAATCATTGAAATTGGAGCAGTATTTGAAGCAAAAATGGGAAAATAAGTGAATAAATCAACCCAAAAATATGTTTCTTCCACTCACAAAGTCTATCGAATCGAAATATTGGCCAACAAATAAAGTACGGCTTCAAAACTGTTGATAGATATTTAAAGGATCCAGAGGCATATGAAATATTACCAAAGAATCTTCTTATATAAGAATGAAAAATAAACAAACTTTCATGCATAAAATGATTTACTTTAAGAGAGCCTATGCTATTGGCCAAGAAAAAAATTTATTTTTGAGTTGATCTAAACATTTGTTTGCCAACACTCATTTCTTTAAATCTTTTGAATATGATATGATGAAGTATCATTGATTTCCAATTCAATTTTATTGAATTCATAATAAAAGTTATTAGCTGAATGCTAACGCAGAACGGGTGCGACTAACTTATTGGCGGGGAGTGTGTGTTCATACATACATACATACATATCTACAAATGGGGAAATAACTCAAAGTGCCGTTATTTTCAAGTGAACGTACGCTTGCCAGTCGCGCCGACGCAAGTCAGCTTGTTGGCTGTGGTCATTTTGCGTATTGTCCTTATAAAACATTTTGTTGGGAGTTGTTGAAGAAAAATGTTCTGATCTAAAGCAGCGTGAGTAGTAAAGTGATTAATTCCAGTTTTCTTTAGTTTGTTTTGTTGTGGTAAGTGTTCTTAGATACTATACATAAGTATACATTTACAAAAAGATATAGTATATACATATGTACATATATGTATATACATACATATGTATATGTTAAAATATTGTTTCTACACGCTATTGTTATAACGTAAATATAATCATCACATTAATTCGCCGGTTTCTGCCTAACAAAAGATAAGGCTTCTTTATAAACCGAAATATCAAGCTGGTCCGACGCAAAGGTCGAGTCAGCATTTTAGATCTCAATACAATGGTCACATTTCCAACGTTTATATTAATATAATATTAACACATTTTTAGCCGGTCAATTGTTGTTGATAGGGAAATGATGTTTATGATGGTGTATTTTATCCACACATAGAAATTGTTAAACATTTCATTCTAAGCTGCAATAACCACAAATAATGTACTGTGATTAGCGTATTGCCAGGTTCGGATTCCAACGCGCTATCAAAGTTGGCAAGGTGACAGTCGCTCACCGGACAAAGATCTAGTATACGCTATACAACTTGAAAGCAAACTTTCAGGTGAATTTCTTTTTTATTTCCAATATTTTGTTTAATATTGTTTTTTTTTTCATAACAAAGGAGGAGTTCAATAACTAATAATGGCTACACGTTCTACAGAAAAACCTGCTCTACAGAGTAATTCGAGCACGCAGAAACGTTTTATGGAGAAATTAATGCGGAAAATATTTTGCTTCTATGAGGGACAGTATCTAATGGATGTGGCATTTGATGTTTTAAACTCAACGTGGCTGTAAGTATTATTTTGTCTTCAGCTTACATATAATTTCCGATTTCTATTTATAATTTTTGTATTGCCCAGTATACCCGCGCATCGTTTGATACTATCAGCAGCGAGTCCTTACTTCAAGAACCTTTTCAATGCCGATCAAAGCATTAGTTCCACCGTCGAAATAAATGATATTGATAGCGATATTTTTGAGCGTTTAATAATCTTTTGCTACACCGGCCAGCTGCTGATTACCGTTGGCAATGTTGGTGCGATGCTAAAGGCGGCAATCGTTTTGCAACTGGGCGATGCAATAAGCACGTGTGTGGACTACATTGTAACGCATATCAACGATTACACATTACAGTGTGCTTATACACTAGAGCGTGAAACGGAGTGTGAACTACTTAAGAAAAAAATCATCGAATACGAAATACAGAATTTCATGAAGGTGAGCCAAAGCGACGAGTTTACGAATTTTGATGTTGAGAAATTGCAAGGCATTCTCGAATCTGACAATTTGAATATAACTCGTGAGGGAGATGCCTACGATGCCATAAAACGTTGGGTTAACCATGATGTTCGAGCTCGTCAAGAGCAGCTACCACTTTTAATAGCTTCTCTGCGGCTTACCCAACTCCCTACGGACTTTCTGTTGACACACATACACCCATTACCTGGTTGTGAGCTACTGGCCACGAAGGCGATGTTGTGGATCAGTGAGCCTAAAGCACGGACTAAGATAAATATCCGATTTACAGAAGCACGGGTGTTCAGTGCTGGAAATTGTAGTGAGACAACTTTGCTGGCGGTTTGCTCCAAGGTAAGCGCGCGCAGTTGTTTGAATTCCAAGTTGAATACCTTTAATTAGTAAACGTCCAATATTTTTGAAATAGATGAATAGTTCACACTTGCTACAATATAACAAGGCTGAGGATGAGTGGCAAGACTATGCGATTATAAAATTCGACTACCGGTTTTTTAGTACTATTTTAAAGGATGATAATATATTATTCACCGGGGGTTGGAATAAAGGTAGAACATTCAACAATGTCCTCTGCTGGAATATACGAAATAAAACATGTCGCAATTTGGTGGCCATGAACCAAGCAAGATACTGGCATTGTGTTGTCGAATTAAATGAGAAAATCTACGCGATTGGTGGTCGTGTGGGTAATGAAAGTCTGTCGTCAGTAGAAAGGTAAGTATGTATAAATCTGTAATGAATTACTTAGCGACGACGATTATGAGCTTTAACAATTAAAGGTGCCCTTTAAGCCTAATGGGGAGGACACTTTAGATGCTTTGTGGTAGAATGCTTGGACAAAAACAGTTCTTACAAGTATATATTTAAGAAGATATAAATTGAGGAGTATGCTAGGGATCATCAAATATCTAAATTCTAGAAAGATGATAAGGTGGAAAATGACAGGACACAGACCATGCGAAGAGGATTATAAAACGTTATAGCCTTGCCTCTTCAATTGATTGCCTCTGGGTTTAGGTACATTCTGAATTTCTTTCATTGTCAACGATTTCTTTAGAATTATCATAAGTTTTTTAATGAATGAACAACGCAACACATTATACTTCAATTCAGAGATTAGCACTCATTTTTCTTTTTGTTTATTTTCAGATATACGAAATCCGATGGTTGGGAGTTCGTTAACAGTTTGATTGTGGGACGAGAGGGTGCCGGTGCAGTGTCTTTGAATGGTAAAATATACATAGTGGGCGGTTATTGTGGCAACAGTTCTTTAAAATCCGTTGAATGCTACAACCCGGATTCGAATACCTGGACTCCTTGCGCAGATATGAAAACATGTCACTACTTGCCTGGGGTAAGTTTGATTTAAATTATTATTATTCAAATTAGGGAAAAAATCAAAAAGTTTATATCTTTTTAAAAGTTTTGTTCAACGGCTATATTTATCATTGAGTTAGATATTGGGTTATATTGTAAAAGTATGTAAATGATCAGGATGATGAGGCGAGTCAGATCCCGTGTGACTGTCTGTCTGTGCAAACTGTAAATTGGGTAATAATTAAGATATCGTAATAAAACTTGGTACATGTGCTCCTTGGCAAAAAAGTGGGGACGAATCCGTAAATGGGTGTAAATGCCATAACTAAGCACTAAATTACGATATAACACTTTAGTTTGACACTGATCATCTCAGTAGGAAGGGGAACCTGTGATGATACAAGAGCACTTTACTTTATAGGAGCCGCTGTCAAAAAGGGCGATGGGCGTGACATTGCCCACATTTCGGTTGAAAACCATATCTCTGGACCTATCCGACCAATATTATCTTAACATTCCTATGTTCCAGGGTGAAACCAATGGAAATTGGACTACAGCCACGCCCACTTCCCAAACATATAACGTAATTTTTAATTTCATATGATACTTTCACTTTCCAGTATGCAAATCAAACACCAATGATGGTATCAGGATAAAACTTTGTTCACTTAAAGAAGACCATCCTATGACCAAGAATTGTCCAAATCGGACCAAAACTATTCCAGGCTTCCGATACGGAATATGTGGATCAAAGTTCCCGTTTCGAACTTTTTATCGAAAATATCGGTCAATCTGTGAGATATATTATAGAAATGCGGAGACAATCCTATGCCGGTTTGTCAAAAAAATAGGTTGAATCGAAACAATAATTTATTTGATTTTATACCGTGTATATCGGCAAATTTGTGAGTTATTTTAATAAAATTGAGGGCGTTTTCTAATAACTGTCTGTTTTTGGGGCTAAAATTGGTAAAATCGGGCGAAGACTTGCTTTATCTTTATAACTTATGCACCTGCAGTTATTTTCCTGGCTTTGATCTTGACAAGTTGCGAGAGTATGATCTGTTCGGTTGCAATCTAATTTAGCCCTTCCTTACTTGTTAAATATACGACTCACAGTTTTAGATTGACGACTTTGGATTAGATTAAAATTTTAGGAATGCGACCACTGCGACCCGTGGTCTATTGTGTCCTCTCCTGTTATTACAACACATCATATCATCCTGTCATATTAAAGCGTCTTAGATTAATGGTTGTAACGTGTTCTATTACCGGATTCATTTGCCCAATTCCTGACTCCTTCCTATGGTGTCTCTGCTCTTTGGTCGCAAAAGCGACTCAGACCCTAGAACAGTACCCTAACCTGAGCAGATGACACTGCAGCCATCATTTGGAGAAAAACAATTATTTCGATTATGATATATATCTCTCTTTTTCTGAGCGCTGATTATCGTGTTCTAGCCATGCTCTGTAGACAGCAGTGCCAAAATGGTTCTTTTTGTTATCATCTCCACACATAACATATGATACATGTGCATTGCAGATTCTGCCCTTTCGTCAATAGTATTGAGTGAGACTCTGGCTCATCTGTCGAACGAAGAGAGAAGAGATTCTTGTGAATGGAATGACGGCCGTTTTTAATGGGTTATTGTTTATCGTAACGTTTTTGTCAGGGTGAGTAATCTTTGAATGATGAAGTCGAGAGTGCGATGAGATGATCCAAACCCTTTAGTGTGAAGGAGGGAAGTCTAAACGGCCTATATGATTTGAACAGATTAGTTCCTTCTCTACTTTATTGTTCTTCCAAACATTCGGGCGTTTCTGGGATATTTCTTTACTTAAATTGCGCTTAATTTGCAGGTAATATTCATTATTGACCTTACGATCCTTTAGTAAGATCTCATGATGCACGAAGCCCCTGTAATCGAAGGGATGTGTTAGCAAAACCTTCACATTTAACCTAACGCCAAGTTGCTCGGTTAATGCGACAGCTTTCAGTGGGGTGATAGAGCTTTCGTTTCAATGTCATAACAATAAACTCATGAATCGTCACCAGCTAGGGCTTTATGGAGCAGATCTAGGTCGTCGTGGACTGAGTCCATCATCTTTTGAGCAATGTCAACGTGACGTCTTTTTGGGCGACAGAATTTTAGTAAAACAAGAAACTTTGGCTGCACCGCAGCTGCGTTCAGTTGTATGGAAGCTATATGCTATAGTAATCCGATCTGAACAATTTTTCGGAGATTATATTATTACTTATACAGTATCAAATTTCGTGAAGATATATCATCAAATGAGGAAGTTTTTTTTCCTTGTTTCCTTGGATTTCCTTGTACTTGTCCTAGACGGTGTTTTTGGATCAATTAGCGACTTACTTATGGCACTTATGGGCATGGCAGCGGTCCGACTACGCCCATTCCATCTAAGAACTGTCCCCACTTTTTGTGTTTGCATTACGTGTTTCTTTCAAGTTGCAGCTGGCACTAACAGACGGATAGACAGTTACTCAACATTCAATTCATTCATTTCGTCAACGTTAACTACGGCTGCATCGAACCTATGAAGAGAAACTGAGAGACTAGTCCGCGTATAAGTATATGTCCAGACAGACGGACATTTATAACTATATGTACTTTATACGGCCTACGACATTTCCTTTTGGGAGTTACACACTTCGTGGCAAAATTAATATACCCACTCCAGATGATGCCCGTTAGCATCACATCCAATGATGAGCGGGAAGCTGTGTCTTGTGCAGTAGTCGACCAACTTTGTTGTTTCTCATGTTGCTATTTTGGTCGACGCACCGGGGAAATAGGCCGATGCATGTACCATATATCCCCCTTCATTACTCCAAAATATTCCGAAAAACAAAGAAAGTTAATATCTTTCCTTAGTACACATGCTCTGGGTCTCCCACAAGAGATATCCCAAATTACCATTCGATGTGTCTGTGACACCTTTAACCTCTCTTGAATTCCCACGGTTCCTGAACGAGGAGGGCTCCTAAGTTGTCCGAAATAATTCTGTTCGAATTAGCGGCCGATTTTGCAATTTCTCCATGCAGGTTCCCCTGGGCTATGTTTGAGGTGACAGCTCTTGGTCAGCGTACACATACGGCCACTGGCTACCCGTCTGAGCAGTGCTTTGCAGGACCATTCACTCCGGTTGGGAGATACCAAATGACTTTGCGATTGAGAACTTCTATTTTTAGTATACATATATGAATCTTAGAAACCGGAATTTATATTTTATCCTAGCTGACCCCGCAGCCGTTGTCCTGCGTGAAATTATGTATTTTGAAATGAAAAGAAAGTTAAATTTATCATTTTATTTTTTTTTTCAATGTAATGCAGCTTTATAAACAACATTTTTGGGTTTCTGTTCTGGTGTACAGAAAAAATGGTTTTCCAACTCGTGAGCACGCCACGGCCGTGTGAAAAACATAGCATTTCCAAATGTATGCCTCTCACTATGCGACTATCTTTACATCCTGTTGATTGTCATCTCAAATATAATTTTCACTGGAAACGGAATACATTTGAACTGAAATGTGAAATCGTTAGAACTCAAAGGAACTCGACAATCAGTCAGTTACACAGAAACATATTAACGACGGATTCTACTTTGAGACGCAAATGATGCGGTGGCATACCAAGCGTGTCCAAAGAATTTAGAAATACCACTGGATAACTCAGGGCGTCGTCTTCATTGTCAAGACGATCGATCGATTTGTATGAGCGCAAGTCTCCCGGAATTTGGTTTTGAATCTTCCAGTTTAAGTCAAAGACATCGGTATTTTGGCAGCTAACATTGCGCGGGAAGATGGAACATCGAACTACCGGAAGTATCAACCGAAATTGTACCATTTCCAATTTTTAGCGAAGACGATGTAAAATGTCTTTGGCAATGTCGATGTTTACATCGAAAAGTATGCGAACTTCATTTCCATTTCAGTGATTAACGTGTTCCAGCAAACACATCGAACCATTCACAGTAAGCAATGACTCAAATAAAGATGAACCGCGTACATTAATCAATAGCAACCGAAGGTAGAAACAATCGTCGTTTTTCGGGTGGATTGTGTAAATTCGTCCTAATGCATTAGTTGATAAGACACCTGGATGTCAATCTACTGGTTGGCCTTGCTTTCTGCATAACTATTTCTTCGATGATGCATTCCGTGCATAATATCAAGGTATTTCCGAAAAGAGCAAGTTCTGACAAACGGATCACTGACGAAAGTTGAGAAAAAACTCGTCAATGTTAATTTTGTTGCTGGCGATGTTTCCACTGGCTATACTGTATTCTCTGGGTTGAAATACACTCTTTGGCCATTCTCCAAATTAACTGCGAGACGCACAACAGTCGGAAAACGTTCATGAATTGCAAAAGTAAATATCCTACAAAGCGCTTTATTGCAGTTCACGTATCGACCGTATCGTGCAAGACCAATAACCGCCATGTTGCGTCCTTTGGTGACGTAATTACAAACGTATTTTATCGATTACACCAAACTACAATACTCCACATTGACATGAGTTTTGAATGTGAATTAGACAATAATGATGAATATAGTACGATCCATGTGTTCTCAACTTCGATATTCACTTTTCCAGGTTGAATGCTGAATGTTCTGTCATTGTCGTCTGGTGAGCGACGCCGATAGAGTTGATATCCATTATTTCCAGTTTGTGTTTCCGAAAGAAAAGCACCTGGATAGTGTTTCGTGCATTTCAGACATACAAACCGAAAAGCGATTGTAGTGTCCGCAAGGTCCATGCACCATATTGGTTTCCGCCACTTCATATAATACTGGATCTTTCTCTACATCAGAAATTTCCGGAGAAGGGATTTCATCAATTTGATCTGGTGTAACCATCATCCAAAGAAGAATGTGTGCGTGCGAAAAACCTCTATTTTGCCACTCAACAGAGTACATCTAGCATCCAACAGCACCACATATACGTTGCTTCAAGATAAAGTCAATAAAACATCGTAACTGTTGTTTGAAAAGTCGTGCTGTGACATCGTGACGATCGCTTGCTGAATAATCGCGATCCATAATTCCGCACGTATGTCACCGCATCTTGGGAGAACTTCTTGCCTTGCCTTGCCTTGGGCTGCCATACTTTGATGGCAAAAAGAACACCGACCGATATTAGGGCGACCTCTTGGTGGCTTCGTAACAAATTTCAATCTGCAATTGACCTCTTTGTGTGAAACACACGTAAAGTTTTCACTGAATAATTTTCAATAATTTTTCTTTTGAATAGCCGGAATAAAAATGCACGCGACCGAAATTGAACTATTCAAATAATTTACAAATCAAAATAATGAAAAACAAAACAAAGAAAAATTGAAAAAAAAAAATGTTTATGGAAAAAAGTTACTTTTTGGAATTATCCAATTTGCCGACTTTTCATGAAAAGTATAGGATATTTTTATTTCTAAACCTTTCTTGATCCACAACGAACAACCTCTTAAAATTTCATCAATATTGGTTCAGCCGTTCTCTTAGCGTTACTAACGAACAAACATTCATTCGTTTGTATGAGAAAAAGAAAAGGGCTGTTTTTAGGTGTTTTCCGGCAATTATTCGAATTTTTCCGCAGAAACCATCCCTGAACCTCAACGAACATTTTAAAAAAAGAATTATCAAATTTGGTTCAGTCATATGAAAGTTATGAGCGTACAAACATTTTGTCGATTCATTTTTATTTATATAGATTAAGTATTCATTACACATATCGAGTTTTCATTATTTAATATGTATTCTGCTATTCCGGGCGGAGACAAATCCAACGAATCAATAACCATGAAAATTGGTTCAGCAGATCTCGAGTTATAAGTTCGAACACTTTGTTTTATATACATAGATTACTTTGGAAATACAAACTGTCGCTCTTCTTGTTTTCACCGATCTAGTCCTTATATATGATTTTGAAATTCTAGGAGAAAAAATATTCACACAAAAATAATGACCAAAAATTGTCTAAAAAGAAATAAAATTAAAACTAATTATCTTATATCCAACAGAAGTGAATAATGTATCGCTAATTTTTATTACAGGTAGCTGCACATAATGGTCATATTTATGTATTAGGTAGTTGGTGGCGTAAATGTAGCAGAACTGTTGAACGTTATGATCCTCAGCGAAACAAATGGTCTCAGGTATATGGTATTAAGTTGATTTTTTCCAATCGCTCCGTATGAAACTCATATGCTATTACGGTTTTCAACTCCACTCAGTTGGATTGAAATTGAAGCAATTCATTTCAAGTTTTATTTGAGGCATAAATTCCTTTTAAATATTGAGAAATAATTTTTTTTTTTGCTAAATGAGATCAAGGATTATTACCCACAAAATCTCCTATTCCTTGCAGACGGTAGTCAGTTTAAATGATTTTAACTTTAGGCTGACGACATCTATGATTGTTAAGAAGATTTTAACGAAATATTATGGACATATTACTTGAACAGAGTGGATAAAATACAAATGACGGAAGAATAGCAAAAAAAAAAAAAAAAATTCATTTTGCCTAAAGAATAATATAGCTACAAATATTAGATTGTACCGACTATCCACATTCGAAACACGAATACGGTTCCTTCATTTTTTTACTGTTTCCAAGTTGTACCTTGAATTGTCTAGCTTCTGAATTTTTCTCGAGAGGCGCAACAAATGCCTCATCTTTCTATGTATTTGTTCAAAATAATTGATTGAAGCAATTTAAAACTATAAATAAAATAGTTTTTCATTTTATCTATTTTCTAATAATATATTTCCTAAATAAACACAGTAATGTTATACAGCAACTGCTTGGTGGCAGTTGAAGTTGTTTGATACTCTAGTCAATCCCATTGGCTCATAGTTGAAAACCTTAATACCACAAAAAAGTTGAAGTGTGACGACATTTTAATCTAACCTTTTTTGTTTAAGTATTGAGTTGATGTCGATGCATACGGAAAATGCAGCTAGGTTAAAACCGTAATGGAGGCCTAAATATTTTTGATTTGATTTTGCAGATTTATTGTTTGGAAGGTGTCTATGGCAATATCGCTGGCGTATCGCTAGATAATAAACTGTGGGCTCTTGGTGGCACCTCTAATTCTGATGACAAGACAAGTGTATTAGTTTATGACGGGGAAACTTACTGTTGGGAACAAAAGTTTTCATTATTAAGAAGAGGCAGATATTCTTGTTTTGTCGTACCTACAGCTTTGCTGGCGTCTGAATGAATAAACAATGTTAAACATTTTTGTGTAATAAATTCACTTATAAGAAATATCAAAAATGTGCTTGATTTTGTCTTTTTAAAAGTGGTTAGACGTTACGCACGCTGGTCACAGGTATCGAGTTCAAATGTGGGCTGGCGCACTCATGCCGCATTTCGAAAATCTTGATATTAGTTATATGGGGGCTAGGTCAAGCTTTCGCCCAATTGTTGTGAGTAAAACACGCTCTGTAATTTTCATGGAGATAACTGAAATATTGGCCGATACATCCATCATAAAGTCATCCGGAAGTTCGAAAATCTTTGTATTACGTACATGTTAGTGTTATGAGGAAAGGATTTTCTGCGAATTTCACTTACATTTTTCACACATTAACCGTCTGCACATTGGCTGATTTAGAAAACGTACTACTACTGCAATGCATCGATATTTGGGTTTTTAGAACACCTTCATTGCAAAATGATCAAATTAAAACCAAACAGTTTCGATATAAATAATTTCTTCATCGAAAATGAAACCTCCGAACATCTTTTAAATATTCATGAAAATATATTATATTCTTGCCATGTATGTAACGTCTTAATTTATTGCAAAACTTTGTTTAAATTCATAAGAAAGCTTATCAAACTGGGATGTAGTGCAGATCGCTTTCGAGTTGGTGCATCCTGGATAGAACTAAACTACTGGACTTAAGCTTTTCCTTATACTGTGATTAGGAATTAACATTTTAGATATAATTTTAAACTCTGGGTTGGTGGTTGCGACATTCTTCCACTTAACTATGCTGGGGAAATCAGCAGAAAAAGCTAGAGGACTAATGATGTAACTGCCTCTGTCCCGGTAAAACTTTGGTAGGCCCCAGAGTATGTTCCGCCTTTAGACAACAGAGCTACCCTCCACGCAGGAGCTCCTCGACGGGTTAGGAGACCCAATGGATGGCATGACGATAGACGGCGGGGAAGAGGAAATTGGAGTGCCTTCAGGGAGAGGCTAGACGAGGAATTGCACAGGGAGGGGCAGACTGACAACAGCGTCACGGGCCCGGGAATGGAAAGTAGGTTGACTGCGCTGAACGGGTCCATCATTAACACGTACAATGACAGCTGCCCCCTAAGAGTGCCCACAGAAAGGCGCAACTGCCCCTGGTGGACAAGGAAGCTCGCAGACCTCAGGAAGAAGGGACATAGCCTATTTAATAAGGCAAAACGTACAGGGGTCTGAGAAGAGTATAGGAGCAACCTAAACCTATATAGTAAAGAGATTAGGTCTGCTAAATAGGCTAGCTTTAGGAGATTCTGTGAAAACATCTCCTCCACACCAGAAGCGGCTCGGTTGCACAAGGCTCTGGCTAGCCATCAAAAGGAGTGACGGGACATTTACGACCAGCGCGGAGGAGAGAGCTACAGAGCTTCTGCGTGCTCACTTCCTGGAGACTATTCCGGTAGACAGATGTCTATCTGAAACTGAACACAGGCCATCTCGCTCTGATTGGGCAATCGCTAAACAATTATTCACTTCGGACTCGATCAAGTGAGCAATGGCCTCGTTTGAAAAATTCAAGTCTGCAGGAGTGGACGGCGTCTTCCTAGCGCTTCTACAACAGGGTGAGCAGATCCTGCTGCCACACCTGATTCGGCTGCTGAGGGAGAGCCTTGAATTGGCGTACATCCTTGACTCATGGAGGACGGCTGAGGTGATCTTCATACCCAAAAGTAGGAAGGAAGGACTACTCTCTGGCTAAATCATTTAGGCCAATTAGCCGAACCTCCTTCCTACTAAAAACTATGGAGAAGATCGTAGACCATGACATAAGGTCGAAGGCGCTGAACACTGCACCCCTGCATGCGGCACAGCATGCATACAGAGCGGAAGATCCACCAATACGGCTCTGTACCAGTTGACTTCTGAGATAGAGAGTTCACTGGAGAAACGGGAAGTGATGCTATGCACCTTCTTGGACATCGTAGGTGCCTTTGACAACCATCTCACAGAAGTGTAGCTATGGCACTGGAGGGAAGGAATGTGGCAGCACCGGTGCGTAGATGGATAGAGGCTGTACTGCGCACCAGGGTCGCTGAGACTACAGTAGGGGGTACAAAGATTCGTCTTGGCATAACAAGAGGTTGTCCACAGAGAGGTGTACTATCGCCACTGCTATGGAGCCTTGTTGTGGACGACCTGTTAGCATTGCTAACTGACAATGGAATCCGCTGCCAAGGGTATGCGGACGACATTGTGATCATAGTTAGAAGTAAATTTGAGGACACCCTCTGTGACCTGGTGCAACGAGGTCTAAACCTGGCAAAGAAGTGGTTCAGGGGAGTTGAACTGAGTATCAACCCCTCAAAGACGACCGTCGTCCCATTTACGAGGCGCAGGTCCCTACCCGGCCTCAGGAATCTCGCGATTGAGGGTAGAGAGATCGAGATGACTAGCAAGGTCAAATATCTTGGTCTTACGCTGGATTCTACTTTGCGGTGGAAGCAGCATGTGAACCAGACCTTAGCCAAGGCAACAAACGGCTGAACAGCCTAGCTGAAACGAACCAGGTGCACCTAATCCAGGTGCCTGGTCATAGAGGTAAAGCCGGTAATGAACTGGCTGATGAGCTCGCACGCTTCGCAGCCTCCAAAAATATGGTAGGGCTCGAACCATACACTGGTGTGGGCCTTCATACCGTGAGGGAGCTGCTTGGTAAGGAAGAAAGAGTGGGCTGGGAAAGGCATTGGAAACGGGTGCATGGTATGCGACATGCCGAGTTGCTAATTGGGGGGTACAACCAGAACAGGTTTATATAAATAATCAACTTCCCAAGGGATAAACTCAGGCTTTTGGTCGCATTCTACACCGGCCACTGCAAGTTGAAAAGGCATTTATTTAACATGGGACTAGCCTCTTGCGCTAACTGCAGGTTTTGCGACAGGAAGCCTGAAACCCCGGAGCACCTGTTAATCGACTGCATCGCAGTCTGCAGACGCAGGTCGAAGGCCTGGGATCCATGTTTCGGGATAGGGATCACATCGTCCACTAGCACCCAGCGGGATATTAGACTTTATCAATATGCTGGGGCTAAGTGAGTCCCTGTGAGTTACAATAGACCTAAGGTTGCGGTTATCTATATCTACATCTATATGTTCCGCCTGTCATCATGTTGTTGGTATGACAGGTGTGGAAGTTTCTTCAGGTTAACCTGCTATTGCTATTAACTAACTATTGCTCCATCTGGATGCCGGAGGTGATGGGACCAGCCATTTAACATAATCTGCCAGAGGTTAATCTGTTACTCGAAGATGTGACGCCGTCTGTTCAAGTATTGGTTACGAAAAACCGTCAACTCGAACATTAAAGCGTTCCCTCTAAGAAGCGCAGCAAACAAAAAGGATATGTAATTGGCATAATGAAGGCTCAGAATGAGAGCCGCACTCCCCGGTACTGAGAGGCGTACCCGAGTTACTGAAATCAATGGGTTGAAGAAAACGCTGAGGTATTTTATTTTAAATTGCAATTCATTTAATATAACTATGTATAAAAATGCAGTAAACAATTGGTTTTTACGTACTATATTATAAATAAAATACGTATATAATTTTTATTTGTGGTTTTGTATGTTTTTTGTAATTTTATTTTCTGAATGCATAGCACTAGAAAAACTTAAACAAGTGTCTAGGCTTAAAAACTAAAAATTATTAATAAATAAATAAGTTAGCAAAGGAAAATTAATGAATGTAATTAAAAGTGAAAACAAGTAATGGTGTTTCATTTGCAATGAATTTCAACTTAAAAATTCGATTGGTGTCCCATGTTGTATATGAAATTAATGAAAAATGGCCTGTCAATGTGCTAGGAAATGAGGAATTTAGAGCTTACGCACATGTACGCATGCGTATGGTCATTTCTGTGTGTTTGGGAATAAGGAAGTAGACCTAGAATAATAGAAACTAAAACACTACCGGTAATTGAAAAATAACTGTAACAAAGAGCTACATAGAGTAAGTGCAATTGAGTGGTAAAGAGGAAAAGTAAAACAGCGAGTTCACCATAGTTCACAGCTAATAGAAATAGTAGAAAAAGAAGAAGAAAAAGTAGACTAGTTAATGAAAGAAACTGCAGTTCGTGGCAATGAATCCATACTAATAACTGTAGTTTACATTATAGCAAAAAACAACAAAAATTATAGAAAATATTTACTAGAAGAAACATTGACTCTGCAGTTGGCGAACTTATAGAAACAGCGTGAAATGTGGAAAGGCGCCAATGTCTCACTGAAGCTAGAAGAGGATTGGAAAGAGAATATGTTGAAAGAGCTGAAGATACAAAACAGTAGCAGAAATTCTAATTACAAAATGCTGCATAACAAATGTGTAGCTATCTTTGTTGCCAATTTGGCGGCTGATGATTTGTGTTGAGAAGCTACACATCATCTATGAGATGATGAATGATGAGTGAATGCATTAATTTTCATGCCTTTCATTGTTTATAATATATACATATGTATATGTATATTCTTGCATTATATTATTGCACTTCGATTGTATTACAGTTATTGGTTGTTCTTATTGGTGTCGATAACTCTTCATCACTTCCACGACTACTACTTCTGCTGGCTACTGTTTATGACTTTTGCACTTGCTGCTGCTGCTGTTGCAGCGATAACGGTTGTTGCTGCTGTTTCTGCTGATGCTGGTACTGCTCCTGCTGTTGTGGTTGTTGAAAGTTTTGTTGTTGTGCTGACTTCTGCTTCGAATACACACCAGATGGCTGTCTATGAGTATAACCACGATAAGCCAATTCGTGCGCCTCATTTAGTGAACGTCGATCGTAACCACCGCCACCGCCGGAAGACCAGCCGCCACCACCGCCGCCACCGGACGACCAACCATTACCGCCACCATTGCCGCCGCCTCGCCCGGACATTAGTTTCTTTATACCCATCATGCCCGCCAACAATAGGGCAACCTTGGAAACAATCAGCGCCTTGCCGGCCATCATGTAAAGCATACCCATGGCAACCGGCAGCATACCGATCATTTTCATGGCCATGCCCATCATCATCATGCTCATCATTTTCTTCATTTTGCCACGACCTGTATGAGGAAGAAAAAAGAAAAGACACATTTTAGGAAAATTCCAGAGGAAATTATGAATTTGGAAAGTGAGAATCTGCTTAATTTGGCAGTCGCTATCAAGATACATATTAGGTTGTCAAAAAAGTCTTGCGGTATTTTCGCTAGTTGGCGCTGAAAGCGCGTAGTTCTAGTTTTATTCGTCGCATCGGGTCATGCTATACCTTTTTGGGAAGCTCATTTCACGCGCTAACACGTGTTTGATTGATTGTCGTTTCTTTTAAGTCGTTCGTGAGTTATAGCGTCGCAAACATGGAGCAAAATACGGCATACTTTACAGTACTACTACGATAAAGGCAAAAATGCATCTCAATCCCACCAATAAAGTTTGTACAGTTTATGGACCCGATGCAGTTTCCATTTCCACCGCACAACGATGGTTTCAACGTTTTCGTTCTGGTGTAGAGGTGGTCGAAGATGCGCCACGCTCCGGAAGGCCTGTCGTCGGAAATTGCGATAAAATCGCTGAATTGGTCGAAAGAGACCGGCATAGTAGTCATCAAACCGTTATAAACCATTTGAAGAAGCTTGGAGTCACTAAGAAGCTCGATGTATGGGTGTCACACGAATTGATTCAATAAAAATACCGCAAGACGTTTTTGACAACCCATTATAAGAATGTTATTCGAAATTATAAATAAAAATTTTTCGTATTGTCCTTCATAGGTATTAGTATGCTATAAGTTGCAAAAAATGTACAAGAGAAAATTTCTAAGACAACCATTAGTAACATAGCCTATCTCTGTACTATTTGATTTCATTGATTAATTGCTTCTGACATACGCATAGGCACCTGGCAACTCGTTTACCCAACAGCGGATAACTAACTGCTACTTCTGAGGAATTGTAAAAAGAAAAAACATAGCTAATGGGTTATCATAACATTTAATTGGCTATTTTAAGTCATCAATTCACATTCATGATCATTTTTTAATTCACTTGCTGTCGCTGACCATTCTTCCAATTAGGAGATATGACTCTGAATGGGACTCATTTGTGGGCATAACATGAATGCGCAGGATTTCACTCGTATTCATCATCATTTGTCAGTGACCATAAATTTTCTAATATTTTCTGAAGTTTGACATTTCGGTGTGGGACTGTATAGCATTTTGCCTCAAACTTATCTTATTTTGACTGCCATTTCTGGTTTGCAGTACAGCAAAAAACGATGGCCTTGATCAGTAAGGAAAATATGCATATTAAGCTAAAGAGTACATACATATATAACTGTTTCATAGGTTCCGGCAACAGACATAACCAAAGCTAGAAACATTATCACTAGGACAATAAAACCGCATTTATAAATTAATAACACATGAAAAACATATTAGAGATTTAATATTATGGATTTTATCCGATATGAAGGTAAACTATGGAGGTGAGTTAGGTATCTTAGTTACCAGGATAACAAGTTTAAGAAATTTACACTCTTAAGCTTAGTACGCAGCTCTCAAGAAACGTAAAAACTTCATATAAAAAAACGCTTAAGAAACGGTCCAGAAACGTTCCTGCGATAAAGTTACTTGTGCTAGTACGCAGCTCTTAAGAAAGCTAGTACTAATTTTTAATACTTTTTTTCAATAAAATGTGAATATGGCAAACCTGGTTTTGCGAAGAAACATCAAATCAACAATTGTTTCTTGAGGGAAATTCGAAGTAATCGTCAAATTCATCCTAAATTAGTTGAAATCATTATTATAAAGTATATTCCATTTTGAAATGTTGTATAAAACCAACCAATCATCAACAACATTCCTTAAATCTCAATGAAAATATTTGTGTTACCATACACATACATACATACATGCATACGCACAAAGTTTGTTTACTTTGTTTATTCTCTCTTGCTCTTCTAATGTGGATCATTCACAATGCGTAACCAGCTGTCAATATTACTTCAGAAATAATGTATTTTTGTTCTTGAGCAATTACTTGAGAGCTGCGTACCAACCTTTATTCATGATACAAAATGGGAAACAGATAAGAAAAGAATTGTATTTTAGTATACATTGTATACAATTAATTTGAAAGAAATTAAAAAAAAAAAATTAAAAGAGAAATGAATCAGACTTCGATTCTGATCGACCTCATGTTGCGAACTCCATGAAAATAATGTTTGTGACGAAAGAAACTAATACAATTCGATATGTTTTGCCAAGGAGGCGAAACCCTAAAAAATAGTTTTTATTTTTAATGAAATAATATATTTGTACGGTCTTCTCTGTTACCTAATAGTTTAGGTAATATAATATTATCTATTATAATGTAATAATTGGGGTACTCACAACGTGTCATAAATCATAAATTTTTATACTAGTTTAAAAAATTTATTGTTTTACGCAAATACAACTCTGAACGCTATGTTTTCGGATCGTTATAACTTTATGAGACTATGTGAAACCCCGAAATGTGTATAAGTACAAATACATAACATTCACCAAAACATTAGTGTACCATAGCAAAAATCATGGGTGGGGGCTATTAAAATTTAAAAAATCAAATCCGTAAATGGGATGTAAGGCCCTAAACTTTAAGTTCGCGGTTGGAAATCTTAAATCGCTTTCGTTTCGGTCGTGTAGATATAACATAGACACATACGTTTAAGTTACAACCTTATCGAATTCCACCCATAATAAACAATATTTTGGATTAGAAGGAAAACCGGCTACGTCACATAAAGCTTGTTTCTAAAAATGAATGAAGTAGATTTCACCCACAATTAATGTGAAAGTTATTTGCCAACTATTTCCGTTGACCTTAAAAGTAGATCAAAGCATAATCCAAAAAAGAATATATTCGCACAATGGCAAATACACACCATTGTTTAAAGTTATTGTACATAATGGAAATATCTAAGTAAGTCTGAATAAATAACAGGTAATGAAGCTTAGTCGCGTCATCTTATTCCATATTTACTCACCCGCCTGTGCGATTCGATAATTATGTGCGATAGGTATGAATCTAATTATCTCATAATATGAACTGCACTTCTATTTTACAGCTCCTTGTGAAAATAGCACATTCTTTCAAGTAAAAATGCTAAACATGCATGCGATACACGGTAAAAATATCAAATAAACATGAAAGAGAACTGCATTGATTGTTATGAGTCGAATTAGTAACTATAAACTCTGACATTATGAAGGCGATTATTATGTATTCAGTAAATATTACGATTGGAGAATTTTTTTTAGAAAAGTTCCCTGTACTGTACTACACGTTTAGAAAAGCTGAGTGATCTATGTAGAGAGCTTGTTGCTGACAAAGTTTTCCGGTCGGTACATATAGAACTTTTGCTTCGCTTTGCGTCAGACATTTGTTTGGCAGATGGACGATGTTGTACGATTACGTTCACATAAAAAGTTTTGGACGCAAAACCAAGTAAAATGAAGTGCAAGTTTCATCTTTTTACGTCTTTCCAAGTAAAATTTGTAATTTTTTTCGCTGTTTCAGTATGAACCGTCACGCAAAGCGAGTTTATTTGCTCTTGGAGTCGTGCAGGAGTTTCATAATATTTTGACAATATTTTGAGAGAGCATAGTTAAAAGGCACAGCATTCTGTGAAAGTAAATTTTCTTTCTTCTGTGAAGAAGGTGTCACTTTATCAAAAACTTATGAAATAGTATAATTTTCACGTGCACGTCCTTTCGATGGATGCCATGCCGTTTAATATAGCAGCAAACTTAAATTTTCTGTAATTGATTTCTCGAGGAATAAAGTTATCGGATGGTTCAGCTTTTATTTTGAAATTAAATTTTTTTTCATACAAATAAGTTTTTCTTATCTAAATATCCAAAAAAGGTGTATGAAATACATACCGGTTTGTTTATTTTGTGGCGATTTTATAATTAGAGGTCTCAATTAGCCTCATAAAGTTATAAGTTATAACGAACCGAAAACATAGCTTTGGGAAATTTAACGGTTAAAAATTTGTAAACTATTGCAATTTAGTTAAACGGCATTGATTAAAGACACTGATAAAATATTATTTCCAATTTAATGCCGGAAGGCTTAACTAATGCTTAAGTCTTTTACGGAGTTTTAATGTGTTATTTTTGGTGGAGGATTGTACAAAGTTGATGCTTTAAGTTATAGGGATGTTCTAATAATCAGAAAAAAATTGTAGATTTGGCATAGACTACTAATGGATTACCTATATCGGGTTATAAATTAACGTATTTCGAAGTGTAGTAAACTGGGTTGTGGCGGTTCCCATTAAAAGTCTAAAACTGCAAAAAGCATTTCATAAACACAGTACAGTTTTAGTTTATAGCTTCTCCATAGTTTCTTGGAAAACTCGAAAATAATAATTGCCATCTGATTGGGGTATCACTATTTTTAAACAGCAAATATGAGAACGATCTTTCAATAAATGGTTAAAAGACATAAGTATACTTATTAGGGGTATTTTCTTGCTCTTGCAAGATTGCAGATTGCAAAAATACTATACCGAAATATACAAGGGCACGAGAGCACCCATTGCAGAATCTAGTGATGTATGAACGGCTGATCCGGTCAATTTATTGTGAATGACTATTATGCATGGCAATTGTGAATTGGCGCACCTTCTGCATACATTTTTAACAAAAAAAAACTAACAAATATTTATAACTTAAATAAAAATTATAAAATCTATTTAAAGCTTTCCTTCCTCAACAATTTAACGACGTAATATGTCTTTATGTAAAATGACAGCTAAAACAGGTTTGCAATTATATTTTTACGTGACATTGCACGCAAATATACGTGGACTTTGGTCTGACATATTTTACAGCCATTGCAAATAATTTTCTGCGTGTGTTTGTTGTTGTGCCGGTGCACCAAGAGGATATATATATGCAATTCTTGCACCGTGCAAGGGTTTTGCAAGAGCAAGAGAATACCCCTATTATGTTTAAGAAACTTTATTTTATAAATTCAGAGAAAAATTGTAGTCAAAAGGCGTAAAACTTGGTACCGGAAAAATATGTCAATTTAATTATAACTGATTGCGAAAAGTGAGGTATTAAAATCTCTTACAGGCAAAGATTTCAAAATACAATTACAATTTTCTCCATAACCTTTAATTTTTTAGTAAGTATATAACAAACAGTCATTCAAATATTGATCGCTTGTTGCACCTACGAGCAGTATAAAATTTTCTCGAGAAAGGAATCACAGTATCTTACATACTATACTTAAATAATCAATATTGTTTTCAGTGTAGATAAGAAAAGTCTTGCGAAAATTGTGTAGACGTCGTAACCAATTTTATTATTCATATAAAGTTTGTGTGCTCGAGTTGGTTTTGTGGCTGATGCTACCCGATGACTAATTAAGATGGGAGTGTAATAGAATACTCGAAAATTCACCGTTCTAGCTCCTATGCTCTCTGTTGTTGTGAAAATGGGCATATAAACCGCTGAAGTGTGGAAAATTTGTGTTGAGTAATTGAATTGGAATACATAACTACATACAATTAGAAGATTCATTTACAATCTAAAGGTCGAATATATATGAAATGGTGGAAGTAGGCACAGAAGCAAAAGTTTGGAGTCAATATGTAATATAAATTAATACTATGTGTGACCATTAGTTGGCACCTTGGTTTGGTAGGTTGACATACATATGAAACTATGCGGTTCTGAAACACGCACGATATTGACTTATATTCAATTATGTTTTGATAAATAACGTTTTGCAGAGAGATATTCAAGAAAGTATTTTGTTAGTACATAATCACCCTTTAAAATCAGGTTTCATGAGGAATATATATTATAATTAGTGAGATTACTATTTTACTGTGCTTTCCTTAAGAAGTAAAAAGGATCCATTTATTGAAAAGCTAAAAGTTAATAGGCACGACAAAGAAATCCGATAATGAATTATTTGGTCCGTTGCTTTTCACATGAAACATTGTATACCTAAATTTGAAGATCCTATGGTTTCATCTGCCGATGTCTTAAAACGCAGTTTGGTAAACTATCTCTTTCATATGCATACATATGTAGAATATGAAACAATGTTGACATAAATCTTCAGCACACTGAATTAACAGTGGTTTAATCTATCCAAAACTCTTTGTGGTTGGGAAATTATAATTTTGGAAAATTTCTGTTTTGTTTTGTTCACTCTTAACCAAAGCGTATCATATTTTGTAGTAGGAGTTGGGTGCCCTGTCTTGTGGCTGGGGCACTTACCTTCCTCAAGACCACGCCCTATTTCCTCAGCGGTCAATTTTGGAAAATTCACTTGCAGTGTGTGTCCGTTGAAGAAATAGCTCAATCTTTCAATAAGCATATTTGTCAATTTTGTATCGCGATCTTCACTGGAGCGCGATAAGGACGGCTCCAACTCGTTCTCACTATAGAGCGGTTGAAGTGGTAGCGGTGTTTCGGCTACAGCACTATTCGGCAAACGCACCAATTTAATGCCTTCCGCCACGGTGATCGCGTCAATGTGCGATATGCGGTCGATAAAGGAAATCGCCTTCTTTTTCAGGCATGGCACGAAACCGCCAATTGAGTGACTGCACTCATCGTAGATGCGTAGAACGGTGCGTGTGCCGGCATTTGGGTTACTCCCGGGCGCGGCAGAAGTTGCCGATAAGGTTGATGTGGATGCGGCTACAGAAGATTTACTGGCAGACACAGCTGATAGTGCTGCTGCTGATCCTTGTTGTGTGTAAGGAAAGTTGGTGAGATTTTCTGTGCCGGCGTTGCAAGTATGCCAAAGATGGCAAATGCACAGCGCGAACACGTATTTCCAGCAGATGGCGCGATATTTTAGTTTCGTAGGTAAAAAAGTCTTTTTAAACGACATTTTGGACACTGGATTGATTATTTATTTTAACTTTTTGGTTTTTTATTTTTTTGCTTTGCACGGTTTTAAGTATGTCTTCACTATTTTGTGAGTTTCAAGCACTCTTTGTTACACTTTTCTTCAGTATCCTTGCTTATCATGCACACGCATACACAATCGCACCGAGAGCTATTCAACCAAAACGGCTATTGGCTTTTGGTCGCGTTTGACTACACTTCATGTAACGTTAGGCACTTTGGTTGTTACCTTTTGTAACTGATTAACCGACTGAAGCGGCTTCTGGCAGTCTTCAAAACACACTGATGCCGCGGTAAGGCGCGCTCTATTCTTTTATAGACACCTCTTTTATTCGCATTAAAAGCCAGCAAAGAAATTACTTGCTGCTTTTCTTTTGATTTTCACATTTCTTTGCATTTTCATTGCGGCCACTGCCACCACTGACTTGCCGCCTAGTTGATGTTTTTGTTGCGAAGCTACTTCTTAGTCAAAAGCAACATTGGTGTAGTTAGTGCTAAGAAACTTTTGTCTGCAACAATGTTGCTAAGAAACTTTTAAACTATAAATTTGGCAAACAACTCGAAAAGTGTTTGGCTTTGTGTTGTTATTTTGGCTTGTTTGCACTCTGGGTTCAATTCTCTTCCTGTCACTTTCAATATTTTTTGGACTCCCGCTATTTATTTCATTCTGCTTGCCCATACTATTTTCTAAGTTTGTATTATTCATGCAACAAATTGCAAAACTCATTTTGCTTTTATGTATGCTCCCACATTCCTGCATTTGTGGTTAAATTCATTTGGCAATCTTTGACATTGATACGTTAGTTGTCACAGACGACAACAATTTTGTAGGTACTCCACAAAATCCATTTAAGATTGTGGTTGTGGCTTTGTTTACATCCACTCTTTATCTGTTTGTGTTTCTTTAAGTTTGGCTCTCTACACCAGTTTTTTGGTTTAAGGCAAATCTGCAGCAACTGGATTTGATCAGCATTGACTTTGTCTGCTTGCTGACAGCCAAAGAGTTGACATTGATGAAAAGTGCAAGTACGTAAGTAATAGTATACTTGTGCAGTAATTTAACTTAGTTTCTCAAAACAATAGATACTCTCGCAATCTGCAATTTCTATGCACTGCAGGTATGTGACTCATTTTGGGTATCTTACGCGTTTTGTTTATAAAAAAAAAATATTTCGTATGAAATTAGTTGTACCGTTTGAAGCCAAGTTATCAACTGATTGAGTCCAGAGATGAGCTTAGTCTAAGTCTACGCAGTGGCAGTCACCAATATTTTCGAAATATATTAAAACAAACGTTTTTGTAGAAATCAATATATTGGGCTAGGGGGTCTAGAGAACACATGAACGGATTTTATCCACTTTAAGTACCAAACCTAAGAATGTGATTTGTTGAATATACTCACATATCTAGTTTCATCATTGTTCTTTTTTGTTTAAATAAACTTTTGAATAAAAGGGATAAGTTCACTAAGTAGGCCTATGAAATGATAGTTAGAGCGAAATTTTCGAAAATATGCCCTTTACTTTTCAGAGAATATTTACAAATCTTGACAAAAGTATGTGATCAACTAGTAGGCTTTGCGAAATAAAGGAGTATTTGTCGCCGTTATATTGCTCTGTGATTCTTTTTTTTATTCTGTAGTAAATAGTTGTGGAATCGTTAGATTCACGTGTTTAGCAAAACGTGAGTACATATGTATTTGCTTTTCGTTTTTCTTTGCTATTTTTTTAAGTTTGGCTTGACTATAGATGAAAAAACTAAATGCAATAAAAATGGAAGAAATCAAAAGGCTTATTAATTTAAACACAACGCATAGAAAATTTGCAAGACTCGTTTTGGTTTCTGTAGGCGTGGTTTCAAATATAAGACAATCAATGAGCCCTTTATGTGTAAAAACACTCCTGGACGAAAATGCGATACTGGAATGGCTCATTGTTAGGCAGATGAAGTTTGGTGTGCATGAAAATGCGGGCCAAATCAGATGTGATCGCTCCCATAGAGATGGGGTAAATGTGACGAGTGAAGCTATCAGGAAGAAATTACGAAAAAAACGGAATGCACGAACGTGTTAAAGTAAAAAAACAGTCTTGACAAAACGACACCGTGAATTGAAACACCAATTTAGAGAAATATATAAATCCTGCATCTAAAATGACTGGATGCGTGTCATATGGTCCGACGAAGCATAAATAAAACTTGAGCGAAAAGATGGGCGGCAATGGATTTGGAGGAAATCTGGAGAACCTTTGACTAGCCGTATTGTTTAACCAATGGTAAAGGGTGAAAGGGTGGAGGGGGTGTATGCGGTTGGAGGTGGTGGGAGTGTGCGTAAGGTTTTCTGGACGAATGGATGCTAACCAATATGTCGATATCCCTAGACAAGGTTTGTGCAAGGGTCTAGAAGTGTGGGGCAATAATGTCAGATGTCATATTCTATATCTTATGTGTACTTTATGTATGTAGGTATTATACTAAACTAAACACCATCACATAATATTATTGAAATATCTTGCTTATGGTAAAAAGTTAATTCGATATATGACGTTCGCCACGTTAGCATCGCAGTTCCTGATTTTTTTATTTGTTTTTTGCTAAATTTTATTTCGACATTTTCAGTTGTTCCTGAGCCATATGTTGCAAATAACATTGTATAAAAAAAGCGAGAAAAGGATTTAATCAGAATATTATAAACCAGATTTAGTGAAAAACAACAGAGTAGATATTGGGTTATTTATTCATAGTGGACAACGTGACTATTGCTAAGTTTTTGGCCCGATCCTTATGTTAGACTGTTATATAATTTAAGTAGTCGAATTAACTTATAGCCGTTATACCTCCGAACTTTAAATAACAGGTTTGGTCATTGCGAATAGTAAATGAGACATTTCATCTTCTTAAGAACCACTTTGAGTTTCATTAGATCCTTCCATTTTACAATAGAAAAAGTGACTTAAATGTATATATCGGAATAAAAGCAAGCTACAATATTACCTATAATGTCTCATTTAAAAATTGTCGATATAGAGCTTTTCCCATAACAAGTGAATCAATTCATTATTTCAACTCGCACTATTGTTGGACAAACAGACAAACATCTTGAAATCAATTCGTTTCATCATACTGATGATCTTAATATACCAAGCTTTCTTTTTGTGTCGATTAGCCTTACATGCTACTAATAAGCGTTAGGTAAACCAAACTTACTATATTTCATACCATTCTTCTCAAATTATTGATTTCGATCTGTTTTTGTTTCGGCAATAAATAAATGTTACGACAACTCTGGCCCATTCTGTTCAACGGTCAAGTTCTGGTTTGCTCAAATCCCTCATAATTATACCAGCAAAAATATTGCATTCACTTAAGAAAGGCCACAAGTTTAGTATCATAAAAAACGGGGATACTATATCAAGTCAACGCTCATTAAGTCTGTGATACGACCAAAAAATTTATGACCTTATACTATAAACTGGTTTCCCACACGCATCATTCGCCAGATTTTGTCTCCAGCAATTAGTTCCTTTTTTCAGGCTCAAAATGTGCCTCGATGAAAAAAGTTGCACTCAGGTGAAAGGCAAGACTTTAAAAAGGTGTTTGTATTTTGAAGGACGCGAGACGTCATACTACCGAGCCGGTACTGTATAGGGTGGATACTAAATTCTCATTATCATTAAAATGTTATTTCATTGTTAGGCCAAAGATAGTACTATATGCTTATCCTATGAAACATGTTGCAATTGCGTTAAGAAAAGACAAAATATACAATATTTACGTATCATATTATACTATGTATTAGGAGAGCGGCATATATTTATATATAGAGTGTCTTTAAAGCTATTTTCACTTTCACAGCCATTTTTCGTTGCTTTCAATTGTACGGTGGCGTCCACTAGGTCACGACAAAGGTCAAACATTCAACAACGTAGCAAATCCTACAGTGTACAAACCAGAAACTGGTGGAACAATGATTAACGTACTTTTCCCTGCAGTTAAACAAGCGCTGGCCTAAGTGCGGTGAGCTTTGTTTTTAAGTATGACAGGTGTTTGTACTGCTTCACCAGGTTTGGTAACTGCTTACTTTATTTAATTTTTAGTTTGCATTTTCACTTTTTGTCGTGGTCCTTTCCCGCTTTATAGCAGCTCTTTTTCATAATGTCTTTAATTTTGTAAAGTAAATCATGGTTATCAGTGATTATATGTATGTACATACATACATATGTATATTCGAATAATTATGTACCTATGTATATATGAATGTACAAAGAGGCAAGTCTAATCAGATTCACGTCATGTTGATCGTTACTGAAGCGGAAAGCTTTTTGCACCCATAACACTGGCAACAACATATCAAAGCCTAGGGTTTGCTAGCAGTACACATGTTAAAGTTGAGTTCATTGTCTTCATTTACAGATTCGATTTCTAGTTAACATTAATTGACACGCTACATTTAAGCAATGATATATGTACATATATGTGTTTTGTTTCAAACGAGTTATCAGTAATTAAATTTTACTGAAACTTTTACATCAAGTTTATCAGTTTAATGTACAATAATTCGCTCCTACTTAAACTCATAAAAAGCTTTTGAAAACAACTACAGACTATTGAAAACCACTCTTTAGATCAAACTCAGCTCGTCAAATAATCATCACATCAAAACGGTATACTCAATACAATTATAATGCGTGCCGAACAATAAGATTTTATACAAAGCCTGGCCAATCATTTGAATTTAATCGAGTTAGTTGGGGAATCTTATTACATTAACATATGATTGTCATGTTAAAGATTTTTCATACCCGCCATGAACTTTGTAACCAAGAAGAAAATGTCAGGGGCCCTATAAAGTTTACATTGATAAATATAAACAAGAAAAAACGTTTACTTCGGCTGCACCGAAGCGAACATACCCTTGACAGGTGCATTTCTTTTAGTAACTATGTGTTTAAGTAAATCTAAAGACGTAAACGGGCAGTGGTTTTCATCCAAAGGAAAACATTTTACTAGTTCTTTTTAACCAGGTTGTTTGCTAGAAACATTAAGGTCATTTAAAAAAGAAAATCGATCTTTTAGACGCTTATGCTTATTAAAAACTTTAAGAAGATTTATTATTAACACAATTTTAATGGAAAAAAATTGTAATATTTATATATTATTACATATATATCATATATATATTTACAGTTTGCTTTATGAAAACATAGAACAAATATAATATATATTTATATTTCTATAATACATATTGAGGCTATATAAATTACATTACGCATATCTATGACTAATTATTGTACTAAGTTATATTAATAGTTAACTGTAAAAGTCTCCAATGCAAGCATTTGACTCCGATCGTTCAATTTTTATGGCAGCTATATGTTATAGTGGTCTGATATCGGCAGTTCGACAAATGAGCAGTTTTTGAAGAGAAAATTACGTCTGCAAAATTTTAAAACGATATCTTAAAAACTGAAGAACTAGTTCGTGTATATACAGACAGACGGAGAGACAGACAGACGGACATGGCCAAATCGACTCAACTCCACATACTGATCATTTAAATATATACTTGATAGGGTCTCCGACGCTTACAAACTTCGAGGCAAACTTAATCTACACTGTTCAAGGTATAATAATCATCAGCGTGACGAGTTGAGTGGATTTAGCTAATCTCTCAGTTTTTGAGATTGCGCTTTGAAATTTTGCACATATTTCTTTTCTCTCCAAGAATTTGAAACACTTTTCATGTTATAGGTATCTTCCAAAATTTAATTGTTAGTATTATTGTTCAAGACAACGGTATAATCTTCGAACAAATTGTTCAGATTGATATGCTTTAACAGAAATGGATAAAAATGAACTTCTTGTGTGAAAGCTTTGTTTTTCTAAAAGGCTTTTAGCTTCGGCGCAATCGCAGTCAGCATTTCTCCATGAGTATATAATACTTTTTATTATTCAACATTTTTTTCATATATGTATGTTATTGTATTATATTATATAAATTTAGTTTAAAGTATTTCTTCTTACGGTCCGAAAAGTACTTAACCTATAAAAAAGGAAAATTTTAACAAGTAAGGAAGAGCTAAGTCTGGTGTAACCGAATATTTCATAATCTTGCAACTTGCCAGGATCAAAGCCGGTGAAATTCCTTTAGATGCATAAGATTTGTTAGTCTAAGGGGTCTAGTGCAAGTTTCGACCCGGTTTTATCCATTTTAGGTACAAATTAGATACATCGCCGATAGCTTAGTATAAAGATAACTGGAAGTTTGAAAAGTTATTTTAGGGGTATGGGGCCAAGGGAAGTATTGACCCGATTAAACTCTTTATGACATAAAATTATTATTAAATTTATTAATTATTATCAAATTATTATTTTTCGAATTTCAGTAACAAATCTCACAGATTAATTATTTGATACTTTCGGCAAAAATCCGATATGTATGGGCTTGAGCAGTTATGTTCCGATTCTTACTAAAAATGGCATATCTCAAAGCCACTATTTGTGCAAATTTTTATCTGAATGTATTCATTGGTGCTTGATTTGCCTACTGGAGTGCTTTCCTCTAAATGTGGGTGGTACAATTTTGACGCCGGTTCTTATAAAACCCTCTTGTATCATTCTGGGTTTAAAATTAATGTATCTGGTTATTTCTTAATGATTTATAGCGATTTTAATATTTTTAACAAAACCGTTATATGAGATTATAATCCGATTTCGTAGATTTTCATGCTGTCAGTAGGGCTTCTTATACATAAGGTTCATTTTAAGAGAATTTGGCTATTATGGCTACAGTATTGTATCTGAGTGTAGTTATGGCTTTTTATTCGTTTTCGAGTAACGACGTTTTGTGGGAGTGGCAATGGTCTGATTAACTCCTCTACGATCTCGTTCTTACCATTTTACCAGGGAATGCGTGTCCCAAATTCATTAAAATATCTCAATTTATACTTAAGTTATCGCTTGCACGGACAGACGGACAGACAGATAGTCACTGAAGTTCAACTCCACTTGTCATCCTTATAATTTTATATATACAAGGTGCGTTCCAAAAAAACAGGGCTTTAAAAAAAACAGAACAAATGGTTTTTTTCGGCAAAATCAATTTATTTTATTCAAAATAGTCTCCTTCTGCTTCAATACTGCTTTTTGCAAGGTCCAAAAGCATGTGGAACGAGTGTTTTGGCAGAGATAAAGAGATGTTTAACTCCTCTCTTACTTGAGAGAACAATTGCTAAACGTCAAAATCTCCTGAACTTTGACAGTTGATCGAGTTCAGGCGTTGTTGACGTTTAGCAATTGGAAACGAGCAATGGCCAGATTGAAATCTTACCAAAAAAATTTGTAAACGGAGGGATTTGTTGCATCGTTCAAGACCAATTATAAAAAATGTAAAACAATGAAAATTAAATAAATTTGTGAAATTTAAAGGTATTTGATGAAACGCTATGTAATTTGACGCATCATAGTATTATTTTCAATGGAAAATGATTAAAAACATTTAATGATTGAGAGCAAGGTTAAATCCTTTTATATAACCACTATATAGTAATTTTTATTCGTACTAAATGCCCAAAAATTATTATTTTGATCAATCTGGCCATAATGGAAAATGTTATAAAAAACGCTAATTTTGAAGCGCTCTCACACTGGAATAAGTTGGACATCACTTTATTCCTGGTTTTGGCTCGTTGGCCGGTATGGCCGCCAGTATGTCGATGCAAGTCTTTTGAATGGCCTCTACGTCTGCATAACGCTTTCCTTGCAAATGAATTTTTCCGAAAAAAAAAACACGGGGAGTAGTTAATGGTTAAACTGTGATTTTTGGTCAAATAATCGGTCACAATCGATGAGAGCAATTTTTGGTCGTCAGTCAATTTGTGCGGAATAATTAGGCAATTATCGCCATAAACTTATTTCATTAATTAAAACGTTTCGGTAAAAGTTTTACCAATTTAGAAAACAAAATTTAGTGTTGGCTCTTTGTTCGAAAGTGATTTTCGCGCCGATAACACAAACATACTGACACTTAAAACGCAATAACTTCACTTCCAATCGATGAAATGTCATGAAATTCTCACATTCTAACTCACCAGTCGACATATCGGTGGCGCCACAAGGGGGCGCTACATTCAAATAGTCCTGTTTACTTTGGAACACTCCTTGTATAACTCATATCTACCTCCATCAGTTTTAGATAATACAAAAAACCGTTAGATGAACAAAACTATTATACTCTGTAGGATCGTGTTGCAAGTGTATAAAAATAATATGGTAATAACTTAAATGCATTTAATCATCGTTGTTCTCCGCTGACCTGTCATACAGTCACGGTTAAAACCAGTGTGTCGTGCATAGAGAAAAAATAACTGTTCATACTAGAATGTTTAAAGCACACAATATGTACAAGCTAAGATTCGTGAGCATGTTAACAGCAAAAGAAAGTAGCCTCAATGTACGAAGAATATGCGCAGCCCTGTGCATATTCTCTGCAGGAAAGTGTACTTAAATGGGCTCATTTTGCATATGCACGCACATACGTACATATGACATCTTCATTAGTACACACACATTCACTCAGTTTGGAGGTAGTTAGTTGCACAAGTAGAAATGCTAACAAAAGCATACCTTGATAATTGTCTTATTCTGGAGCAAAGTTTGGCGACAATGTAGACTTAACAATTGAAATGGCGGGAAATTCGGAAAGACAGGTAATTTCAGGCGTTTTTATTACCTTTTATTACAGTTGCAGTTGTTTAGAATGTGTCCGTAAAAACACAACAGAAATTAATTTTCATACCAAGACGGGTAATAAAGATTACGGACCGGACCCTTATGATTAATGAAGGGAAATATTTTCATTTTACTTTCCCTGCCAACTAACGTTTTACGAGTATATTGCGGAAAGTGTCCAAAAATGATTTAATATTTTCTCTCCATGCACTAAGGTGAATACTGTGGAATCAAAATAGAATAACAGTATACACAAACTGGTGTCACTTTGAGTTTTAAATGCTGCCATAGTAACGAAGCTTTGCATCACAAATATATAAAATATCATGAAGAGTTAAAATGTCTTCTGTCCGTCCGTCCTAAGCATTTATAAAGTGCTTGAACTAAACCACAATTTGGAAAAAAGATCAATAAATAGGTAAATGCTATTCAAATATGAAGGGCATCTATGATTTAATGTACGTATTCACGAAATTCAACAGATATGTATGTATATCAAATAATATATATCTTTGTAACACCTTCTCATATAATGTGAAAATGTTATGAGATGATTACAATGCTCACCATTGAAGTAACAGTTATGTCGTAAACTACTTAAAGTGAGTTAACCAGTTGGAGAAATCCATAGAATCAGGGCACGAAGCGGCTGCATGGTGTAAAAATTGGGCAATGGCCTTGTCACCGCCCCGTTTCTAAGCGAAATCTCTTGTCTCTGCAACTGCTTGCTCAACATCATCCAAATTTTTCCAAAATTTTTAGTTTTAACTGATTATTTCACTTCATTATATATATGTAAATAAAGCACTGATATCGAAACAAAACGTAGCATAAATACCTAATGCTCTCAAGGTATTCCATTCCAGCAGTTGACGAATATATGGACAGGAACAAATTATAAAACTGAGAGAATCTGTTTAGATTGAAATGGGCCTCATCAGACATAAGCACGTAATTTATCAAGTTATTGCCCCTTTGACCTTTCAACCATTTTTGGCAAAATTTCAGGCGAACAGGCAATTAATCTAGTGGGTTATTTGAAACTTGTACGGAAGAAGGTTTAAGTCATCTTGAATCATCCGTTGTAACGGTACTGCTGCACTATCTAAACCCTCTTTTCGGTATCCGAAGCTTACATTTTTATTAAATTTTAAAATGCCAAATAGATAAAAACAGTAAGTGGAAGTGAAAAAAATATTTTACGGTTTGTTTTTGATTCACGATTCGTACGCCACCCTGTATTTGATGCTTTGGGTTTGAGCGCATACAATGAGCATCGACGTAAAGTTGTATGTCGAATTGGCAATTTTGCGCCCGCTATTCTTGTGTTTCATGTGTTACTGGTGAAGAGAAAAAGTGAAGGTAATAAAGCAAAAATTGCCATCAGCTAACCCATAAGCGATTGCAATTATTTATTCCGATATGTATGTGTGTAATAAAATCAAATTGCCTACACTTTTCTGACTAAGAGTGAGGAAAGACATTCATTCATTCAAGCGCGTCATGCAAACACTACTAAAAGCAGAATAAAATCTGGAAATGTTTAATGTCGCTGTCGTCATGGAAATTGTATAAATGATCTCTTCGAAAAATGATAGAAAGGCAAAATAAAATTGAATATTTATTTTAAAGACTCCGCATTAGGAATACGATAATCTTATAACGATCATAAAGTGAAAATAATTCTGAGAATGACGAAGGCAGGTTTAATATCAATGCAGTTTTTGAAGGGAGAAATGATATTCAAGACCATTTGTTTCCTTTAATCTAACATCAGACCACAACCAATTACAAGTGTTTTTTTTTAAATCTATGCAACGCAACTTTCAATTTCAACGATTTTGGCATTCATATATGTATGTATGTATATACAAATGTCTGTGGTAGCTTTTGTTTAACAAAAATATCTTCCAAATAATAGGTTGTCAAATATCGCTCTGCCGCTTTTTTGCTCTTTATTCAATGCTTTATAAAAAGTGTTACTGTGATCGGATTTAGTTCAAATATGTGCCATTTCGTTCGATAATCTGTTTCCATCTAGACGGCAACTTCATAATACACCCCTCGTAGAAGCCCTCTCATTATTTGCGAAAAACTCGGAAAGCCACTTTTCACAAGCCTCTTTGGTGGTAATCACTTGGCGCTATGTCCGGGCTATATGCTGGATGCGATAAAACCTCCCATCCGAGCTCCCGTAGCTTCTGACGAGTCATCAACGAAGTGTGTGGTCTGGCGTTGTCCTGGTGGAACACTACAACCTTCTTGTTGGCCAATTCCGGACGCTTCTGGTCGGTCGCCTCGTTCAAGTGGTCCAGTTGTTCGCAGAAGATGGTAGAACTAAGCACACAGCAAAACCTTCCTGGCCGTCAATCCCGTCTTGGCCTCTGTTTGGAACATCCGCTTCAAAAATGGGTCGAGTTCGTTCCATTTCAGTAGCATATCGTAGGCGTTAATTCGGTCCAGAAGGTTTTTGGCGTCAAATAATGCGGCAACCAAACATCAAGCTTTTTTATGTATCCAGCCCTTTGCAGATGGTTTAAAATGGTTTGGTGACTAACTCCCATCTTCTGGGCGATGTCGATGTTTTCCATGATTTGATCGGTATTCGTCGTCACAGGTCTTCCGCCAGCTGGCTATCCATGGTGTCGTTTTCGTCGCTCTGAATCGTCGAAACCATTCCTCCGCAGTTCGAAGTGATAGAGTACCATCCTCCAAAACACCATTAATCTCACGGAACATTTCTCTAGCGGATTTGCCTTTAACGAAGGCAAACTTTAAAATAGCGCGAATTTCGGCGTTAGAGAACTCCATGTTTACACGTCTATAACTGTTGAACGCAATATCCAAACTAATCATGCATAGCGTCGTTTTGTAGGATATGTCAAAACTTTTCAAAGATAGGTAAGTATAGTATAGATACGAGCTCTGTAGCGCTTTATACATAGCCGTGAAATTCAAAAGACAGAAAGGCGGAGATATTTGACAACCTAATATTCCTAATATCGCGTCTAATCCCTATAATTTCAGTTAATAGGTGAGGTTTTGGTGGGTCAGATTTAGAAGAAAAGTGCATTAAGCCGCATATTCTAATATTGAAAGCAAAGGCAGGGTAATCTAGTCAAAATCGTTAAACATTATCGTAGTAATCTTTTATTTTAAGTTACCACAATATTACCCGTTACAATCTGTCTACTTCGCAAACTTTTTAATTAAACGAATTCTCATATCATCATTAATATTGGTAATGGTGTAGGGTGTGCTCAAGTTCAAGAAGTTCGGGAGGATGCAAATAAGAAACCATGCTTTGGAGCGTCAAATACTTTTGAATTGATTAAAGAGTAAACAAAATTGTCGGGATTTATAGAAGCTGATAACGATTGAGATCTACCATGAATATCTTCGTAGATAACTATCCTAATTGCTTATGAAATTTGCGTTTTGTGCAGGATCGTAATCTAATCATTGAGCTAATGTAGTCAAATCTATGGTAAACCCCAATAATCCTCCCAAGGCAAAACGCAAAAGAGCTTGAGGGATTGATGGACACGTTGGCTTAAGTACTTTGGGAGAATGCTTTGGAATAAACATTATTAATGGCGGTGAAACTCTGGGTAACCAGTTAAAGTTGAGTTTCAGTACTTATACTCTATTTCAAGGGTATACTATATAATAGGGTAACTCCGAGGTAGTCGGCTTAAAAGTTCAAAAAGTTTGCAGCGTGCACTTGGTTTGATGTTAGCCACGAAAAGATATAATTCCAATGATACGAAAACCTAGAATATTGAGCTCCCCAGGAATTGACGCCTACAGCAAATTCATAAAGAAACCCGACTCACGAACTCACGGGCGAACTCTCTTTAGAGAAGATGTCGTTATCTAAATGGTGAGTGTCTGTCCTATAGGAGCTACAGCTCTACATAAATTTAGAGTGTACCCTGAGTGTCCGTTACAAGGCTTGCATTTCTGTCTTTACATTTGTTTGCTACCTTTAATTCTATAAAACTTTTCGAACCAAGTTTCTGCTTAGTTCAGTCATTATAGTAAGTTCACCTCGGAATTCGATATACCCATTTATATGTCTGTAAATACTTGTAATGTATTTTGTATGGAAATTTAGACTTTTAAGACTTTTTTTTTTTTATAGAAAAGCCAAAATTTCGCTTGTTTAAGAAACTTGGGATTATTGCTAGAAATAAATGTATTTTTATTGAAAAATATGAAAATCAAATAAAGGTTAAATTTCGAACTGCTCAAATGGGTGAAATTCTTCTCTGTCTTTTTGACATATTTTGATTGGGTGTAGACGTTGTTGGAGTATTGTCCACATCTTCATCATTGTTTGAGTCCGTGTCAGCTTCGGCATTGTATTTTGCAAAATAGCACTTTTCACACGTCCTTATATAGTGCTTGGTACATGTCGGAATAAGGCAATGGTCACAAACTGCTGTTGTTATACTCTCGCAACAAAGTTGCTAAAGAGAGTATTATAGTTTTGTTCACATAACGGTTGTTTGTAAGTCCTAAAACTAAATGAGTCAGATATAGGGTTATATATACCAAAGTGATCAGGGTGACGAGTAGAGTTGAAATCCGGATGTCTGTCTGTCCGTCCGTCCGTCCGTGCAAGCTGTAACTTGAGTAAAAATTGAGATATCATGATGAAACTTTGAACACGTATTTCTTGGCTCCATAAGAAAGTTAACTTCGAAGATGGGCAAAATCGGCCCACTGCCACGCCCACAAAATGGTGGAAACCGAAAACCTATAAAGTGTCATAACTAAGCCATAAATGAAGATATTAAAGTGAAATTTGGTACAAAGGATTGCATTAGGAAGGGGCATATTTTGAGGTAATTTTTTTGGAAAAGTGGGCGTGGCCCCGCCCCCTAAAAAGTTTTTTGTACATATCTCCGTTTCCTTCAGGCATTTACATATACAGTTCAAAAATGGAATAAATCGGATAATAACCACACCCACCTCCCATACAAAGGTTATGTTGAAAATCACTTAAAGTGCGTCAACCGACTAACAAAAAACGTCAGAAACACAAAATTTTACGGAAAAAATGGCAGAAGGAAGCTGCAACCAGACTTTTTTTAAAATCTGAAAATGGGCGTGGCATCGCCCACTTATGGACCAAAAACCATATCTCAGGAACTACTCGACCGATTTCAATGAAATTCGGTATATAATATTTTCTTAACACCCTGATGACATGTACGAAATATGCGTGAAATCGGTTCACAACTACGCCTTCTTCCAATATAACGCTATTTTGAATTCCATCTGATGCCTTCTCTGTATAATACATACATATAAATGAAAATACAATTCAAAACTCAAAGTACACAAATTGATCTAATCTAATTAATTTTACAGCAAAATAAAAAAATGTGTAAATGACGGATAATGAAATCCCGATTATCACTTTATCATGCGAGAGTATAAAATGTTCGGTGACACTCGAACTTAGCCCTTCCTTACTTGTTTTATTATCGATTTTATTAGTTTTGCAGGTTTCACATCGTCGTTTCAAAGTGCTGAACTGTGTCAAGAAAGAAAATAGTGAATAAATTTAAAAATAAAATAATTTTGAAATAAAATGAATTATTAAACCTTACCTGTATTGCTGGACGCGAGCTCGTCACTGCTGGAAACCGTTTGAAATTGATCAAGTCCATTGCAATTTTAGTTGTAGAGTTAATTTTTGTTTTGCATCGGTTTTGTAATTGCTTCTGCGCTAGCTCCATAGAGAGTTCTTTCAAAAATATTTTACGCTTTTCAGACTTATTGGTGTTCCACATAGGGTGACTAAGATCAAACAGCCTGAACGCCGCAAGCCCAGCAATGTCCAACATATTATAAAATAATGCCATGGGCCAACGGTTTGTTTTTCTTATGCCAGAGAATCCACGTAGCACTTTGTCAAAAGTATCAACACCACCTTTATGCTCATTATAATCATGTATGACTTGTGGTTTTTTTGTTATAGGATTTACATCTTCGCTGGCATGAGCAGTTGAAAGCACTAATGCATTTTTCTTCGAATGAGTTGTAAAGCTTACTAATTGCATTGATTTTGAAAAACAAAACACAGATTCAAATACACCTCTTTTTTTTGCTTCTTCAGAGGACGTAAATAGTTTTGCCAGTTGTGGCTTATTGCCTCGTATTGTGCCCACCAACGTGGTATTCCGCACAAGCAAATCTTCTGCCAATTCATAACTTGTGAAAAAGTTGTCCATCGTGATATTCGCACCCCTGTCCAAATATTGGTTGCTGAGTCGCATAACAAGATTGCGCGCTATACCAAGCGACCGTTAGGCTGTGCGCCCAAATATACTTCGCCTGCAAGTGGATAGTTGGTTTTTGCGTCAACAAGCCAAAATATTTTTATGCCATATTTTCCAGGCTTAGAAGGAATGTATTGGCGGAAACTGCATCGGTTTCTTGTTGAAAGTAACTGCTCATCAACAATGTCAATTCTTTACCTGGCACAAATGGTACCGTCAAATTCGCCAAGAATAATGTCCATGCATGACGAATAGGCGCCAATATGTCGTATCGTAGTCTCTCAGCCTGAGTCCGGGAATCGTCAAATCGTATAAAACGGCATAATTGCTCAAACCGATGCTGTGACATCACTGCTCTATAAAAGGGCATGTTCGTTTTGTGAAAAGGATCCTTAGCGTGAACTAAGTTTGCCTTCTCAGCTCCGGAGTATAAAATTATTGCAATAAAAGCATATAATTCATCCGCATTTGTGTCTTGCCAATATCTTTTTTTTTTTTTTAACTGTTTGATGCATATTTGCCTGTATTACTCGTTTAGCTTTCCTATTCGTTTCAAGAGCAATACTCTCAACAAGAGACACTGGGAAAACGCGTATGAAGGCAACGATTTTAGATCCAAAACTTTCCGTGCATAGTGAAGTTGATTGTCTACGCATTTCCAATGCCAGTTTCGTTCGCCGTTTTTCAGTTTGGCTTGTCATTGACCACCATAAAGTTGTATTGTTTCTTCCCTGACTACAATATTTTTCTCCACGATTACCCTCAATAGCCGTATTCGACAAATCAAGTTTGCTTTCGTCATTGTCTCTATCTAAAGCAGCCTCCTCATGGATATATTCTTCGAAGCGTAGATCACAAATGGGCTGAGCATTATCATCTCCGTAGTCCGATTGGTCACTGGTTATCGATTCGTGGTCACCACCAAAATTAGGTTCTCTTCCACCATCATCACCATCATCGCTATCATTAGCATTCAAATAATTTGAAATATTCTTCTCTTCTTCTTCCGTCAATTCACGTTGTAAATTGGCCAAATAAGTCGCCAATTCTTCACTCATTTTAAAAAATTATATTTGTCACAACCAAAAATGAACTATTCACTTGAAAATATTACGCGAAACTAATTAGAAATACACAATAATCACCAAAACCGTTAGAAAACTACGCTTCTTCATACAAACTATATGAAGAAATATTATGGGCACTGAGTGCCCCAAGTCACGTATAGCGTACACACCATATAAAATGCCGTTACTTTCTTATTATAAGAGCTATATGCCTAAACTTCTGGCAACTTATAACTAAAATAACAGTTTATCACTACGCGGAAAATAGATCATATTGAACTGCCGAAATCCCAGAAATTCAATTTCAAAAATGAGAATGGGCACTGAGTGCCCAACTCACGGTTCTAAGGTTAAATCCGCATAAAGAAAAATTGTTGAATCCGTCCCCCTTCGCTGCCTTCTGCGCCCTTAGCATTGTAGTCCTTTCTTATAACAGTTTGTACGCTTGTGCTATTTATTTCAGACAAATGAGCGTGGAAAAGTATGTAGGTATGTTTGCAAGTGTCCTAAACTGCAAATGCTTCACTCATATTGTTTCCCAGACTTCATTTGCTATGAAAGTCGAAGTTATGGTAATAGCCCAGCGAAATCTGAAAATAATGCATTTGAGTTATTTTCGCTTTTTCAACGTTCTCGAAAAAACCGTTACAAACTTGTAAATGACCAATCATGCTAAAAATTGGTTGATGTGCGAAATAGAAAAGTCGTTAGGGAAAAGTTCAAGCATAGCTGTCACAGATGTTGCTGGAAGGCGCAAACAAAACAGAAAGCGCAATCAACAACAAAACAATAGACTGACAAGCTGCGTATCCACAAATTAGCGAAAAGCCACAACGAATGAAATTCAAGAGATTTCAGATTTTAATAAACGCGGGAAAAGTGGTTTTGAATTGTTTGAGAGAGAGATGAGAAAATGGTAAGTCAGTAAATTCGAAATATTTTGCGTCGAGATATGCACGAACACAAATCATTATGAGGCGTATAATGAGATGACATTTCTTCATGTAAGTACAGCCGCATATACATACATATATCTGCAGATATACATTAATAAATATGTGTATATAAATATAAGTATATAAGTGGTGATATAAATACCAACAGTGTGAGAAAAAACTAAATGCTTATAAATTTTAGTTCGGAATGTTTGAATTATAGAATAATTAAGAGAAATGTTTGAATGGAACAAAAATGTTTTAAGTGAAACCGAGTAGGTCGGTACTCGGGAGTTTATAATTCTTGCTTAAAACTAATAACATTAAATTGAAGTGCTCCAAATTTTCAGACACATATATTCATACAAGTTGGTTGTCTCAGCTTGTTAACAGGGCCCCCTCGCTAATAAGAGTTTTTTATTTTCGTTCGAGGGCTTAAATCATCTGTCCGAAACTATGAACTGATGTATGCATTATCGACAGATTACGTACCAACTCGAATTTCAAACTGGGAACAAATTGAAGCTCGTCGCAAAAGACCATGAATTAAACAAGTAAGAAAGGACTAAGATCGGGTGCAACCGAACATTTTATACTATTGCAACTTGCGAGAATCAAAGCCAGGGAAATACCATAAGGTGTAAAACGTCAACCAGAGGATCACAATACAGCAATTCTATAAATACATATACTATATATAACTCATACACTGACAGACATATCCATAAAGTTTGTTAGAAAAACGAAAATCACTAAACATATAGTATGTAGTATATGGGAGTTGGGGTAGTATCGACCCGATTTTATCTGTACTAAAAAAATTTTCCATATGATTTATTGAGGGACCTCACACATAATTATCAATATATATAGAGTAAAGTCAACCGTATGTTCAAATATCCTGATTTTATTTATTTGAAAGCTAAATCAAATTTACGTCGAATTTTATCTATTTTCGGCACAAGGATACACTGTTATGAGTAAAACATGCACTTTGCACATACGGCGAAAACTCGAATAATTGCCAGAAAGCTCCTAAAAACAGCGCTTTTCTTTTCCCCATACAAACAAATGCATGTTTGTTTGTTAGTAACGCTTATGCACGAGAACGGCTGAACCAATCTTGATGTTATTTTCAGAGGTTGTTCGCTGTGGATCGGGGAAGGTTTAGAAATAAAAAAAAGATTAACTTTTCGTGAAGAAAAGTCAAAAAATTGGACAATTCCAAAAATTAACTTTCTTTTCATACAAAATTTTTTTTTTTCAATTTTTTTGTTGTTTTTCAATTATTTGAATCGTTTAAATTTGTCGTTTGCTTTCTTTATTCAGGCTATTCATTAAAAAAATTATTGAAAATTATTCAGTAAAAACGTTAGGTGTGTTTCACACAAAGTGATCAAATACAGATTAAAATTTGTTACGATGCCACGAAGAGGTCGCGCTTATGTCGGTCGGTGTTCTTTTTGGCATCAACATACACTGGCAGCCCAAGGCACATGACCGAGTACTCCCAAAATGTATTGACATACATACGTGCAGTATTATGGATCGCGGTCAATCAGCAAGCGACTGTCACGATGTCACAGCCAGCTTTTCAAATAAGGTTTGCCGCAGGCTACATTCTTCTTTGGTTGGTGGTTACACCAGATCAAATTGATGAAATCATTTCTGCGGAAATTCCTGATGCAGAGAAAGATCCAGTATTATTCGAAGTGATGAAATTCAGTATGGTTCATGGACCTTGCGGACACCACAATTCCACTTCAGTTTGTATGTCTGACAATAAATGCACGAAACACTATCCATGTGCTTTTCTTTCGGAAACACAAACTGGAAATGATAGATATCTACTCTACTCGACGACAATGGCAGAACATTCAGCATTCAATTTGGAACAGTTATTTTCGAAGTTGACAACTCATGGAACGTACTATATTCACCATTATTGTCTAATTCACATTCAAAACTCATGTAATGTTGAATATTGCTGTTTGGTGAAATCGATGAAATACCGACGTTGTTGACTTAAACTGGAAGATTTAAAGTCGAATTTTTGGGGAGACTTGCGTTCATACAAATCGATCGATCGCCTTGACAATGAAAACGACGCACAATGGGTCAGAGACGGCTTTTTTCGGCAAAAATGTTGTACTTATTTTAAAACTGCTTGCTTATATAAATTTTATTGATAAGTGTGACTTCTTAGATCTAAGAAGCTGGTGAAAAGATATAGCGAGCCTATAGCCTGTTGTAGTAGAGGTTGGCTCGCCCAAGATGAGCGAGACGAGTTGAAAAAGTAAAATGAAGAATTAAGTAACCAGTTGACTTTTAACTTTTTAATAATTTAATTATAATATATAGTATTCATTTTTTTGGGACATTATATAACTTATTTTAACAGGAATATCTTACACAGAGTACACCTATACAGGGTGATCATTTATATTTTGACCTCCACCTAGAGGCGTAATTGCAGATAGTTGGTAAAAGTTACAATTACAAAAGTTGTAGAGGCTTTTATCTGTTATACCTATCAATCTATATTGATTTACCTTCTACCTGCAATTAAGCCGCTAGATAGAGCCAAGACATAAATGATCACTCTGTGCATACGTATTTCGTGGACATGAAAGTTGACAAGAGAGATTAAAACCTGTTACCTATCAAAAATAAAAAAGTATTTATAAAAAGGCCTGCTTGTTCTGAATTAATAATAACTGTTATTTATTAATATTTATTAGAGAATATTTACGATATATTAAGTATTTACTTAACACTATCTAATCGCTCTCTTTTTATGTTTATTATAATGAATAGTAATGAATTCTTAAATCTAATAAAAAATTAAAGGCATAGTTGAACAAAATGATAACATGTAATAAACAAATTTAAGATTATAAAAATAATACGTTCTCATTTACTAAGTTTGAGATTTAATTTAAAAGTAGTCCTTTTGCATCTTCTGATAGATCTATGTGTTTTATTACAGTTGTAACTCTTACACTTGATAAAAGTGGATCAGAAGTAACTAAGAGTCTCTTTAAAATATCTTCGTTAGTTGGAGTTCGACTGCATTTCCTTGCGTAACGAAGGCGATAGTTTCTATAATCCTTGTTACGATCCTCCTGCGCCTCTTCAGAAAGAATACCGATAGGGAGAAAAGAACTTCTAATTATACTTTCGCCATATACCAGAATTTTATGTATTGTCACTGGCATATAATACCAGTTATACGTCCCAACAAATAGTCTAGCCGTATCTAAAGCATACTTTCCATATTTTACTGGGTCTATGCTCTCACCACAAGTAATTACTTCAAGTATTGTAGCTAGTCGTTTGATTCATTCCAGGTCAGTTACCTCTGAAACTACCTCGGGATTTTGAAAAAATTTTCTAGACGTATTTCCAGTATTTGTTGTACCTAATCCCTGTTGAACATGGTCAACCCTAATACCTAATCTTTGGCGTAATTCTGTCTGAATCCTTTTCTTATTTTCTTCTTTAAGTGGCTTGGTTTCCGCATTAGTAGACCACATTTTAAAAGTTAAATTATACCCAATATGTAAAATAAATTCCATTGCTTTAATTCTAGCATGTAAGGGAGAAATTCCCAACTTAAATGCTTCCTGATTGCATGATTTTTTGAAGACGGATTCTAGGCTGTTCATTTCTTTAGGGTTTGCATTACATATGTAACAGACAGATGATGTTTTACAACCAGTTGCTGCTTGAGCTATTTTTGTGTCCATGGTAAATAAAAGATAGTGACGTATTTCAATAACCTTGTCCCTTATAGTCACAAATGTTGGCAATATGTTGCTTATGGTTTCCTGTATCCTTTCGACAATTTCTTTAGTATGGTTTGCGGTTTCCTTGGCATATTCAAATTAAATCGGCCGACAAAACTTTGTGGAAGAAAGCCTAAAGTTCTTCCATAACGTGTCTGTTTGGTCTATAGTTTTAAGCACTAAAGGCACCATAGATACCATGAATAAATTTGCATCAGATATACCATCAAATTCGTTAGGTATGAACTGGTGGTATTGACTTTGATTTGACGAACCGTCACAACCCCATTTCGATGTTAGAGTCATTATTTCTGGAACATAAGCTAGATTTGTGAAGTTCTCGCCGGCCAAAATAATTCTTTTAGCTATGTGATCAAGTAAACTTTGCAAATCAACTTGTGCAGATATTGGTGTAATAGTAATATTTTCAGGGTAACAATGCCTTTTTCCTCCCGAACTCTATAATACAGTGGAAACACATCACCTTCGAAGTCTTTAAGAACATTTCGAACAACTTCATACTGATGCTTTGATAACTGTGCATCAATTAACATCGCCAACGCTTTTTGAGAATCTAAGTATGTCTTCTTAGTAGCTGCTGATCCAGCTGCGGCCTTTAATTCTTGGTCAGAGTACTTATCTCGAAGTTGTTGGACCTTGTAACGTTTAGCCCGTTAACTACATTCTTCAAATTTCTTTACCGGTCGTCCAGAAATTAAACTATGTTTATTTGAAGTCTCAGGTAATAATTTATCAACCATCTCTACAGTAAAATTCTTATCCAGCTACACAGAATGATTTTTAAATACTACGTTTTTTTCCTGTGGCACTGGTTCCATTTTGAATTGAATGAACTTATGTACCCTTTTTTCATTTGTTCTAAAATTAACTTCACCTTATCTCCACTAACAGAAGGGAATTTATCCCTCAGGAACAGCGTCAACATATCACTTTTTCGGCCGCACCGAATAAATTCTTCAGTAAGCTGTCGATTACTTATGTAAACGGATGACATTTTGCAAATATTATTTGCAATATATATTTATACAAATCACACTTATTAAGAACTGTTAGGTTTTTATTACTCAACGAATTTCGAAATTACACAAACGCTACTTTAAATTATCAATACGTGAAGACGCGCAATAAGTTAAACAATTGCGCCCGTTGACACAACAACCGTTCATAGCTATCTTTGATCCTTATCCGCACGTATCCGCACGTATCCGCAGTTCAATTTTTCGTTATCATATTCCTTAAAGTGTGCATAAAATATTAGGACTAACTAGACTATGTAGGTACATGTAGCTAAAGTCAAAACTATAATTTTTATGTAAGTGTATAAAAAATGGTTTTATTTTAAAACTTTGTCAAAATTGACATGAATTAGGCCTATGAAATGAAAATAATTATTGTATAATATATTATAATATACATATATCAGAATAGACTTTAAAGTCACTTTTAATTGCATAAAACGTCGAAACCCCATACGTCTGTTCTCATATTTTTCTCAATATTTTTCACAATTTTCAAGAGTTCTATTTTTATTTGACTTTAAAAATACGTTGTTATGTCAGTGAAATGTCAATTCACAAATACGTGAAAATTAAACTATATTCATGGTTTTGAAACACTACTGAAATGAAATTTTGTTAAAATTAGATAGTTAAAAATTACATATTTTTTCCGCCTTTTACCCACAGTGCGACGCCGTGAATTGTCCAGTGGAATTTCTAAATGGAGAGGCTTGGTATGCCACAGCATCATTTTCGTCTCAAAGTTGAATCTGCCGTTATTATGTTTCGCAATCTTCATGCGCCGAAACTGCTTAGGGGAACCCGACTGATTGTGACGCACCTATCGAATACAAGGGGCAGAATACTTGATTCTACGAATTCCTTTGAGTTCTAACGATTTGCCATTTCGTTCAAATGTATTCCATTTCCAGTGAAAATTGCATTCAAGATGACAGTCAACAGGATACAAGGATAGTCGCATAGTGTGTGGCATAAATTTGGAAATGCTATGTTTTTCACATGGCCAGATATACGTGGCGTGCTCACGAGTTGGAAAACCATCTTTTTTGTACACAAATAAAAAAATGTTGTTTATCAAGCTGCGTTACATTGAAAAAATGTAGAAAAATCGCAAATAAATGATTTTCAACACAATATAAATTCAACTTTCTTTTCATTTCAAAACACATAATTTCACACAGGACAACGGCTGCGGGGTCAGTTAGTATATACTCGTACAACCGTTAGGTGAACAAAACTATTAAAACTCTGTATCAACATATTGATGAGTATAGAAATCGTTAACTTCGGCTGCACTTAAGCTTAAGAGTATAAACAGATCCTTATCTTTATATATTTTAATGATCCGATCTGAACAATTTATTTAGAGATTATAGGGATGCCTTAGATAATAATGTATACCGAATTTCGTGGTGATACTATGTCAGTTTGTATGATAGCTAAAGGGGTTTGGTAATGGCGGTTCCGACAAATGAGCAGCTTTTTGGTGAAAAGAGAATGTGTGTAAAATGTTAGCTCGATATCTCAATAACTAAGGGATTAATTCTCTTATATACGGAAGGACATTTTTTTTTCAAACTTATTTTATTTATTGGATCTGCTTTTTCTTAAAGCCTAACAATAAGTTATAAAATCTTAAATCTATTTAGAAATAAAGGTTAAATTTCGAACTGCTCAAATGGGTGAAATTCTTCTCTGTCTTTTTGACATATTTTGATTGGGTGTAGACGTTGTTGGAGTATTGTCCACATCTTCATCATTGTTTGAGTCCGTGTCAGCTTCGGCATTGTATTTTGCAAAATAGCACTTTTCACACGTCCTTATATAGTGCTTGGTACATGTCGGAATAAGGCAATGGTCACAAACTGCTGTTGTTATACTCTCGCAACAAAGTTGCTAAAGAGAGTATTATAGTTTTGTTCACATAACGGTTGTTTGTAAGTCCTAAAACTAAATGAGTCAGATATAGGGTTATATATACCAAAGTGATCAGGGTGACGAGTAGAGTTGAAATCCGGATGTCTGTCTGTCCGTCCGTCCGTCCGTGCAAGCTGTAACTTGAGTAAAAATTGAGATATCATGATGAAACTTTGAACACGTATTTCTTGGCTCCATAAGAAAGTTAACTTCGAAGATGGGCAAAATCGGCCCACTGCCACGCCCACAAAATGGTGGAAACCGAAAACCTATAAAGTGTCATAACTAAGCCATAAATGAAGATATTAAAGTGAAATTTGGTACAAAGGATTGCATTAGGAAGGGGCATATTTTGAGGTAATTTTTTTGGAAAAGTGGGCGTGGCCCCGCCCCCTAAAAAGTTTTTTGTACATATCTCGGAAACTGCTATAGCTATGTCAACCAAACTCTACAGAAACGTTTCCTTCAGGCATTTACATATACAGTTCAAAAATGGAATAAATCGGATAATAACCACACCCACCTCCCATACAAAGGTTATGTTGAAAATCACTTAAAGTGCGTCAACCGACTAACAAAAAACGTCAGAAACACAAAATTTTACGGAAAAAATGGCAGAAGGAAGCTGCAACCAGACTTTTTTTAAAATCTGAAAATGGGCGTGGCATCGCCCACTTATGGACCAAAAACCATATCTCAGGAACTACTCGACCGATTTCAATGAAATTCGGTATATAATATTTTCTTAACACCCTGATGACATGTACGAAATATGCGTGAAATCGGTTCACAACTACGCCTTCTTCCAATATAACGCTATTTTGAATTCCATCTGATGCCTTCTCTGTATAATACATACATATAAATGAAAATACAATTCAAAACTCAAAGTACACAAATTGATCTAATCTAATTAATTTTACAGCAAAATAAAAAAATGTGTAAATGACGGATAATGAAATCCCGATTATCACTTTATCATGCGAGAGTATAAAATGTTCGGTGACACTCGAACTTAGCCCTTCCTTACTTGTTTTATTATCGATTTTATTAGTTTTGCAGGTTTCACATCGTCGTTTCAAAGTGCTGAACTGTGTCAAGAAAGAAAATAGTGAATAAATTTAAAAATAAAATAATTTTGAAATAAAATGAATTATTAAACCTTACCTGTATTGCTGGACGCGAGCTCGTCACTGCTGGAAACCGTTTGAAATTGATCAAGTCCATTGCAATTTTAGTTGTAGAGTTAATTTTTGTTTTGCATCGGTTTTGTAATTGCTTCTGCGCTAGCTCCATAGAGAGTTCTTTCAAAAATATTTTACGCTTTTCAGACTTATTGGTGTTCCACATAGGGTGACTAAGATCAAACAGCCTGAACGCCGCAAGCCCAGCAATGTCCAACATATTATAAAATAATGCCATGGGCCAACGGTTTGTTTTTCTTATGCCAGAGAATCCACGTAGCACTTTGTCAAAAGTATCAACACCACCTTTATGCTCATTATAATCATGTATGACTTGTGGTTTTTTTGTTATAGGATTTACATCTTCGCTGGCATGAGCAGTTGAAAGCACTAATGCATTTTTCTTCGAATGAGTTGTAAAGCTTACTAATTGCATTGATTTTGAAAAACAAAACACAGATTCAAATACACCTCTTTTTTTTGCTTCTTCAGAGGACGTAAATAGTTTTGCCAGTTGTGGCTTATTGCCTCGTATTGTGCCCACCAACGTGGTATTCCGCACAAGCAAATCTTCTGCCAATTCATAACTTGTGAAAAAGTTGTCCATCGTGATATTCGCACCCCTGTCCAAATATTGGTTGCTGAGTCGCATAACAAGATTGCGCGCTATACCAAGCGACCGTTAGGCTGTGCGCCCAAATATACTTCGCCTGCAAGTGGATAGTTGGTTTTTGCGTCAACAAGCCAAAATATTTTTATGCCATATTTTCCAGGCTTAGAAGGAATGTATTGGCGGAAACTGCATCGGTTTCTTGTTGAAAGTAACTGCTCATCAACAATGTCAATTCTTTACCTGGCACAAATGGTACCGTCAAATTCGCCAAGAATAATGTCCATGCATGACGAATAGGCGCCAATATGTCGTATCGTAGTCTCTCAGCCTGAGTCCGGGAATCGTCAAATCGTATAAAACGGCATAATTGCTCAAACCGATGCTGTGACATCACTGCTCTATAAAAGGGCATGTTCGTTTTGTGAAAAGGATCCTTAGCGTGAACTAAGTTTGCCTTCTCAGCTCCGGAGTATAAAATTATTGCAATAAAAGCATATAATTCATCCGCATTTGTGTCTTGCCAATATCTTTTTTTTTTTTTAACTGTTTGATGCATATTTGCCTGTATTACTCGTTTAGCTTTCCTATTCGTTTCAAGAGCAATACTCTCAACAAGAGACACTGGGAAAACGCGTATGAAGGCAACGATTTTAGATCCAAAACTTTCCGTGCATAGTGAAGTTGATTGTCTACGCATTTCCAATGCCAGTTTCGTTCGCCGTTTTTCAGTTTGGCTTGTCATTGACCACCATAAAGTTGTATTGTTTCTTCCCTGACTACAATATTTTTCTCCACGATTACCCTCAATAGCCGTATTCGACAAATCAAGTTTGCTTTCGTCATTGTCTCTATCTAAAGCAGCCTCCTCATGGATATATTCTTCGAAGCGTAGATCACAAATGGGCTGAGCATTATCATCTCCGTAGTCCGATTGGTCACTGGTTATCGATTCGTGGTCACCACCAAAATTAGGTTCTCTTCCACCATCATCACCATCATCGCTATCATTAGCATTCAAATAATTTGAAATATTCTTCTCTTCTTCTTCCGTCAATTCACGTTGTAAATTGGCCAAATAAGTCGCCAATTCTTCACTCATTTTAAAAAATTATATTTGTCACAACCAAAAATGAACTATTCACTTGAAAATATTACGCGAAACTAATTAGAAATACACAATAATCACCAAAACCGTTAGAAAACTACGCTTCTTCATACAAACTATATGAAGAAATATTATGGGCACTGAGTGCCCCAAGTCACGTATAGCGTACACACCATATAAAATGCCGTTACTTTCTTATTATAAGAGCTATATGCCTAAACTTCTGGCAACTTATAACTAAAATAACAGTTTATCACTACGCGGAAAATAGATCATATTGAACTGCCGAAATCCCAGAAATTCAATTTCAAAAATGAGAATGGGCACTGAGTGCCCAACTCACGGTTCTAAGGTTAAATCCGCATAAAGAAAAATTGTTGAATCCGTCCCCCTTCGCTGCCTTCTGCGCCCTTAGCATTGTAGTCCTTTCTTATAACAGTTTGTACGCTTGTGCTATTTATTTCAGACAAATGAGCGTGGAAAAGTATGTAGGTATGTTTGCAAGTGTCCTAAACTGCAAATGCTTCACTCATATTGTTTCCCAGACTTCATTTGCTATGAAAGTCGAAGTTATGGTAATAGCCCAGCGAAATCTGAAAATAATGCATTTGAGTTATTTTCGCTTTTTCAACGTTCTCGAAAAAACCGTTACAAACTTGTAAATGACCAATCATGCTAAAAATTGGTTGATGTGCGAAATAGAAAAGTCGTTAGGGAAAAGTTCAAGCATAGCTGTCACAGATGTTGCTGGAAGGCGCAAACAAAACAGAAAGCGCAATCAACAACAAAACAATAGACTGACAAGCTGCGTATCCACAAATTAGCGAAAAGCCACAACGAATGAAATTCAAGAGATTTCAGATTTTAATAAACGCGGGAAAAGTGGTTTTGAATTGTTTGAGAGAGAGATGAGAAAATGGTAAGTCAGTAAATTCGAAATATTTTGCGTCGAGATATGCACGAACACAAATCATTATGAGGCGTATAATGAGATGACATTTCTTCATGTAAGTACAGCCGCATATACATACATATATCTGCAGATATACATTAATAAATATGTGTATATAAATATAAGTATATAAGTGGTGATATAAATACCAACAGTGTGAGAAAAAACTAAATGCTTATAAATTTTAGTTCGGAATGTTTGAATTATAGAATAATTAAGAGAAATGTTTGAATGGAACAAAAATGTTTTAAGTGAAACCGAGTAGGTCGGTACTCGGGAGTTTATAATTCTTGCTTAAAACTAATAACATTAAATTGAAGTGCTCCAAATTTTCAGACACATATATTCATACAAGTTGGTTGTCTCAGCTTGTTAACAGGGCCCCCTCGCTAATAAGAGTTTTTTATTTTCGTTCGAGGGCTTAAATCATCTGTCCGAAACTATGAACTGATGTATGCATTATCGACAGATTACGTACCAACTCGAATTTCAAACTGGGAACAAATTGAAGCTCGTCGCAAAAGACCATGAATTAAACAAGTAAGAAAGGACTAAGATCGGGTGCAACCGAACATTTTATACTATTGCAACTTGCGAGAATCAAAGCCAGGGAAATACCATAAGGTGTAAAACGTCAACCAGAGGATCACAATACAGCAATTCTATAAATACATATACTATATATAACTCATACACTGACAGACATATCCATAAAGTTTGTTAGAAAAACGAAAATCACTAAACATATAGTATGTAGTATATGGGAGTTGGGGTAGTATCGACCCGATTTTATCTGTACTAAAAAATTTTCCATATGATTTATTGAGGGACCTCACACATAATTATCAATATATATAGAGTAAAGTCAACCGTATGTTCAAATATCCTGATTTTATTTATTTGAAAGCTAAATCAAATTTACGTCGAATTTTATCTATTTTCGGCACAAGGATACACTGTTATGAGTAAAACATGCACTTTGCACATACGGCGAAAACTCGAATAATTGCCAGAAAGCTCCTAAAAACAGCGCTTTTCTTTTCCCCATACAAACAAATGCATGTTTGTTTGTTAGTAACGCTTATGCACGAGAACGGCTGAACCAATCTTGATGTTATTTTCAGAGGTTGTTCGCTGTGGATCGGGGAAGGTTTAGAAATAAAAAAAGATTAACTTTTCGTGAAGAAAAGTCAAAAAATTGGACAATTCCAAAAATTAACTTTCTTTTCATACAAAATTTTTTTTTTCAATTTTTTTTGTTGTTTTTCAATTATTTGAATCGTTTAAATTTGTCGTTTGCTTTCTTTATTCAGGCTATTCATTAAAAAAATTATTGAAAATTATTCAGTAAAAACGTTAGGTGTGTTTCACACAAAGTGATCAAATACAGATTAAAATTTGTTACGATGCCACGAAGAGGTCGCGCTTATGTCGGTCGGTGTTCTTTTTGGCATCAACATACACTGGCAGCCCAAGGCACATGACCGAGTACTCCCAAAATGTATTGACATACATACGTGCAGTATTATGGATCGCGGTCAATCAGCAAGCGACTGTCACGATGTCACAGCCAGCTTTTCAAATAAGGTTTGCCGCAGGCACACATTCTTCTTTGGTTGGTGGTTACACCAGATCAAATTGATGAAATCATTTCTGCGGAAATTCCTGATGCAGAGAAAGATCCAGTATTATTCGAAGTGCTGAAATTCAGTATGGTTCATGGACCTTGCGGACACCACAATTCCACTTCAGTTTGTATGTCTGACAATAAATGCACGAAACACTATCCATGTGCTTTTCTTTCGGAAACACAAACTGGAAATGATAGATATCTACTCTACTCGACGACAATGGCAGAACATTCAGCATTCAATTTGGAACAGTTATTTTCGAAGTTGACAACTCATGGAACGTACTATATTCACCATTATTGTCTAATTCACATTCAAAACTCATGTAATGTTGAATATTGCTGTTTGGTGAAATCGATGAAATACCGACGTTGTTGACTTAAACTGGAAGATTTAAAGTCGAATTTTTGGGGAGACTTGCGTTCATACAAATCGATCGATCGCCTTGACAATGAAAACGACGCACAATGGGTCAGAGACGGCTTTTTTCGGCAAAAATGTTGTACTTATTTTAAAACTGCTTGCTTATATAAATTTTATTGATAAGTGTGACTTCTTAGATCTAAGAAGCTGGTGAAAAGATATAGCGAGCCTATAGCCTGTTGTAGTAGAGGTTGGCTCGCCCAAGATGAGCGAGACGAGTTGAAAAAGTAAAATGAAGAATTAAGTAACCAGTTGACTTTTAACTTTTTAATAATTTAATTATAATATATAGTATTCATTTTTTTGGGACATTATATAACTTATTTTAACAGGAATATCTTACACAGAGTACACCTATACAGGGTGATCATTTATATTTTGACCTCCACCTAGAGGCGTAATTGCAGATAGTTGGTAAAAGTTACAATTACAAAAGTTGTAGAGGCTTTTATCTGTTATACCTATCAATCTATATTGATTTACCTTCTACCTGCAATTAAGCCGCTAGATAGAGCCAAGACATAAATGATCACTCTGTGCATACGTATTTCGTGGACATGAAAGTTGACAAGAGAGATTAAAACCTGTTACCTATCAAAAATAAAAAAGTATTTATAAAAAGGCCTGCTTGTTCTGAATTAATAATAACTGTTATTTATTAATATTTATTAGAGAATATTTACGATATATTAAGTATTTACTTAACACTATCTAATCGCTCTCTTTTTATGTTTATTATAATGAATAGTAATGAATTCTTAAATCTAATAAAAAATTAAAGGCATAGTTGAACAAAATGATAACATGTAATAAACAAATTTAAGATTATAAAAATAATACGTTCTCATTTACTAAGTTTGAGATTTAATTTAAAAGTAGTCCTTTTGCATCTTCTGATAGATCTATGTGTTTTATTACAGTTGTAACTCTTACACTTGATAAAAGTGGATCAGAAGTAACTAAGAGTCTCTTTAAAATATCTTCGTTAGTTGGAGTTCGACTGCATTTCCTTGCGTAACGAAGGCGATAGTTTCTATAATCCTTGTTACGATCCTCCTGCGCCTCTTCAGAAAGAATACCGATAGGGAGAAAAGAACTTCTAATTATACTTTCGCCATATACCAGAATTTTATGTATTGTCACTGGCATATAATACCAGTTATACGTCCCAACAAATAGTCTAGCCGTATCTAAAGCATACTTTCCATATTTTACTGGGTCTATGCTCTCACCACAAGTAATTACTTCAAGTATTGTAGCTAGTCGTTTGATTCATTCCAGGTCAGTTACCTCTGAAACTACCTCGGGATTTTGAAAAATTTTCTAGACGTATTTCCAGTATTTGTTGTACCTAATCCCTGTTGAACATGGTCAACCCTAATACCTAATCTTTGGCGTAATTCTGTCTGAATCCTTTTCTTATTTTCTTCTTTAAGTGGCTTGGTTTCCGCATTAGTAGACCACATTTTAAAAGTTAAATTATACCCAATATGTAAAATAAATTCCATTGCTTTAATTCTAGCATGTAAGGGAGAAATTCCCAACTTAAATGCTTCCTGATTGCATGATTTTTTGAAGACGGATTCTAGGCTGTTCATTTCTTTAGGGTTTGCATTACATATGTAACAGACAGATGATGTTTTACAACCAGTTGCTGCTTGAGCTATTTTTGTGTCCATGGTAAATAAAAGATAGTGACGTATTTCAATAACCTTGTCCCTTATAGTCACAAATGTTGGCAATATGTTGCTTATGGTTTCCTGTATCCTTTCGACAATTTCTTTAGTATGGTTTGCGGTTTCCTTGGCATATTCAAATTAAATCGGCCGACAAAACTTTGTGGAAGAAAGCCTAAAGTTCTTCCATAACGTGTCTGTTTGGTCTATAGTTTTAAGCACTAAAGGCACCATAGATACCATGAATAAATTTGCATCAGATATACCATCAAATTCGTTAGGTATGAACTGGTGGTATTGACTTTGATTTGACGAACCGTCACAACCCCATTTCGATGTTAGAGTCATTATTTCTGGAACATAAGCTAGATTTGTGAAGTTCTCGCCGGCCAAAATAATTCTTTTAGCTATGTGATCAAGTAAACTTTGCAAATCAACTTGTGCAGATATTGGTGTAATAGTAATATTTTCAGGGTAACAATGCCTTTTTCCTCCCGAACTCTATAATACAGTGGAAACACATCACCTTCGAAGTCTTTAAGAACATTTCGAACAACTTCATACTGATGCTTTGATAACTGTGCATCAATTAACATCGCCAACGCTTTTTGAGAATCTAAGTATGTCTTCTTAGTAGCTGCTGATCCAGCTGCGGCCTTTAATTCTTGGTCAGAGTACTTATCTCGAAGTTGTTGGACCTTGTAACGTTTAGCCCGTTAACTACATTCTTCAAATTTCTTTACCGGTCGTCCAGAAATTAAACTATGTTTATTTGAAGTCTCAGGTAATAATTTATCAACCATCTCTACAGTAAAATTCTTATCCAGCTACACAGAATGATTTTTAAATACTACGTTTTTTTCCTGTGGCACTGGTTCCATTTTGAATTGAATGAACTTATGTACCCTTTTTTCATTTGTTCTAAAATTAACTTCACCTTATCTCCACTAACAGAAGGGAATTTATCCCTCAGGAACAGCGTCAACATATCACTTTTTCGGCCGCACCGAATAAATTCTTCAGTAAGCTGTCGATTACTTATGTAAACGGATGACATTTTGCAAATATTATTTGCAATATATATTTATACAAATCACACTTATTAAGAACTGTTAGGTTTTTATTACTCAACGAATTTCGAAATTACACAAACGCTACTTTAAATTATCAATACGTGAAGACGCGCAATAAGTTAAACAATTGCGCCCGTTGACACAACAACCGTTCATAGCTATCTTTGATCCTTATCCGCACGTATCCGCACGTATCCGCAGTTCAATTTTTCGTTATCATATTCCTTAAAGTGTGCATAAAATATTAGGACTAACTAGACTATGTAGGTACATGTAGCTAAAGTCAAAACTATAATTTTTATGTAAGTGTATAAAAAATGGTTTTATTTTAAAACTTTGTCAAAATTGACATGAATTAGGCCTATGAAATGAAAATAATTATTGTATAATATATTATAATATACATATATCAGAATAGACTTTAAAGTCACTTTTAATTGCATAAAACGTCGAAACCCCATACGTCTGTTCTCATATTTTTCTCAATATTTTTCACAATTTTCAAGAGTTCTATTTTTATTTGACTTTAAAAATACGTTGTTATGTCAGTGAAATGTCAATTCACAAATACGTGAAAATTAAACTATATTCATGGTTTTGAAACACTACTGAAATGAAATTTTGTTAAAATTAGATAGTTAAAAATTACATATTTTTTCCGCCTTTTACCCACAGTGCGACGCCGTGAATTGTCCAGTGGAATTTCTAAATGGAGAGGCTTGGTATGCCACAGCATCATTTTCGTCTCAAAGTTGAATCTGCCGTTATTATGTTTCGCAATCTTCATGCGCCGAAACTGCTTAGGGAACCCGACTGATTGTGACGCACCTATCGAATACAAGGGGCAGAATACTTGATTCTACGAATTCCTTTGAGTTCTAACGATTTGCCATTTCGTTCAAATGTATTCCATTTCCAGTGAAAATTGCATTCAAGATGACAGTCAACAGGATACAAGGATAGTCGCATAGTGTGTGGCATAAATTTGGAAATGCTATGTTTTTCACATGGCCAGATATACGTGGCGTGCTCACGAGTTGGAAAACCATCTTTTTTGTACACAAATAAAAAAATGTTGTTTATCAAGCTGCGTTACATTGAAAAAATGTAGAAAAATCGCAAATAAATGATTTTCAACACAATATAAATTCAACTTTCTTTTCATTTCAAAACACATAATTTCACACAGGACAACGGCTGCGGGGTCAGTTAGTATATACTCGTACAACCGTTAGGTGAACAAAACTATTAAAACTCTGTATCAACATATTGATGAGTATAGAAATCGTTAACTTCGGCTGCACTTAAGCTTAAGAGTATAAACAGATCCTTATCTTTATATATTTTAATGATCCGATCTGAACAATTTATTTAGAGATTATAGGGATGCCTTAGATAATAATGTATACCGAATTTCGTGGTGATACTATGTCAGTTTGTATGATAGCTAAAGGGGTTTGGTAATGGCGGTTCCGACAAATGAGCAGCTTTTTGGTGAAAAGAGAATGTGTGTAAAATGTTAGCTCGATATCTCAATAACTAAGGGATTAATTCTCTTATATACGGAAGGACATTTTTTTTTCAAACTTATTTTATTTATTGGATCTGCTTTTTCTTAAAGCCTAACAATAAGTTATAAAATCTTAAATCTATTTAGAAACTAGACAGGCTCAAGCAAGAGATTGAGATGTTTTGGAGATACGTCGCTCTTTAGTACGCAGGCATATCTCTTCTTTTAAGTCGTGTTTGATCGCAGGAATGTACCAAAGCTAGCCAAAGGGTTTGGGTGATCTCGGAGTTTAGATACATATATATTTAATTCTGCTGTCTTCTACTTCTTTCCTTACCATAGAAATACCAAGGTCTTTATGGATATTTTCGTTACGCATGTACCATGGTGAACACGTGATTGTTTTAAGCATTTTTGATTGAAATCTTTGTATTAGATCAATATTAGTTGCACAGGTCGTACCCCACAGTTGAATGCCATACATCCAAATCGGCTTAATGACCGCATTATATAATATAAAAGCACTTTGCTGTCTGGGCTAAGTTTGGAATTTTTTATTTAAAAGCCAATTTAAATTTGCAGCTCTAATCTTCATACATGTTATTTTACTAGAGATGTGTTTTCTCCACGTGAGCCTTCTATCTAGGTGAATACCAAGATATGTTACTTCGTTCGCTTGGGGTACTAAAATATTGTTCATTTTTACTGCCGGGCACATCTTTGGTCTAAGCGAAAATGTAATATGCTTACATTTTTGTTCATTCACATTTATGCGTCAGTTCGCTAGCCATTCTTCGACAGAACTTAAATGCTCCGCTAATATTCTTGATGCTAAAATGTGGCATTTGTTACGGCTCACTATAGCTGTGTCGTCCGCAAAAGTTTAAGTTAATATTATACATTATTAGCTGTTGGAAGATCTGCTGTATATATGATGTATAGTGTTGGGCCTAAAACACTGCCCTAGGGTACACCAGCCATTATCTGTCGTTCATAAGATATGAAGTCTCCCACTTTTACCATAAATTTTTTATTTTTTAAATAAGACTCCAATGTTTTATACAATTCTAAAGAAGATTTTTTTTAATCTTATACATTATAAAAGACCTTCGTGCCACACCTTATCAAACGCCTGCTCTACATCTAGAAATATTGCTGAACAGTACTCCCTGTGCTCAAATGCTTTCCTTATCTCGTTAGTAATTCTATTTACTTGCTCTATTGTGCCATGTTTCGCACGAAAACCGAATTGATGAATTGGTATTGTATTATTTTTGTGGAAGAAAGGAGACATCCTTGATAGTAGTCCTTTTTCAAATACTTTTGAAAGACAGGGTAGAAGACTGATTGGTCTGTATGAAGACGGCTGTGTTAAGTCTTTCCCAGGTTTATCTATCAAGATAATCTGCGACTTTTTCCATGAAATTGAGAGAGTACCTCTACAGCAATAATTGGTAACTCAATTAGCATTTTTGGGGAAATATTATCATGTCCCGGCGACTTTTTTGGATTAAGTTCTTTGATGATACCAATAATTTCAGAAGGTGAAGTCTTAAGAGACTCGAGCGACTCTTTAGCTGTGTTGGGTAAGATTGACAGCTTAAAGTTGTTCTTTGGCGAGTTGGGTTGAAATACCTTTTCTAGGTGATTTGCAAAGCAATTAGCCTTTTCCTCGTCACTTCGACATGGACATGACTAAATTCACTCAACACGTCACGCTTATCATTTATATAAATGTGTATATACGAGTATACATATGTGAACTTTGTGGCTTCGGCGACGTTCTCTTTCGGATCTTGCAAATATCATAGTAAACTTAACATACCCTGTTCAGGTTTCAATAAATATTTCGGAATATATGTATATCCAAAGGAAAAATGGATCATTGTAATCCAAGATACTCCGTTTCATTGATGGCATTGACTGACCACATCATTGTTAAGCAAACATATCGGTGAGATCTCGCGTTGAACAAAAATAGTAAAAACTATTTATCGTCAACGAAGAGCAGTTTTCTGTTAAGATAATGCGTATACGACTTCTTTAATTTTAAGTTAATAAGCCTATGAAATTAATAAATTTCTTTATAAACTAAATCATACCAATTTAAGAAGTACATATTTCAAGGAGTAATGGTGGAATAAAAAAGATGCGTGTTCACTATATGACATGAAGTTTTGTGTTTACTTGTAAACAAGTGCTGAATTATTTTCCATGACTAATTTACAAAGCTCTTTAAGGGGGTATTCTGGTCTAGGAGCAAGAATTTCAGGTAATTTTTAAAGTGTCGTAAAAAAAGGCAATTAATATTTTTACTATCCATTTTTTTATTAGTTATTTACTAATTTTTGAAGAGTACAGAAAAAAATTAAAAACTAAGAAAAGTAAAAAATTTCAAAAATTATGAGCTGACGAAATGGGGGGTCTCATCATTTCAACCCTCCTAGTTATCTGAAACCAAAAAGAACAAAGATTATTAATCTAGAATAATGTCGCAATGGTCGGAACTACGGAAAAGTGGGAAACATTTTTTTTCACAAAATGCCGACTGCCTGAAAAAAAATTTTTTTGATCACTTTTTCTGATCATTTCGAATTTTTTAAAAATAATAAAAATAAAAATTTTGGGATGGGGCTAGTTCCAACCATAGACAAGCCTATAAAGAAGACTCTGTAAAAATTTCAAGTAAATCGGTCCAGTAGAACCTGAGAAATCGTGGGCATCGTTCCGAAAAAGTCAGTTTTGAGAAAAACGCGTTTAAAGTTTCGCTTTTCGGCCGTACCAGTTTGGATGCCGGGTCAGAAAAATGGCTATATACATATTCTTGAATAGTTAGACTTTGAAAATATAAAAAAAAATTTCGATTTTTTTAAATTTCTAGACTAGAATACCCCCTTAATGTATCAAGCGTCTTGAGAGCTGTCAGCAGCCTGCAAAATACAAATACATATGTTAAATACATATGTATACTACTTAAGGTGGATCTTGCCGCAATGTCATATGTAGTAAAGCACAGAGGCGTTTCAACCGTCAATGCTGTAGAGCGAATTGTTTGCCAACTTATCGGGTGTGAGAGCTTCGACGGCAAGAGTCCTCAACCAGTCGGAGAAAAATCACAGCCACTGAAGTAGTTTTTGTTGTTTATACTGTCCGTGGTCAACATAGCTGTCATTGCCATTGTCGGCGACTCTTTCACTGCCACTGCTAACAACAGCAACTGCTTCGAGCAACACTTTTTTAGTTGTTGCTGCTTAACATTATTTGCTTGCACAAATGTTTTTGTTTACCTCCCTTCTGTTCATTTTGGCATTTCAGCGCATGATTTTCTTGTCCCTTTATTTGAGATAGTGAGTTGTAAGTGCTTAAATAGCACGCGCATGTGCCTCAACATGATCAGCGTGACCATCAATTTGAGTTTGTGTCTTTCTGCAGCAGTGGGAAACTCATTTTGTTCACAAATTACGTGCCTCTGCATATTTTTTTCTTGAAATTAACGAGTTTGTTACATTTGTTATGGTTAATTACGTGCCATTTTAGTGCAAAGCTTCTCCATAATAGTTAAAAGCATAGCTTGTACTGTTTGTACTATTTGAAATACTTTGTATTCTTCAAAACTCCTTTCCTTCGCTCAAAAAGATGTTTCACTCGTTTTGGTTTGAGCAATCACAGGCATATATGTAGGTACATATGCATATACAAAGGTGTTAGTTGCTTCCCAAGTAGTTTTTTTAAACGACCCCCGAAGTTTCAGATTTTGCACTAAAAAGGGATTCAAAGGAAATAACCGTACTACGCTTAAATGAATATGACTATTGTTATGAATTTAAGTGGACAAATTTATTTTTTTAATTTATGAATATATTAAATTTAGCCTCTTTGGTTGAGTTAATATCACATATTTATCTATATCTCATTTGAGGCTAATTTTGGTGTAAATATCTGGTACATAAAACAAAATTTAGCAATAAAATTACGTGATTCTATCTCTATCTCGATTAGTTTCAGGTGATACATACAGCCCTTAGTGAACAAAATTATTATACTCTATAGCAACATGTTGCAAGAGTTTATAGTAAAAATGTGATTGCAATCCATTCATAATTTCGTAGAATAGCGAATATTATATTTTTACGCAACATGCCGTGTTAGAAAGTCAACACCTGATAATATGGCCTTGTATTTGATTTTTCAAAAGCTCGGGAGTATAAAATGTTCGGTTCCACTCAAACTTAGTCCTTTCTTTCTTGTTATCAGTTCTAATGCACCTACAAAATAGTTTCCACAGACTAATTTTTAATATACTGTCGCAAGTTAAACTATAGTGTTGGTTTATTAAGGAATATAAGTTCCCCATCATATTTGTTACCCCTTTGAGTTAGAGGGATTATTAGTCATCGGTTGCGTTCACTATCTATTATTCGTATCTGGGATCGTTACAGTTATGGCCTCTTCGCACAGGAGTTTATTGATCGATTTAATATACAGAATAAACCTTTTATTTTAATAAATTAATTCTTAATCGAATTAAGTCATGTTGAAACTGCAGAGCAACTATGAGGGGTTTCTTCCACACTGCGTATTTGGCTTTGTTTAACTTTGCCGGTTGATGCCCAGGCTGTACATTTGGTTGTGTGCATCGATAAAGCAGCAATCAGCTCATGCATTTTAATCCATAAATTCGCAAATATAATTTTAATGTTTAGTACATTAATTAGTTTGGCTGTGCGAAAAGCTATTGGGCAACTTTCCCACTTCGATCTTAATTTTAGCTGCAGAGAGAATGTGTATGTTTTTTATAAATCTATATTTACTTTTACTCTATATGCATACATGTAAATCGGAAACAGAGACGTACCGTTAATCTTGACGTTAAAAATTGTTGTAATGTCTTAATTTGGTAAGAGTTTAAAAATAGATTCAAATGATGAGTATGCAATTTTTTCCTACTTAACTGTACATCGAAGCAACCTTAAATATATATATTAAAAACTCTTGCCTGTCTGACCTCAGTAATAATTGCTATTGCCATTGCCATTGCCATTGCCATTGGGGCCCGTTGTTACTTTTTATGCTGTTTTAAGTGTACATGCCCATAGCTACTGTGAACATAATTTGTTGAGTTAAATTGAATTTTCGTGTAAGAAAAAAGAAATCCGCGCAACTTCGGCCGCCACTTCCCACTTTAAGCGCACACGCCTGAGTAATAAAAACAATTAGGTGCTCATATGCAAGCACACATTGTGCATGCCTAGCTACCGAGAGGAAAAGTTTGAAAAAGAAAGAAAATGCGCTGTGGTCTTTTTTCAGCGTCATCGCACATTTAAAAGTACAATACATCGAACAAAAAAGTGGAGAAAAACAAATAAATTACAACTGCTAATGGTCCAATAAAATGTGGAAGCAAAAAAGAAAGGAAAGTAAAAATTCTATCGGAGTAAATTTCTCACGTTTTGTGCCGCTATGCCACCGCACGCATGTTTACCGCAACTTGACGACTGACATTGATATCGCAGTCATCTCTGACTTTTTATACAGCGGAAATTCGCTTTGTCTTCGAGGTAGCAATTGCCTGCTCTTCACTTTTGTTCCGAGAAAAACAAATAAGGCAGACTAAAGTTTGTTCGGTAGTAAAGATCTATTTACTCGGTAACTTTAGATTATATAAAGTGGTTATCCGACGACACAACCAGGCCTTTAGGAGGCCCATTGTGAATTCAGTAATATAAATATTCCTATTTTTTTTACATTTATTTGAAGGCATTAAACGATTATGGACCTGTTGCTCAGGGTTCCTTTTCTGAAAAATTTGCGATGAAATAATGCAAAGAGCGCAGAATAGTTTAAGTTCGGATGAATTTTAATCTCGAAGATGGCATTCATGTGATATAAGAGCACTGAAAATTGGTCTCGCGAATTATTGTGAGGGAAAGCGAGGAACGGATATGTTTTATGCTTAGATCTTTTTATCTAACTGGTGGGCAATTAAGAATTATTTGTTTATAATAAAAAGACATGTCTTGTGTTTAACAACCGAAGACGCCAATTCCTCTGGATGTCCAAAGAAGCTTTCCGTATAGTTGACATTTTCCGCCCGTGACATTTTCCTGTTCTCAAACTTCAATAAGCGCCCTCCGGAAGTAAATTTAGCTACAATGGTAATCTTTTAAATCAAAAATGGTTTCGACAATTTGAAAGATCAGTGTTACCGACTTATCGCCTGACAACTAAGTTCAATAATAAAATTTAATATTTTATCTTCCGCAAATGTTCTTCTGCCCAAGTTAAAATTATTGTCATTCACATTTTTCGACGGGTATAAAATTTGAGTGAAATGACATTAAAAGTGCCGAATGAACTGAACACTATTTAACATTTAATATTAATTTAAAGAATTGAAAATGTTAAAATGTTTAATTATCTATTTAATATTATATATAAGTACTTCAAATAAAGCATGAAAATAACCATGCAGCTGGTGAACCGAATTCAATACCGCTATGCTTGATAGTCAAATGAAATGAAATCAGTTTACAATTCAAAGGAATAGTTAGATTTTTTCAATCGATTTTTCTAATATTTAGTCCTTTAATGAAACGAAATGAACTCAGGCAAAAGTTTGAAATATAAACTATTCGAGTTTTTACTTCAACAATATGTTTATTGCACTTATCATATTGTGTGATTTCACCACTCTCGAACCGTTCGAGAGTAGCGAATCGAACCATCTAAACATGTAGTTCAAACAGACTGCCTGTGCAACCCTGTATTGAATAACATCTTATTTCGTCTTGCGTTTCTATAATATATATATATATATATATATATATTCTCGGAACAAAAGTGAAGAGTGGCAATTGCTATCTCGAAGACAAAGCGAATTTCCCGAATTTCCGCTGTATAAAAAGTCAGAGATGACTGCGATATCATATATATATATATATATTCTATACTATGTATTTTTAAGACATTATGTATCAATTGTAAATTGCGAACTTCGCTGAATAGTGTAAGTTCCATTGTAGTTGGCAACCACAAATTTGTTTTGATCGCTTCGGAAAATGCAGAGGCCTACTTGGACAGTCTGCCATTATACTTGAGTTTACATTGCGTTCATGATATTGTCAGCTTTATATACATATGTATACATACATAGTATAAGACAAATTTGCGCGTATTTGAGTGTTGTTTAATTTGTGTGTATCTATTCGTACCTGTAAAGATAAGAGCAAAGCGGGATATAAACGTGCTGATGTTATAATGTCATATGTATTTTCACTTTCTATTATTGTTATTGAGTATCAAAACAAAGAATATACTCAAATGACAGAAAACAGCATAGTATTTGTAACTTTAAAAAATTCTTGATATTACCTGATATTAAACATAAAACTCAAGCAATGCTGTCTTCCAACAAAATTATATTATCTGGTTTATAGTGTAAAGTGGGCATTGGTTTTTGCCAAGGTATTGTCCTGTAATTGTTATTATTACCCTTTTCCCGCTCATAATTCGGAGCTTCAATCCGAAATTTTAAAAAATCTTTGCAATGCCTTGATTACTAATAAAAGGTTTTCAAGATAAAAGAAATACTCTTTGAAGAGTATGAGGAGATGCTAGAAACTTTTGTTCCTGAGAAAGTTTGGTTGATTTAACTTCAGTGGCTTCTGTTATACACATTGTACTTTAAACATACATATAAAACGGTATCACGTCGACTTCTTCAAAATGGCAATGGGGTTTATTTCCTCTTCTGCTTTGGAGAAACCAAAATGGAACATCAAATCCTAAGTAGTTAATTAGGTAGAGTATGTTCAGAATTACATGCAGGTGTATTTTAGAGCGGGTCTATTTTATTTTTTAAAATATCGCGTATGCGGGAATGGTTCTACGAATCATAAGGAACAACTTATGGGTCAAAACCCACAAATTTACTTGTTAATACTACGTCTGTCTAGCTTTTGGCAAATACCCTGTGCAGCTTTGCTACCTCTGTTGTTGAGGACACGTCTTCTCAACTTTGCTGTTTTCCAAAAACATTACTGCTTTGCATACTTAATCTATTTATTATAGATGCTAGGTTGCATCTTTCAGTTCCCCTGGTTCTCTGATGGTGCCGTTAGTGTTTCCTCGGGATGTAAGCCACTGCCAGGACGGAGCGCGCACCTTCGTTATCCTGGGCCTGCATAGCGACTAGGTCCTATATTAGGAATTATACGCTAGAGACATCCCAGAATACCCTGTTGAAATCTATTTTGAGGCCCCTGATCTCCCCTTTATAAACTCATAGTTCTTGTATCAGCAAGCTATCCAGGATATCTTATATGAACCTTCTTGAGCAGATGTTGACATCGCGTGATATAGGTTCACTTGGGCGACTTCCACATCGGTGGCCACTATATGGTCGGTTCAATAAGGAATTGGTCTCATTCTCGTCGCTGTCTGTGTTGCCGATGAGAGAAGCTTTTTCATGCACCAGCATCTTATCATTACTTCCACTCTCCTCAGTAGTCTTGATCCAGTAGCTACTATATTATTAGAAATTTTAGTGATTTATTAAATCGGATAGAAAAACGAGTTACCTGTGGTGTAACGAGAAAACTGATAATGATTGTTTTGCCCAATTTAATTTCTAAAAGAAAGAGTTAAAATGTTGAGTGAACACTTTCTTGAAGATGGCACCTTGCAGGCACAGTTGCTTACAGAAACAAAAACCGCACCAGGTGCACATAAATATGTTTAAGCATCTAAGCTGCACATTATTGTCCTTTAGGCTTGAGGGAACAAATGCACGTAGCATCAACAAAATGTTTATTTATTTCTTTGCGCTTTTGTTTTTGATTCGGTAATGCAAACGCAAATATTTCTTATAAATAAAACAAAGTGCAACATCGCAACGTTACCTTGCAAGCATTTGCACTCTCTACATTCCGAATTCTGTATTTTCAGTCTAAAACCGGGGTTTCCAATAGGGACAATATGTTTTCTAAGTGTCGTTTCGGCCCTTTTTTCCTTCCTTGCATTCAGTAATTTTTACAATTTCATCATGGAAAGATATACACAATAACAACGTTTGAAAATTATTCATTTTATTATCAAAATATTCGTATAAAATTGTTCTCACTCAAGAACTGAAACCATTGGACAACCGTAAACATCATGAATTTCTTATTTTGTCTTGGAAGAACTTGAATAATATAACGGTGTTTTTTAAATACGTATCTCCTCTGATGAGGCTCACTCTCATTTGAGTGGTGCGGTAAATAAACAAAACTGCCGATTCTACTTGTAGTGCGAAGAAAATCGGCAAATTATTCCTGAACAATCCTAAATTGATAGTTGGAATTGATAGAGGAAGCATCAGTCCGCACTTCTTTTGAAATGAAGCTGGTGACACCGTTACTCTTAATGGAGAGAGGTATAACATAAAAAACGTTTATTTAGTTTTTATAAAAAAAAATATTTTTTGGGAGTTATGCTCCTTTTTTGGGTAAGCATGATGTTCTGTGTAAGAACTAAAGTATACAGTTAATTACACTTAACTCTTAACCTATGTTTACCGCTGCAACGGGCATACTGTCGGTTTGCTGACGCTGCTCTTCCCACAGGTTGCCACTACACGTGTCGCACTCTCAGCGATTTAGTTGGTGTCGTATTCTATTACTTTGTATCATATGATATTAATGCATCATATGATATTTTTTAAATGCCTGGGGTGCCAAATTATATAGTATATCGATGATAACCAATTTTTTATGGCCGCAATTGGAGGAAGTGGATCTTGTCAACATCTGGCTCTAACCAGACGGTTCTACGTGCCACACAGCACGTGTAACAACCGAATTGTTGTGAGAAAAGCTTGGAGATTCGATTATTTCAAGAAACTGTGACATTGAAAGGTCTCCAAAAAGTTATAATTTAACACCATCATACTATTTTTTGAAGGGTTATTTGAAGTCATTGGTCTGTAACAGTAAATCAGGCTCTCTTCAAGCTTTAGAAGTCAATATTAAACGTGCTATTTATGATACATATATGACTTGGGTGTATCGAATTCGTTCCGTCAAAAGAAGTCGTGGAGGGCATTTGAATGATGTTAAATTCAGAACTTAATTGTATCGATTGAGCTTCACATTAAGCAAAAGATATTTGATTTTCTTAACTGTTACTTTGTCGTTTTTTAAGAAATCATATCACTCTATCACTTATTGGAAAACCCTGTGCGTACTCTACGTGCTTCAGCGCTATTGTTTTTGTTTATCTGTTGAATTTTCGTTATGCTTTGCATGTTTCTGCGTTTTAGATGCGCCACAGATTTGTATTGTTGCATATGCGTTGAAGCCTTCGGAGGGTTTAGGATACTTTCACTTTTCCGTGACATGTCACGTTTTTTTCAGATGCCTCACTAAGTCACTAGCAGTTGTTGCCACGGGTATTACTTTTTGTGGCCACTGTTATTTACAATTTGAGTGGAACGTGCAAAATGAGGCGGCAGCGCCAGGAATTTTCTTTGGCTACGACAATGAGTTTGAGTTGGCATCTTATATACATACATACATACATCGAGCATATACTTGTAGATGTGCAGGGCAATATCACGGGGGAGTGCCACATGCTCTTGGTCGCATATAGCAAATTCATTCAGCATGCGGAGGCTGACAGCTGAAAATTTTGCTGGTTGGTTGCCCCCAGGAAAGTCTTTGCTATAAACAAGCTACCTTCTTGCGCCGCTCTGCAAGGGAATATTTTGTTTCTGGTGATTTTGAGCTTGAATTTGGTTGCTGCAGAGCAGCCAATTCATGGGAATTTTAATTAAGATTGTGAAGACTCACAACATATGTGAAATTTCATAAGCGTGGAAATTTCACCGTTATATTATTGGAACTCTCAGTATACTGTTTGTTTCATAAATAATAATGAAATTAAATTGCCAATAGGTACGCAGTATTTTAAAACATAGGTTAGTAGGTAAGAGTGCAGCCACTATCGACCAAATAAATATCGCAAGACCTTTATAATCTTGCTATCTTGTTTTAAACCCAAAACTATTTGGTGCTCTCAATGAAGCTGTAGGCAAAAAATAATAAGACTATTTAATTTAAATTTCGTGCGAAAACCCATTCGTCGAAATAGTTGTTTATTAGTTGGAATGTCTGTCAGTCATAATACTAAAACAATAGTATTTCTGGAGTACATAAAGTGTATTCAGCGATTTTTAGGGTGAGTGAAATTATTCAACATAGAAGTTCCATTACATTTTGTGCGCGGAATTAAATTCTAGTGCTGAAACGTTCGGAATGTTGGAAGAGGCCTTCGGTGATAATTGTTTATCACGAGAAAGTGTTTTTGATTGTTACAAATTATTCAAAAAGGATCTAGAACGTGTTGACGATAATCAACATTTAAATAAAATAAAGAAATTGGTGCTTGATAGTCGAGGATTAATAGTCACGGAATATCGGAAGATCCAGTGCAAACCATTTTGAAAAGTCATTTGAACCTAAAAAAAGCAAAACAACACGATTGGTTCCAAAATTACTCAATAGTTTTTTGAAAAGCAGCGTCACGTTAACGTCTGTGAAACAATGTTTTGCGACTATGCTTACGACCTGGAAACAGAAGATCAATCTGCAGCATACATGTGTAGAGGCAAAGCCGACAACCCCGTTAAAGCAAGTCAAAAATCAAGGTTATGTTTACAGTTTTTTTCGATTATCGAGGTGTGGTGTACTTTGAATTCTTTTTGACTGGCCAAACTGTTAACAAGAAATATTAATTGAGTATTATGCGTCGTTTTCGCGAAGCTATTCGTAAAACAAGACCGGATTTATGGTCCCACAACTCTTGGTTTTTGCACCATCCCATGCTCAGTGATGGATTAATCCTGTAGCAAATTCTGTCAAGGGGCCCTTGGTTTGCTATAGGTTCTCAATTTTAAGGTACTAAATAAACAAAATTGTTACAAATAAACATTTCTATATTTATTATAGGCAAATTTAGAGATAATACCTTCAATATCGACTTCTTTAAGCAAGTAATGCTCTGTATTCAACAAAGTGAGATTATTAAGACGTTCTTTGACCATCCTGTTCCTTAATTCGTTTTTAATACGTTTTAATGTTGAAAAAGAACGTTTGCCACTACAATTAGTGATCATGAGAGATAAGTAAATTCGCAAAGCAATTTCTAAGTTTGGGACACACGATTCTAAAGAATTATTTAATAAAAGTTTATAATATTGCTGTTCCAGAGGCTCCTGTTTCTTGCTGTCAATAACAGTAGCCACATCTGTTTTCAGCAGCTCTGCAAACTGCACTAATTCGCCGCCTAGGCTGTTCTCCAAATTATCTTCGTAAGCACTGATCATACTAGAGGATTTTTCCAAAATCTACAGTAGTAATTTTATGATATGCTTTCATATGTTTAGTTAAAGAAGACATTAGGTTATCAATAATGACAATAAACACCTCAAATTCGAAACGTTGTCCAGGTGTTTGATTTCCAACAAAGTCGTCCAGTGTAGTAGAGCCGCTGAAATGGCCGTACTTTGTATTTCACTTGATTCGTCGTCTGTTGCTGGTATTCTTCACAGTAGGTCAGGTCTTTGACTCTTGCCTCAATATCTGAAAAAATGCATCGCATTGCTTGGACGTAGCCATATACGAGTAATATTTCATGTAATGATTCATAAAGAGCGTATCCCATTATTAAGGTCTTGATCAGACGACTGCAGCGAAGCACTAGTCGCTTGCAAGCGTTCTAGGACTTCGTTCCACGTAATTGGGATTATTCCTGTTACTAACTTATTCATCGTTGAAAGTAGTCCGTTAGCTTTACTACGATACCCCGCTTTTTGATCCACCTTATTGAAAATGTCTTCCAATACTTGCTTAATAGTGATAAAACGACATAAAAGCACCTTCGTAGCATCAGCTCGGGCTGACCACCTAGTGTCCGATAACCGTTTCAAAATCGGAATTTTTGAAGTATTACGAGTATAGTAAGTAAAATGTATAGAGGTTTTCAATGAAATCGAAGAAAAGTAATGCTTCTGTACAGCAGTCTGCAGCGCACTTAGCAACTAAACTTAATGAATGTGCAAGACAGGGAATGTATTTTGCATATTTATTTATTTTCTTAATTCGTGTTTGTAAGCCGATGTATTTCCCACTCATATTGCTGGCATTACAATAGCTTTGCCCACGACAATCTTTGACATTAATGTCACTCTCACTCAAGAAATCTAGTAAACTTTGAGCGAGTTGTTCAGCAGTATGACCTTCTATGTCCAAGAACTTAACAAATCATTCCACTGATCCAGATGGCAGAACATGACTTGAGACTCTGCAACACTTTGCTCTTAAGGCTGGACTGAAATAAATTTTTTTGTCCTGTTAAGAGGTCAGCGTTATGATATAAAATAATGTTTTTTTTTTAATATGGAAGGTAACAAGAATATCTTTAAACAATAATTTTCAATAAAAATATTGTAAAAATTTAATAATTATACTTATTTTCTTTTTACGGCCATGAAGCATACAAAATCTAGAGATATTCGATAATGAGTTTCTTTTTATTTTATTTTATGAAAATATTTATTTAGTTAATAAAAATTCACAATAGCGGTATTCGGTAGAAATTTAACTTTATTTTGATATAAAAATTACTGGATATTAATAAAAAAATAAAAATCTGGACGCTTGAAGGGTAGAAATGTACCTAGTATAGATACTAGTCTAAATATATCGACTGTAACATTTATAATTAAACATTAGATCATTAAAGTTAAGAAGTTCGTAAAAGTTCGTAGAATTTCAGGTGGAAGTGAAGCATGGCCTAAGTGCTTCGCGTTTAAAGCATGCAAGGATATTTTACGCTCCATTTAAATTGATATTTTTTTAATTACGGTCAGATGGAGCGCGGGGCCCCCTGATTCGCGGGGGATTGCTACGTGACTAATCCGGCAATGCCCATGCTCCATTGATTCTTCGTGAGGTTTTCGCCAAATTTTCATCCAATATCGTACCGCAACCATCGTATTGACTTCTAGAGGAGTGCCTCTGGTTACGTAGATTGTTTGTATGTCTGAGCCATCTGATACAATAATCATTCTGCTTGAGAGTATCAATTGTGTCCATATGTACACCATGTCGACCGATTCTAGATATATTTGTGCTCACAGTTCAAGGAACTGTCAACAGTTTTGAAAGATTTGCTCTCGTTTATTTTTAAATCTTTATATCCGTTTTGTACTACAAAAGTCAGAAAAAATTAAATCAAATAAATTTTTTATTTCTTATCTTGATTTTATTTAAAAAACTTAAAGATTTATTGAAGAAAACAGAGAGAAAAATGTTGGAAACATGTGTTTTATTTCAATAAAAGGCCTTTTTTGACCTTTTCTTTTATACATTTTTTAAATATCTTTTTAAAGACCAGTAGTAATCTGCTATCATTTGACGATCTCAACAATCTTCATAATATTACCACACGGAGATGGTCTAACTTAATACTCAAATTTACTCTTAGTATCTGATAGTTAGTCAGCATATTTTTCACAATTTCTTCATAATTTGGTACTTAATGCTTACCTAGCGTATTTTCGACTATCAATAAACAAATTTTCCAAGATTAAATTTCCAGAACAATATAACTTTGACAAACTGTGCATCTTTCATTTCTTTGCTGTATCAAATATTCCACCATTCACTTTACAATTTTAAGTTCGGAAAATTTCTACAAACGTCACTAAAGCGATGTCCTTCACTTCGACAAATTGTTTTGTCATAAATTACTAAGTTAATTAAAAAAAAACTTTGGTGAAGAAGTTTCACTCCCTTATTCACATCGATTGGTACACCGTGCTTGTAGTCTATCCGAATTTCTTTGGAAACGAAACAGAAATTTCCATTGAGTGAAACAGGACATTTTGTTGGCTCTAATTTTAGATATTTGGTTTTTAATAAAACCTTAAAACTATCGGCATACTTTCGGTAGGAAAGCTGAGACTGAAGTTCATGTGATGTTTGTGTGCGCAGAGCCCTAATCAGGACTAGAAAACTAAAATTATAATATTATTAGATATGTAATTATCTTAACAACAAGAGCACGTTCAATATTTTCATGGAACTTGAAAGCATCAAAATTTGCTAAAATATCCGGGCAACAAAAAAAATTTCCTTCCTAGAGCTGTGTAATCAATTATTGTGCTTATTTCCATATTGTTAAAAACTCGTCATGAACTGTTTGTAATGTAGTGTCTTATCAACTACATTTATGCCTTTGTGTAAGGCAGTTTCTGTTGATCGAAACATAGCATGAGCATATAGGAGGTGAGGCTAATTGATTTAACGGGTGATTTTTTTGAGGTTAGGATTTTCATGCAGTAGTATTTGACAGATCACATGTGATGTCAGACATGGTGTCAAAGAGAAAGATGCTCAGTATGCTTTGACATTTCATCATGAATAGACTTACTAACGAGCAACGCTTGCAAATCATTGAATTTTATTACCAAAATCAGTGTTCGGTTCGAAATGTGTTTCGCGTCCGTGTCCGATGAGCGATGAGGCTCATTTCTGGTTGAATGGCTACGTAAATAAGCAAAATTGCCGCATTTGGGGTGAAGAGCAACCAGAAGCCGTTCAAGAACTGCCCATGCATCCCGAAAAATGCACTGTTTGGTGTGGTTTGTACGCTGGTGGAATCATTGGACCGTATTTTTTCAAAGATGCTGTTGGACGCAACGTTACGGTGAATGGCGATCGCTATCGTTCGATGCTAACAAACTTTTTGTTGCCAAAAATGGAAGAACTGAACTTGGTTGACATGTGGTTTCAACAAGATGGCGCTACATGCCACACAGCTCGCGATTCTATGGCCATTTTGAGGGAAAACTTCGGACAACAATTCATCTCAAGAAATGGACCCGTAAGTTGGCCACCAAGATCATGCGATTTAACGCCTTTAGACTATTTTTTGTGGGGCTACGTCAAGTCTAAAGTCTACAGAAATAAGCCAGCAACTATTCCAGCTTTGGAAGACAACATTTCCGAAGAAATTCGGGCTATTCCGGCCGAAATGCTCGAAAAAGTTGCCCAAAATTGGACTTTCCGAATGGACCACCTAAGACGCAGCCGCGGTCAACATTTAAATGAAATTATCTTCAAAAAGTAAATGTCATGAACCAATCTAACGTTTCAAATAAAGAACCGATGAGATTTTGCAAATTTTATGCGTTTTTTTTTTTTAAAAAGTTATCAAGCTCTTAAAAAATCACCCTTTATAATCTTTTACATTATCGTGCATTCTTCTGTCCGATTTTGGCAGGAACATCACTTTGACTCTTCTTCAGCTTCTTGCGATATAAGACGGTTGGATCCTGGGCTTATATATCATTTTAAGCCTTAGAACCATTAGTTGCTATATCTTATTATAAATGAAGCCTTTAAGCAATCGATATTTTCTAGTTGTGCTAATGCAGTCAAAGTAGGTTTGTTTATAGATTCATATTTGAAATATTGAGAAACCTGTTCCTCCGGACAATAGAAGTTGTTAATAATTCAACAAAGAAGGGTTAATTTTATACGTTCACGATTCATAAGAATTAAAGACGATTTTTCGATAACTTCATTGATGTACTTCTATCTTAACATCGTGAATAAGGACGTGCGTACTGAACGAAGTCTAGGTTCCGACTACTTGTGTGGCAATATAGCGGGCTGAAGGTCAATAATTTAATCGGTTTATTGTAGTGCGGTTAACTTAGGTACTAAAAAATCAATTTTGAGTAGCATCGTTGGAGTATGTAATTCTCACTTTTGTCCGGTTTTTGAAGAAAAATGCTCCTATGTGCAATGTCCCGATTTCTTCCTTATTATTATTCCAGCTTCAACTCAGAGTGCCAAGGAACTTATTTCAAAGATATAAATTTTTCTAAGTTGATGGACGGATCAAAATGTCAGGATGATCATTTTGAAATTTATATAGGTATGTATATGTGTTCATCACCCTTTGTCTATCTCGATTAGTTTGAAGGAAACAAAAATGTTATATTCTGGCAACAGGTTGCAAATGAATTAAATACTCGTTATTCGATGAAATCGTGAATAAATAGCAATCTTATTAAGGGATCGTCGCAGTGGGAAATTTTCGAAAAATCTATTTTTTTGTTGCATTATCGGATAGTATACACTGTAATGAACATTCTCTCAAATTTAGAAATCGAAACTCAAATTATTACATTCGCTAAAGCGTTTCTTGCAGAAGGAGAACATAGTGGAGAACGGGGCGACTTTAAACACGTTTTTTCTCAGAATGGTGTTTTTCAAAACGGTTTCCACTCTCAAAGGAAGAGTTATGAAGATATCTAGTTCCAATTTGGGGAAAATATTTCTAACGTCATTCTCTATCGCGCTTTCATTTTTCCGAAATCTTTATACAAAAAAATGTCGAGAAATATGGCCAAATTCGTGGATTGTTTTCAAACCGCCGCGATAGCGATTTGCCTACAGATTAATTATGTTTTTGAAATTTTTGTTTTAGATTAAAATTGCAGTTGCAGTCGTGGATATCGTACATGACCTTATTTTTACGTGTTATTTCAACAATTTATTTAACTATTATAAACCGATAAATAAACATAAAAAAAATAATTTTGTATTTGTCACGAATGTATTTATTGAAAAAACCGAACAGATTAGTTAATTTCAACATTAAAAAAAATAGCGAAAATCAGTAATCAGGGTCATACTGACACGATCGCTTAACTAATGCTGTGGCCTATGGACTCTAGACTAGTCAAAGGAAATTACTATATTCATAATGTTACTGCTGCGCGATAATGGATTCATATTGAAATATCTTGGAGGAATACCGAAGTATACGATCTCCACCAAAAGGACAAAATTTAGTACCGAAATAATTATATTCGTTGAATGGGTGTTAGTTGAACATAAGGATTATTTTCTACATTTTTCAGCATTTTACCACATTATTCCTATGATGTTTACTAAATGTCTTTTAAATGTCACTTTCTATAGTTATTTGGCAGGAGAAAAGAGAATGGTGGGGTGAATTCGAAAATTAGGTAAATGTAGGTTAGATCGAGTTCTGGACCACTTTCATTTATGTATTTTTGTACGATACTCCACATTGTGTGCCAGAAAATATGGCAATAGACCGAGAACTGTATTGGATATATTTAGTCACGCTGGGAAATATTTAATCAGATATTTATTAAAATAACTAACACTCGTGGTTGGTACTAATGACGGATTTCAATAGTTTTGGTACTAAATTACAATGTGGCTAATGTACATTGCTCGACATATTCGGTTTAAATCAACCGAAAATTAAACAAATAAGGAAGGTTTAAGTTCGGGTGCAACCGAACATTTTATACTCTTGCAACTTACAAGAATCAATGTTATGGAAATATTTTAAGGAGTAAAACGTCAACCAGACGATCGAAATACCAGCAATTTTATGTATAAATCTATATCGCTATACATTTATGTAACCATTCGCTGACATATACCTAAGGTTTGTTAGAAAACGGAAAATCATTATTTGTAGTAATGGGAGTCGGAGTAGTATCGACCCAATTTTATCTATCTTTCCCAATTCCACATACTATTAACATGTCGCATAATAAAAAAACCAATCATATAGAGTAAAGTCAGCCGGATATTGGTTATATAGGAGCTAGGTAAAGTTTTCACTCAAATTTATCTATTTTAGGACAATGGTACACTGTTACGAGTAAAACACACCCTTTCATTTTCTTTGGGATAACTCACATATTGGCCGATATATGCGGTACAAGTCACCCGAGTGACACTCCGTCAATGTTGGAAAAATAGTGTGTATGGCAACTCTACAAAATGATGACATGAAATGCAGTGGTAGACACATAATTTGTAACATGAAAATTCTTAGATGTTTCACATGCAGTGTGACACCCTGAAATCAGAACTGAATTTTTCTATCACCCACAGATATTCTATAACCTGCGGTCTTAGATTTTACAATACTACTGTGATCAAATAATAATTTGAATTAATTTATACTTCGGGTGTTTTTCGATTGGGTAAATTTTTTTTCTGTAAGTTGATAGTCCTGTTAGTGACATCTATGCTAAATTTCGCGTCATATTCATTAGTATTTGAGATACGCGTCGTTCTGTGAGGCTTTAAAAGAGAATTCTTCGATTTATGCTATGCTGAATTTATAGAACAAAGAGGTGCGATAATTCACCATCTCATGCTTCATTGGTTATTCGTGATAATTTCGCCACATTTTGAACTAATATTGTGACGCAACCACCGCATTCGCCTGATTTACCTTCGTGTAACTTCTGGCTATTCAGAAAAATCACATGATCACTCCGAGCAGTGGCCAGTATGTCAGGCACTCACTCTGGGACAAAAAAACGTTATCAGTGAACCTCTAGTTGATCCCAAAGAGGTATTACCACCACCTTTGCATAATAAATTGGGTTTTATGAAGAACTTTGTTAAAGCAATGGACAGAAATAGAAGAGGATTCTTGTATCTGAAACAAAAATTTCCAAGAGTCAGTGAAGCTAAAATTAAGGAGGGCATATTTGTGGGCAAATAAGAAAAGTAAAGAAAAATGAAACATTTGAGGAAATGCTCAATGAAACTGAAATACAAGCCTACAGTGCCTTTAAAAGCGTTGTTAAAATTTTTCTTGGAAATGTGAATACTGACAATTACAAAGATATTGTGAATGAACTACTTACTGCCTACTAAAAAATTGGTTTGCAACATGTCCCTTTAAATTCACTTTCTGGACTCCCATCTGGATTTTTCCCCGAAAATTTAGGGGGCCATTAGTGACGAACATGGGGAACGGTTCCACCAAGTAATTTCTACTATGGAGAAATGATACCAAGGCAAGTGGAGTGCTAGTTTGCTTTCCGATTACTGCTGAACATTGTTAAGGTATACTCTGAAAACAAACTATCGCCGAAAAACATCGACAGTTACATTTTAAGGTACTTTTTGGTTAATAAAATAATATGACAATAAATAATATTTAACTGTTTTTTGTTTTTAACTAAAATCCTCATAGCAAACAATCTTTAGGTGATAGAAGAAATCTGTAGCTATTTTCTGCATTTGTGGCAATTTTTACATAATAAACAAGTTTAAGTCACAAAAAACAAGTGGATTTATGTTTACCAGTGATATTAGCGCGAAAGTTGAAAGAATTGCAAAGAAAAATAATGATAGTAACAAAATTGCAAAATATAAGAAAGTGAAATGGAATGTTTGGTGCTCATTACCCGCACGAGCACTAATTGATTTTTGATTCAGCCGGCATTGCCCAGACGACGAGGTGCTATCAAGCTGTGCCTCGACAGTCAGACATCAAAGTGGTCCTGCTTGACATGCAACATGAATTTGACAAGGTTGTGGGCTCAAACTGTGAAACTACAAAGTTAAAATTACATACCGAGCACACGAAGCTGTATGAAAGCGACGAGCTTAGCAATCACGTACATAGGTGAGCGATTGTCATTAATTTCGTGTTTTCCCCATATGACTTTAAAGCTTAATTTGCGTGTGCTTTAGCGTTATTGTTATTATTCTCGCTGCTGTAGTTGCAAGTCTGTTATTTTTGGTCACGTAAATAGGGAAACTAATTTGTCAAATGCAAAGCAACCAACGAGGTTTCAACCCAATCTGCGCCATAACAAAATGAGAGGTTAGACGTGTATGAAGGGGAAAACATGTCTACACACAACTCTCGTCTCGGCTTTGCAGCTGACTTTACTGCGGTCACAGTATAAATTTGCAATTTCCCGGCTGGCGCGGCATATGTTGGGAAAATACCTCAGATTTTTACATTCCACCTTGGATTTTAAACGCTTGTTGCGTATCATTTTGGTTGAATGACCTGTTTGCCACCGCCACCGCTGTGGCATGCATCTCTCAATTTAAAATTGAATTCCCTCACAACAATTTTGTGGCGCATGAAGTATGCTTTTGATGGTTGATGTTTGCAGCATGCGGCATGCTGCACCCACACAGCTACACAAACGTAATTAAAAGGATTCAAAGCAAGCTATGGATGCGGTGAAAGTCATTTCAACGGTTGTGGCTGCGCAATTATTAATGACAGATTGTTTGTATTTGACGAAATGTGAAAACTGAAAAGCCAAAATAAATAATTGAATTATATAAAGAAGTATTTGTTAGAGCTAAAACCAAATTTTTCTATGAAAACTGAGGATCACACTTTTTACACACGCGCATATTGCTACAGATTATTTCAGTTTTGCTCCCTTAACGGTTTTTTGTAAGACCTAAAACTAATCAAGATAGATATGAATTTAGGATGATGAGGCGAATTGAATTCCGAGCGACTGTGTGTCAGTCCGTCCGTGCAAGTGATAATTTGGACGAAAATTGAGATAGTTGAAGAAACTTGGTACACATATTTATTGGTATCCAAGGAAGAAATTGGGCGAAATTGGATCTCTGCCACGCCCCCGAAATCTATAAAATTCTGTAACTAATACGAACAATCTTTAACAAAACTAAGTGAATGCATAATATTTTGTATAGAATATGAATCAAATTGCTCTTTGTCATTCGGTTTCTTTTAGTATAAAAGTTTGCGATTTACAAAACGCGAGAGTGTAAAATGCTGGGTTACCCTCGAACTTAGCTCTTCCTTACGTATGCATAAAACAGCCGTAGTCGCGTCGCTTCTGTTTGACTTGCCTTTAGTTAATGTTTATGTTGGCTGCGACTGTTATGCCCTTTGAGTTTGCTTTGGACTGCAAAGATCTGAATTATAAATGGCTTAACTTGTTTTCTATTCCATGGCCCCAAGATTCTGAACGTGCGATGGAAAGTTTTTACCCTTTGTGAATGAAAAAGTGTTTTTGCGGGGAGTTATTCTTCATTACTTTAACAGAAAGACTGCTCATGTTCTGCTTTGAATCTAGAGCATTTCACATCTGTCCAAAAAGCGAACGAATGTTATGAATACAGCGTTAATAACGTAAGGAAAAAGGCAATGCCTGTCTCCGATGGAAGAAATTCCACTCGCAATTTTATTCCAGAAATGCTATTTTAATCTGGTTCAATTAATATAAAAAACGGTACTATAATTCACATATACAAGCGATTTCTCTCAACAACTTCAGCTGTACATCTAAAGGGTGATTTTTTAAGAGCTTGATAACTTTTTAAAAAAAAAAAACGCATAAAATTTGCAAAATCTCATCGGTTCTTTATTTGAAACGTTAGATTGGTTCATGACATTTACTTTTTGAAGATAATTTCATTTAAATGTTGACCGCGGCTGCGTCTTAGGTGGTCCATTCGGAAAGTCCAATTTTGGGCAACTTTTTCGAGCATTTCGGCCGGAATAGCCCGAATTTCTTCGGAAATGTTGTCTTCCAAAGCTGGAATAGTTGCTGGCTTATTTCTGTAGACTTTAGACTTGACGTAGCCCCACAAAAAATAGTCTAAAGGCGTTAAATCGCATGATCTTGGTGGCCAACTTACGGGTCCATTTCTTGAGATGAATTGTTGTCCGAAGTTTTCCCTCAAAATGGCCATAGAATCGCGAGCTGTGTGGCATGTAGCGCCATCTTGTTGAAACCACATGTCAACCAAGTTCAGTTCTTCCATTTTTGGCAACAAAAAGTTTGTTAGCATCGAACGATAGCGATCGCCATTCACCGTAACGTTGCGTCCAACAGCATCTTTGAAAAAATACGGTCCAATGATTCCACCAGCGTACAAACCACACCAAACAGTGCATTTTTCGGGATGCATGGGCAGTTCTTGAACGGCTTCTGGTTGCTCTTCACCCCAAATGCGGCAATTTTGCTTATTTACGTAGCCATTCAACCAGAAATGAGCCTCATCGCTCATCGGACACGGACGCGAAACACATTTCGAACCGAACACTGATTTTGGTAATAAAATTCAATGATTTGCAAGCGTTGCTCGTTAGTAAGTCTATTCATGATGAAATGTCAAAGCATACTGAGCATCTTTCTCTTTGACACCATGTCTGACATCCCACGTGATCTGTCAAATACTACTGCATGAAAATCCTAACCTCAAAAAAATCACCCGTTACAACGGAAAGGTGAAGCCAAATGGGGCTTAAAGTATTTAGCTGGCGCAATCATAGTGGGCTGAGTTATAATTAAAGGGATATTTTGCAGACACCAGTGTGGCGAACAGAGAACTGCAACGAGTAATAAATTTTTGTTTACACTTAAGTGCTGATCCGTTACTCTGTCTGATTCCGTCAGTTCGGTTCATGTACACGAAACGCACAGTTTGTCTTCAAATCAGCGATAGAGAACAACTTTGAATCACTAGCGATTAGCTTATACCTGATTTGTTTATGAACGTTCGCATCAGCAGAATGCCAACTCATGCTTCAATGATACTTCTGTACTATTTCAAATACATATGTTTGTATGTACATGTACGAGTATAGATTTACCCAAGAAGGCAGCCATACCGTTTACTCGATCGTGATTGACGGAGAACAGATGGTTCGTGTTGCATTAAATCAGTTGACGCTGGCGGCTACTCGAATTGATTAACAATGTTGCCTACGCTGAACTGAAATGATTTGATTGTGTTTTTGGCACTACTGTTTGCTCTGATTTTATCATACTCGTTGCATCTCTCTGGTGGCGACGTACTATATGTATTTCACTTAACCTAGGAGACTAATTTGCGGGCGAACTGCATTAGCTTTCTCTCATAATTGTTTTGATATTTAGAATACATAAAAGGTAAGGAGTCTATCCACACACCGTTAAACCATAAATTAGTTATAAATGGTATAGATATGCATTTATAAGAGTTTCAAATATTTGGTTCCACCTGAACTTTGCCCTTCATTATTTGGTTTATTGGCTTTGCGTCTGCCTGTCAATATATGCAGTAGCGAAAATTATTCAACTTACCATAATTCGGTAATCATCATTAAATAGTGAAAGTGTCTTTGTTTATTTTGTGGTTGTAAATCGTGAATAGCAGGTGTGTTCACCGACGAATGTGTTAAGCTATTGTTATGTACCCCTACAACAGCATCACCTTTAACTTTTCAAAGTTAACTGCGCAGGCACATGGGTTTTTGAGCATTACATTGACTGACCTAGGCAACCAAAACTCGTTAGCTATAGTAAGGCAAATTCCCACATTCAGCAAACAAAGAAATATGAGTTAGTCGGCAGTGTGAAAGAAAATAAAATTGGCGAAGGCAATGAGTCTTTGTGTTGTTTATTTACTGAACGAATTCTGTTGGCAACGAGTGCTAGTCATAGCTTGTTAGTGCTTAAATGATGGTTTACTATGATGGTACACAGCATCTTTACTTTATTTGGCTATCAATGTTGTTTACTCAAAACAATAATATGAGCATTGCCTTTGCCCTACTCTCAAGTGGCCACTAAACGACGTACTAAACGATTTATAAAGGGTGCGTGTTTTAGAGCTTTGATTCGGACTGAAAAAGTTCCACCGACCAATTCCAACTAAATTAGGGATGTGGCATTCCCTTGTCATTTCTATTTAACAGCCTGAATTTGGTCTACAACCACGCCTACTTCCCATATAGCACAATTTTAGATTCCATTTGATTCTTTCACTTTGCAGTATAAAACAAACAAATAATGAATTAATTAATATAACGGGATAACATTTTACACTTATAATTCCGTATGCCACCTTATGACAAAAAAGTGGCCAAATACAACCAAAAATGTTCAAGCCCAGTATCTATAGTTGACGAAAATATCGGTCAATATATCCTTTACAGTAGAAATTCAAAGAAGATCCTTTGCTGATAGTAGTATATCTGTGTGTCAAAAATAGGTTGAGTGGGGTAAATACTTTTCTTAGCCCCCATATACTTAATACAAAGATGTTCGAACTTCCGGCTGAATTGATGACTTAATAGCGCATATTTCGGGCATTATGTGAGTATTCAAATTAAAATTGCAGTGTCTTTTTTTCATAACAGTGTATTTTTGTGTCTAAAACAAATAAAATTGGGCGAAACTTGAAATAAACTCCATATAACAAATATATCTATGTATGTAATGTCAGAATGTTCATATGATTGGCGATTGTATGTGAGGTACCTTAAAACTAAAATTTTTTTAGTATGAGGCATCATAATAGTTAATAAATAAAATCCGGTTGATACTAAACCAATTCCATATTATACATATACCGATTTCGTTTTTTAACTTTTGCCGAATATGTCGGTCAGTGTATGAGTTATACATAGTAAATGTATCATCCACACGGACGACATGACCTAGCCAGCGCAGCCGCTATCTCTTAATTCGTTGAACTATGTCAGTGTCGTTTTATAATTCGTAGAGTTCTTCGCTCTATCGAATGCGATATTTGTCGTGGATAATCCGCAAAGGACCACAAATCTTCCGCAGAACCTTCCTCTCGAAAACTCTTATTGTCGACTCATCAGATGTCGTTTTCGTCCATGCCTCTTATAGAGTTTGGTTTTTGTCCGTTTAAAAAGGAATTTATTTCTCAATTGCCTACTCAGTCCGAAATAGCACCTGTTGGTAAGAGTTATTCTGCGTTAGATTTCGAGGCTGAAATTGTTGTTGGTGTTAATACTGGTTCCAGATAGACGAAATTATCTACAACTTCAAAGTTATGACTGTCAACAGTGACGTGGGAGCCATGTCGCTAGTGCGACGACTGTTTGTTTGATGACAAGATACTCATTTCATTGGGGGAGTTTTTTACGTGGCGAGTCTCAAACCCAGCGCAAAACCCTGTGAAGGGGATGTTTCGCCTACTCACTTTAGCTCGCCTTCAAACGGATGTTCTTAGGCTACCCAGAGGATACTTGGTCAAAGACCGAAAGTCGTGAGCTGCTTGAGCCAAATGTAAAAGAATCGTTTCTGTCCACTCTCATGTGAATGGCAATCAGAGAACTTTCCCCCTTGCGTGAACTTCTACACATACTTTCATCCTCCAAGTATAGTATGGTATATCTATCGATATATGAAATTGCTTGGATTCCGATCCTCTTTTATTCCTTCAAGTTGCAAGAGTAATGAGTGGTTGCACCCGAACTTAGACCCTCCTTAGTTGTTTTATTACGATTTGTCTTTTGCTACAAAGTAGGCCAAAGTTTCAGCATTCACCTCTTCATTCGACGAATGGTTTCTCCTAGTGAGCATTCTTTTCAGATCTGTGATCAGGAAATAGTAGCTGGGGGTCAGATCTGGAGAATACGTTGGATAAGCAATCGATTCGAAGTCCAATTTATGAGCTTTTGCTAGCGCTTTGACTTGGTACATGGTGCATTGTTTTGGTGAAGCAACAACTTTTCCTTCAAATGCGGATGTTTTTCGGCGATTTTGTTCTTCAAACGATCCAATAACGCTATGTAATAGTAGCTGCTGACGGTCTTTCTTTTTTGAAAGGTAATCAATAAAAACTATTCAATGCCCATTTCAAAATTCAGAGGTCATAACCTTGCGAATCGACTATTGCGTTCTTCAACGAAAAAACTCGGGTTTATTATTGTTACTTTATTGAAAAGATAATACAATTATACCTTAACATTCTAAAATTTACAGCATTAGCGACTAAGGCCATCAGCTTCTTAATATTAAATATTGATAAACGACTATACTTGTACAATGCTTTAGTTATTTAGGAGTATCACACTTCAAGATAGATATCTAATGTACAACATAAAAACTTTATGAACTCTTTTATGTTGGTATGTGTTACGTTTGTTAGTAATTCTGTTAAGTTTAAGTTGAGACGGTTGTGTTCCAATGATGTGCAGTTTTGTATTAAATGTTGAGTTGTGAGATTATTGGTGTTACAATGTGGGCAAACTGGTGTTTGAGAGTTACTCAGGTTTATTTAATTAAACTTTTGGCGATGAAGCTTCATCAAGGACCATGTTATGACAACGTGATGGATTGAAAATCACGGATTTATACTAATGAGCCCGAAAGTAAACAGCAGTCGACTGGAGGTTCGACTGCGACGTACTTCCAAGCAAATCGTTCCCTGTTTTTTTTGGAAAAACTGCACATGTCGCAATTATGCCTCTAGAACAACGCAGAACAGTAAATTGTGAGCAGTATACAAGTATTTGTTTGCCAGTTGTCTTTCAAGAAATCAGGAAACTGAAACAACTGCATTTTTGAGCACTTAAAACATTGATTTAATGAATAATCTAGCGTATAGTCTTGACTTAACACCTACCGACTTCTTTTTATTCTCGTACGAAAAAAGACTAGTAGGAGATACTAGACTAGTGTTTTTGGAGATACCACAAACAGAGGGGAAAAAGTGTTTTAAGAATTGGTTCATACGCAGACAAAAGTGTACATATTAGGTTGTCAAAAAAGCCTTGGGGTATTTTCGCTAGTTGGCGCTGAAAGCGCGTAGTTCTAGTTTTATTCGTCGCATCGGGTCATGCTATACCTTTTTGGGAAGCTCATTTCACGCGCTAACACGTGTTTGATTGATTGTCGTTTCTTTTAAGTCGTTCGTGAGTTATAGCGTCGCAAACATGGAGCAAAATAAAGAGAAAATACGGCATATTTTACAGTACTACTACGATAAAGGCAAAAATTCATCTCAAGCCGCCAATAAAGTTTGTGCAGTTTATGGACCCGATACAGTTTCCATTTCCACCGCACAACGATGGTTTCAACGTTTTCGATCTGGTGTAGAGGTGGTCGAAGATGCACCACGCTCCGGAAGGCCTGTCGTCGAAAATTGCAATCGCTGAATTGGTCGAAAGAGACCGGTATAGTAGTCATCAAACCGTTATAAACCATTTGAAGAAGCTTGGAGTCACTAAGAAGCTCGATGTATGGGTGCCACACGAATTGATTCAATAAAAATACCGCAAGACTTTTTTGACATATGACTTTTTGACTTTTTTGACATATATATATATATATATATATATATATATGTCAAAAAAGTCAAAAACAGTTCTCTATCTATTCAATTAGTTCTAGGCTAACAAAACTTGTATATTCTTTGGCAACATGTTGTGTGCTGGCGACTTATCTTAACCCTTCCTTACTTTATTCTTAATGGTCATCAATGAGCAACCAAAACTGTATGAAGGCCGGTTGTGCTTTTAAATCCATTCTTATGTATTTGTAATTACATACATTCTATAAATATACCGGGTCTTTCAATAGGGATGATATGATTTCTAAGTGCCATTTCGACCATTTTTAATAAGCCATGATCTGTTAGCTTTTTTCGTTGCATTCAGTAATGTTTACAATTTCGTCATGGAAAGATGTACGCAGGAAAAACGTTTACTAATTATTCAATTTGAATAAATTTAAAATTGTTCTCATTTAAGAACTGAAGACATTGGACTACCGTAAACGTCGTGAATTTCTTGACTTTGTCTTCGAAGAACTTGAATAATGTAGCGATGTTTTTTAAATAACAGATCTCCTCCGATGAGGTTCATATTCATTTGAGTGGTGCCGATTCTAGTGTGACGAAAATCGACGGTTATTCATTACATCCTAATTAACAGTTTGAAATGAAGCTGATGACACCACCTATAGAGAGCGGTATACATCGATGACAACCAACTTTTTACGCCCGCAATTGGAGGAAGTGGATCTTGACAGCATCTGGTTCCAACCAGACGAGCCTACGTGCCGCACAGCACGTGTAATAACCAATTATTGTTAAATAAGTTTGGAAATTCAATTATTTCAAGAAATTGTTAAATTGAAGGGTCTCCAAAAATTTATAATTTAACACACCTATTTACTACTTCATTGGTCTGTAGCTGTAAACCAGGCTCTTTTCAAGCTTTAGAAGTCAATATTGAACGTGCTATTCATGACATGCGACTTAATTTAGTGAAAAAAAGTACTCGAGAAATGTGTTCATCGTATTCCTTTCCTTAAAAATTAGTGAGTTTTTTTAGAAATAATATCACTCTTATTGGAAGACCCTGTCTATCGGAAAGTTAATCGGGAAATTTCTCTCTCTTAGTCAGCGTGTGTTTACACGTATGTAATGAAGCACCCAAATAATGTGCATTGCGTGTCGATAAACAGTTTGGCAGCAGCACGAACGTCACCAAAGACAAGTAGAGAAATGAGAATGTTTTCTTTGAAATTTCGGCACGAACGTAAAATACGGTACAGTGAGTGAATGCAAACGGTTAATCTACAGAAGAAAGTGGGTGGAAAAAGTTAGCCTATGAAAGTGTTGCGCACACTCAGTGCCACAGATCCAACCGAGTCCACATTTGAAGCACCAACACTGATCGCTACTTGCGATTGTAATAACAATAAAAAATCGCATTTTAAATAAATAATTAGGCGATCACTTCCAATTGGTAGCCAATAGCAGTCAGCAACGGCAAAAGATTGCACCAAATCAGCAGCGATGCTTGTAATGTAATCGCTCTAAGCCAACGGGCCGCAATGGAAAAGTAAGTAGCTACGAATCCAACACGCTCTAAATAGCCAGCGCATGCGAGGAAAAAATAAAAGCGTGGCAAGCGGACGTGTGTGTGCAGATCGGTTGCAAAGGAAAATACTAAATGATTTGTACGGCTCTGGCAGACTTGGCAAGTGGGTCCAGCAATAGCAGTGGCAATAACAGTGGCAGTCAATTGCAACGCCGCACTAATTGTGGCAAGGTAAAGTGTATAAATTTGATTGGCACACAGGCGGCGCTGATCAGTTGCATTTCGCCGAAAGTTTGGAGAGGCTGCTATGAACTGGATATTCTTTGCTACATTTTAAACAAGCCGTTCATGAGTATATAGGGAAAGAGATAAGTGTATAGTGCGACGTTCTCCTTTCACTGCAACGGCGCGGCAAGGATATGTGGTAGAAGCCGCCACCGCTACACACCAGTAATAAGTGGATAAATTTGTTCTCCTGAAGCCGAACCTCATAGCCATGGACGTGAATTTCAGGCTAGGGATCGCATTAATACTGATCGCACTGTGTCAGGAAGCGACCTTGTTGGAATTGCACGCTCAGAACAGTAATGGCAACAGCAGTCCCCACAAAGCCGCTCGTAGCACGCTGTTCGATAATGGACTTACACGTTCATTGAAACATATTTACGGTATTTGTGGTGATCGAGACGATCTCTTTTGGTGCTTCAAGGTGCAGGCAGCACGCATGTTGGGTCGTGCGTTGAAAGTGCACAACATAAATATCTTGGAGGGAGTCACCATTGTCAAGAAGGTGGAAAATGAGACACGGACAGGCCGTGCGAGCGCAAATGCCGATTTAATTCTGAATAATCGCGATTTGGAAAATCTGTCGATGAAAAGCTTGGATGCGCTGTTACTGGAACGTTTTATGCGCTTTGTTGACAGTCGACAGCTGCAGGTGAATTTACCGCGCCTACTTAATTTCGGACAGCGTAATGGGCAAGATTTCTTTGGCACGGCAATGGGTTACTTCCAAAAATTTTCTTTGGGTGACGTGGAAGCTGACAATGCTGTAGATGAGGGACGTAAAAAAAAGGGCGACGATAAGAAGTATTTGGGTCCATTTATTGCGGCTGTAATGCTAAAGACGGCCATACTGAAGATGGCCTACCACTCTATTGCAATTATTGCAGGCAAGGCACTGATCGTGGGCAAAATTGCGCTCATAATCAGCGCCATAATTGGACTCAAGAAATTGGTTTCGGCGGAGGGTGGTGAAAAAACCACTTACGAAATAGTGAAACACCCACAAGTACAGCACAGCCAAACCTATTCATCAAGTCATGCGGGCGAGTACGAGGCTGGGCATGAAAGTGGCTCTTACCATCGCAGCATCGATGACGAGATGATGATGCAGGATAAGGCTTACAACGCTTGGGTGCCGTCGCGTGTGCATTCATAAGAACGCTAAATTATATCAATGTATACAGTGCGGTTATATATTGGAGTGTACATCGAAGCGGCGTTGTTGAAAAGAGTCGTCGTTGTCGCAGTTAAGCGATCTTACGTCAAACCAAAGCTGATCACCAAAAAGTAGGAAATATATGGAATATTGAAACTGACAATGAAACTTAGGTAAATTATTCACGTTTAGTAAGGCACTCTGGTGTTATTTACATTTTTATTTATATACATATATGTATTTATATCGTTGTTAAACCTAATGCTTAATATGTCTAGTTGTGTTGTATGTATTTTTAGCCAAGTAAGCTCTAGTCTGTAAGCTTATCGACGTAATAAAGAAAACATTCGCTTCCCATTTTTAAGATTTTTCATTTTCTACTTTGCTACACACTTATATCAATATGTTTGTCATAATGAACATTTTCACTTAATAATCTCAATTAACTCTAAAGAAATCCAGCTTGCGCCTGTCTACGTCTATAACCATCATCTATGTCTTCATTAGCTGCTTCGTTGATTTCATTGACGTAATAGCGGTGATCTTGATGACTAGTGGAAGCTTTTGGTGGAGGAGGTGGCGTAGGCGAGTGATGATAAGCTTTGACAGGCTGTAGCCCTTCGCTGATTATTTCTGTCACAGGATAAATATGTGGCATGCGACGATGCCATCCTTCATCGTGCTCATATCCGCCGTGACCACCTCCGCTGCCATGTCCTTGGCCGGTTACAACAATACGCTCCGTGCTAACGCTACTTCCAGTCGATCCCTTTTTGAGACTGCCCTAAAAAAACAAGTTTCAATGTTGCTTATGCAAATGACCGTTAAATTAAAGGATTAATTCTAATATGCTTATGAATTGGATTAATTTAACGGAGGTCAATTGTTGATGGTGCACCGGAAGTGTTTTGTAATAATAGATATTTAATTCGGTGGATATTGCCAAAATTAGCCAAATTTAAGACTTGAGTTAACTAATTTACATTTTTTTTCCTCTTTTTAAGAAATGTTGCCTTCTGTTGCTGGCGTAGCTAATAATTTTAGATTATTTAAAGGCCATCTGAATGAACTTCATGCCCAGTTCTACAACTCAAGAATATTTTTTCGAACTAGTTGTGATTGACATTCATCGTCACCGTGCCAGCTTAAATAAAAATGAATCAGTGACTGACAAAATTCTAATGACCTATGTATCTCTTGGGGTTTGTGAAATAATTCAAAATACTTAGTATTCTGTAAAGATTTCTACGGATATTATATATGTACATGCCGTTAGGCGTAGTTGTTTGCCCTTCTGTGGGTTTTTTAAGACATTTTAAAATAGCAAATTATCTTTATACTCGGTTCTGTCTGTAGTTGCTAAAATATTCCCGTAGTTACTCTTGTCGGTGGTGAAAAAATATCAATTTCAATAAAAAAGTTGTGTTACTGTCCTGATTTCAAGAGCTTTTATTAAAAAACCTCACGGAATTTCGGATGAAAAAGTCTTAGGGCTTTCTTTAGGGCTTGGCTTTCTTAGTAAGACAATGCTGGTGCATACATTTCAGCTGGGAAATACTTGAAACTCAATATGAACGATGCTTAATAAAATATTTGAACTTGTTATAAAAATACCTAAATCCTAAAGAGCTGTTATTAGAATCATACTAAAGCTTTTTACAAATCTTTGTGCCGCAGATTGAATTACATTTCTGTCACTACAATTTTCCGAAACCCGAAAGGATTTCTCTACCAAGACTTAATTTTCGATTAAAATTTTGTACTGGAAAATAGAAAATAGGAAATAAAGAGATGGATATATAGGACTAAAATTACTGCTGACCGATTAACCGAATTTAATGAAATAATTTAGTAACGAAATTATAAATTGTTAAGCTGCGAACAAAAGGTAAAGATAATTAAAGCAATACCAATAGCTGAATTCAAATTAGGCTTTCTAAATAGTTGGGTTGTAAAGTTTTATAGTTTACGTTAGTTAATTGTTTAATTTTATAGGAACTATTTCTTTCGAAAAAAGAAAGGAAAGCCGCTTAGATGACCTTATGTGTGTATGTATGTATGGAATTGTGTGTTTACTCACGAGTACGGAAACGAGCAGTGCTATTTTCGCCATAACGAAGGCGGCGCCCGCGATCAGGATCACTTTGCCGAGGAACATTTGCGCGACCATAGCTATCATCGCCATTCCACCCATCATTGCCATATTTTTGTCTTTGCCCTTCTTCTTGCGTCCTTTAAGTGAATTGTAATTATGTGAAAGTCCTTCTTTAATTACTGGCTTTTTCTTATGATTGTCCTTGTCTTTGTGTTTATCTTTGTCTTTGTATTTGTCTTTCTTCGTTTTGTTCTTGTCTTTATTTTTGTGCTTGTTCTTTTCTTTCTTCTTTTTGTCTTTATCTTTATATTTGTTTTTCTTGTGCTTATTTTTATCTTTAGTTACCTTTTTCTTTTTTGTTTTCTTATGTTTGTCTTTCTTTTTCTTCTTGCTGTCTTTGTCTTTGTTCTTGTCCAGTTCAATTTTGTCTTTGTCATTTTGCAAGAATATTGTGTCGTCACTACTGCTAATACTGAATGTTTCTAATTTATCGTCTACTAGACCATTAAATAGTCGATGCGTACCTTCATCCCCTTGCGCCGCCTCCGTTTCGGCCAACGTTTCAGCCGGCGCAATATTCTGCAATGCCAGCCCATCGATTGCATCCGAGATTCCAGCGCCAATTTTTTTCAGTGTTCCAACGGAGGTTGGCAACTGCAAGCGAATTGAACGCGTTTTAGCTAGTTGCAACAAACCCGCTGCAATCCCACTCTCCTTATGCTGGCTGTCACCTTCTGCTTGGAGTGAGCGTTGTCGAGGTGCCTGATTTTTCGAAAAATTTAGCTGTTCTTCACTTTTATTGCCTGTCAACTTCTCGACGAAAATGTAATCCCCCCATTGCCATGTGCTGTTGTCCTGAGCGACGGCATCGACGAATCTCAGCAATTGATTCTCCAAACATGGCCACTGTTCCGTTGCAGCCAAGCACTGTGTGACCGAGCGGCCAACAGCACGCAGTGTCATCAACTCAACTATGTCACTCACATTATTGGCTGTCCTTCTTGGTATTGTTATGGCCACGGTATTCGGGCAGCATTTGAAAAGGATCAAAAATTGCAAAACAAGCCCTGCCATACACAAACACTGACGGCCACGCGTTACCGCAGACATTTTCGTCAACTGCAAATTTTATTTCGTAAAACCAATTTATTTCTTGCACTTTAAAGGTAAATTTCGTTCTACGCACTATGACCTTTTCTCGTTGGTTTCACCTCAACAGCGGGACACAACCGAAACCGACACCTTTATTCAAATACTAAAATGTTTTCTCTTAATTTGTCTGCATTTATAGGAATTCTATGGGTGGGTGCACACAACTTTTTCCGTCGGCCCCATGGTTGTTGTTAATAGCAACCACTTAAGTAAAAACCTATAAAAACGCAGAAGAAATACTTTGGTAATACAAATATGAAAATGGGAAATTAAAAAAACACCTCAATGTAATTGACTTTGAGAAAAAGTTGTGTATATTTTTAGAACAGACAGACGGCACGAGCCACAAAAGGTAAAAACGATTTACTTGGGTTAATATGGTGCATCCAGTAAAACAAGCTTTTTGTCTTTCTGTAAAATTCTGCTCTCCTTATGCAAAGCACTGTAATTAGTGTGTTTGTCAAAGCGGTAAAATGAAAAACGAAATTAGAAATTGATTGCCATCTAATCAGTGATGATACAGCTTAGCTTTTGTGCTGCGACTTTGTCTGTTTTGTAGCGCCATACAAACAGTACTGTTAGGCGATACTGTGACACACATATTATTCCAAATAAGAGAATAAGTAAATTAGACTATGATAGAGTTGTATAAGTAGTGGCTCGATTATTTTTGTTTCAATTTGTAATTTAATAGACATTTCAGTACAGCTAAGCCATTTCATTCATCGCAATGACATACTCGTGAATAAAGAGTTAAGCGAACTTACGTCACTATTATTTAGCAAAAGATATATTTTTACACATTGAACAGGGAATATTAGGTTTGCGATGTTAGTTGCGCCGAAAAGGAAACTATGTATATGATTAAGTGATCAGCGTGACCCCCTAAATCCATGTAGCCATGTCCATCAGTGTGTCGGTCTATTCGTCTGTATATAGTATACGCGAACTAGTCCTTCAGTTTTTGATATATATAGTAGACCTGAAATACGTCCTTTTCTCATCAAGCAGTTGCTAATTTGTCGGAACTGCCGATATCGGACTACTGTAGTATACAACTGTGAAACAAAGTGAACGATCTGAAGTCTTTATATGGAAAACATTTGTATTTCACAAGGTATGGTATCTTCATAAAATTTGTTATAGTTTACAATCGAAGGCATTTCTCTAATCTCCGAAGAAAATATTTAGATCGAATCTCCTTCTTCTTCTTCGATTACTTTTAGAGCCGCTGTCTTTTAATTCGCTAAACTATGTTAATGACGTCGTATATGCGGTATTCGCCGTGGCAAATGCGCAAAGGACTATCTATCTAGTATCTATGCCTCTGCACCATATAGCAGGACGGGATAATGAGTGACTTATAGAGTTTTGTTTTAGTTCGTCGAGATAGGATTTTGTTTCTCAATTGTCCACCTGTATTTAGTCCGAAGTAGCACCTGTTGGCAGGAATTAATCTGCGTTGGATTTCGAGGCTAACGTTGTTGGCGCTAATGCTGTTTCCAAGATAGACGAAACTATGTACCTACGCCTTCGAAGTTATGAGTGCCAACAGTGACTTGGAAGTCTAGTCGCGAGTGCGACGACTGTTTGTTTGATGACAGGAGATATTTCGTCTTGCCCTCGTTCACCACCAGACCCATTTATTTAACTTTCGTATCTATTCCGGAGAAAACAGAACTAACGGTACTGTTGTTAATGCCAATGATATCAGCTTCTGCAGTTCGAGTCTTTTCTCCAAGATTAGACTGAAGAACTCACACGAAAGGAAGTCGTCTTGTCTGAAACCTCTCTTAGTATCTGGAAACTTCCTTTCCGATCCTGATGGACTTTTGGTGTTGCTCAACGTTAGTTTACAGAGTCGTATTAGTTATGCGGGGATACCAAATAAAGCCAAACTAAAAAGGTCCAATCAGTTTGTTGATACACAATACGCTCGATAGAACCTTATATACGATGTTTAGGAGTCTTATCCTACGGTATTTGGCGCAGATTGTAGGGTCTCTCTTTTTGTGGATTGGGCATAGCACACTAAAATACCAATCGTCGGGCATGATTTCGTCCGACCATATTTTACCTGCTCCTCATTAGTCCTTCGCCGTTTGAATAGCTCGGCCAGCAATCCACTGCAATCTATCGCTGCTTTGTTGTTCTTCAGATTGAAACTATTATACTCTGTTGCAAGAGTACAGAAATGTATAAACCACATTTGAATAAAAGTAAGAGATGACCCGGATAATTTCAAATATTTGAATAATTTTTTCAGAACTGGTTTGAATCTGCATTTGGTCTTTTTAGTTAGTATGTTTGACTGTTGGGTCTTGAAAAACCAAATATATATTTTCTACTTGGTTTCGTTAAACATTTTGACATTTCGTAAATACCAAACGTAAGATAATTAATAAATACTGACGACTAAATTTTACATGACAAATGGATTAAAGTGACGTTTCATTGCAAAGGGTGTTCATCCGTGTCTAAATCGTTTATTACACGGTGGGTCCGATACTTAGTATTTACCCTCACCATCCGATACTGTAGAATTAATTAAGAATTGTGTGGTCTCGTAGTGTCAAATTGAGCCAAACTCAAAGCTCATTAGAAGTCAGCTGAAAGGGAGAGCTGATGTGGATATAAATATTACCGATTTATTCTAAAAAACCTTTAATTAGGTATCGACAACCATCTTTACAAAATCTGCCTTTTAATTACGTAAAACTATACCTTAATAATGGTAATAACAAGTATATATAGTAAAATAATTTACTTAACTAAAACTTAAATTGTCAAACATTTGCAAACGCAGTTTTGTAAATATGTTGCGCATGAGAGCAAAAGAACATTTGTTCACACCCTCAAATCAACGACTTTCCAACCATTACGTTCCTGATTCGTTGTCTTGAAATCAGCAATTTTTACCTCACCTTCGTCGTCATCATAAGCACTGGGACCGAGTTTTCCGTTCGTTGACCGCAATTTTCCGCTTCTATTATGTATCATGGCCACTTGCTTCTCATAGTCGTAAAATCGGTCAGGAGCCGGCGTTGTTGCTGTTACGGTAGCCCGTGATGCATATTCACGTGGCTTCTCGAAGTTTACTTTACGATCGTTGCGTTTATATGGTGGATGGTGATGAAGTTCATCGTTTTCATAGTGTTGATTGAAAACACCTGCTTTGCCGGGTAAGTAGCCATCGCCACCTCCATATGCATGAGCGAGAGGGTTGAAGGGAGGGGGTCCCAGCGGAAGACCACCGCCACCTCCGCCGAAAAGTCCAAAGCCACCAAATCCACCTGCACCAGCGCCAGCACTGAGTGCAGTTAAAGCTCCACCAACGCCTAAAAAGCTGCTTAGATAAATGGCGAACTTAGCCAAGAAAAGCGACTTCTTCAGCAGCAAGCAGATACCGGCGAACACAAGCGGCACCAGTGCGACCAAGTTGAATTTAAATCCAAGTAAAAATGGTAGTAAGTATTGTTTCGTTAAGAGTCGAGCTTTTGTTTGTTTGGAGGGAGTATGAAGTAAAAACACTGGTCAGTGATTTATAGCGCATTCGAAAGTTCAATTTACCTGTTGATGGCTCTTCATAGCCGAAGTTTCGCTCAACAGTAGATGGATCGAGCACAAACTGCGCCACACTATTCGTATCGGCAGTGGGCCCAATCTTGAACATTAATCCCGGGTATATTGCATCCATATGCCATTCAAGCCCACGTTGACCCATTACGGCACCGGCATTTTCCAATATTCCTCTACAATGTTAAAAACAATCAAGTACTGGTCGTAATTGAAATTAAATAATATTAAATAAATTGCTTCTTCACGAACTTCTTTTATTTATGTGTTTTCCAATAACACGTTGGGCAGAGAGTATTAGCTCTGTTACCTCACAAACATTGAGTGTTATACCTCAGTCACCAGAAAAGTTTACAATTCAACAACGCCCGTTTCAGAAATTATCCTTTTTTAAATGTCATCAACTTATTTACATTTGCAATAGGTAGTCGCACATCAATAAAAATAAAGTAATATAGCTTTGCCAGTTCTAATATCCATCTCTTTCCCAATAGCATAAAATAATTTACAAGATATAGAGTGACATAAAAGTCTGTAGATTATCTTCCTTCATAGATCATTCTGAATTTTGTTGGATTTATGTTTATAAATATATGTAAATATTTATAGCTCATCCAAGAAGGTAAGAAAACTAGTCACGCGATTTGAGAAATAAGATCTAATGCTGAACATCTCTAATACACGCTTATTTAAATTTATATTTAAGAAGTGGCACAATATATCTGTCTAACAATTGTTGGTGTTCGTGGCGAATATAATTGATAAGAACTTTGCCTAGCCTAATTGGAAATGCTCTGGTGCAAATGAATATTTCAAATATGACAAAGATATTACGGCTAGATGGATCATGAAAACTGTATTCAGATATATAGTATTATGCTACGAGCTTAGGTTTGTAGGATTTAAAAAATAATCAGAACGCAACTTTGTTATACCGTAAATACAAACGATTCCTTACAAGAAATTTTTTCCGATCGCAGCTATATGATATAGTTATCCGACAATAATCTATGCTACACTTGCTTTTTTGTATAATTAGTAAAACCAGAAAGCAGAAAGTTTGATTTCATCTTCTTTCTCACAGATTTAATTGTCAAATGTGATCTTTTTTGAGGGCTCTTGATTTATTTCATTTCTTAATAAGCTTTTATGGAAATTTATTTGACTTTATTCAAATCCTATTTCACGTTGCCCACGAGTAAATTGTAATATGAAATTGTTTATTCACCTAAAATCCACAGGGTCTGTGTCCAAAAAATTTACTAAAGAACGCGCCGAAATTTTATCGTCCTTCGTAGAAACTAAATCCCTAAATAGTGTGTAATTGTCCTGTTCATCGAAGTGCTGCAGGAAATTGAGGGCTGTGCGACCGATGCACTCGCGCAAACTTGGATGCTGCGACTGTCGCATGCAGTAACGGAATTGATCGAGTTCGCGTGATGACGGGTCCACATTAGTGACAGCTTGAACGAAAGTTATGCACACAAAGAAAGTTAGTGTTACGAAAACTCCACGCGAGGATGACATTTTACGATGTTGAAATATGAACCGTTCACTTTTTCGGCAGATTTAATTCCCGGCGGTGTAGGCGTTTGAAGAATAGGCGTTCAACTGAAATGGCCAGCTTGTTTGTTACACAGATTTATAGCATAGCCAATGCGGATTACATCGTTGGTGTTGTAAAAAGTTTATTGCTATGCACTCTGATTCTCAGGTAGACTCGCCAATGCGACCACCACATCCAAAATGAGTATACATGGGTATGTACATATGTATATGCTGAGCATATGCCTTTTGACCGAAAAATCACCGTTGTACGTAATTCGCTAGGGTCGTCTGCACAAAAACCGACACACATGGAGTTCGCAAAAACAGACCGGTGCTTTGAATTTTCGCACATTAAAGACTTAATAGCTTCAAAGCCGAATTTTAGGAAAAAGACGAAAACAAACAAAGAAAAAGTCAGCTGCGGAAACTGTCATTGAGTGTATGTGTCGGCGTCGTTAGCGACCGGCTTACCGGTCGTTGCTTGCCATGTTTCGTAGGCGCCAAACGCTGCGTGCTGCACCCATTGCCATGGTCAGTGCACGCCGCTGGCGTCTAAATGAGCTCACATTAAATCTCGTTGGTAGATTTTCGGATTTTCCGATTTTCGCAGTTTTCGCCCGTGTCCGCTCCATTATGTAAGCGCGTTTTATTAGGGGCATACTCGTATGCATGAAATAATGTGTTTAGTGTGTTACTCGTTTCGTCGGCCGATCTGTTATGCATTCAGCGCAGATTTTAACCTAATGATAAATGAAAATGGCCAAAGTTATGAAATTTGCACATCTGTTAGCGATGTGTGACTTTAAAAAATGCAAAAGTGATTGTCTGAATATACTCGTACACAGTTAGTTGCAACTATGTGGTGAAGAGTGGTGGGAAAACGGCGTTGATATTTGGGGCGTAGAAATTTTGTTTCTTGGCTTAGTTTACATTGTGTTCGTCTCCTTTCCGCATGTTTGGGAATCTGCTGACATATTGAAATAGTTTAAATTGACTTTTGTGCACAGAAGCATGATCATATAGAAATGTAATATGTAAACACGGACATATAAAGGTGCTGATATAATATTATATTGATGCGATAAAAGCATAAAAACTCTTCATAATTATAAAACCAAGAACATCGGTTGTTATTATAACCATTTGCAAATAAACAACAATAAACGTCTACCGCGGAGCAAAACCAGGGTTCAATTTAAAGTTTTGAATGACAGCCAATTGAGAGTGCGAGAGATAGCTAAGGCGGTGCTCTAATGTGCCGAATTACTGAAAAAAGAACTCTCTCATCATGACAACCCATCGTCTATGAACTAGTGTCCCATCCATTCTCCATCTTTGGCTCCGGTCATCATGTCATCAAATATTGGTAAAAGTGGCCTGCTAAGCAGAATTTGAGGAAAATAGTGTGACGACACGAAGGTGGAGCCTTCGGAAAAGGCGTTTTTGATACAGGCTAAATGCGTAGAAAATTACTGGGCCAAGGGTATTTTTTTATTTTGTGTTTTTGAGGAAAACTAATTATTGGACCAACAAAAATTGTGTGTATTGCACTTCTGCTAGGGTCTTTTCAAATTCTTCAAGCCATAGAAAAAGTAATTTTTTATCTTGGATAGCTCTTCCTTGGATGAAATTTTTATCTTCTCCATCGTAGCATAGCGACGTCTTTTCAGGTTCCTCTTCGGTTTTGTGAACAAAAAGAGTTACGAGGGGTGGGCTGTGTTGGTTTTGGACAAACATTCGCGCACAAGCAACGATGCGTGAGCAGAGGCGTTATCATGATGCAAAGCCAATATTTGTTCCTGGCTTTTCTGGCGGATTGAAAATGTTAGAAAACCTTCACATTTGATCTAACTTGGCGCATTATTTCTGTATTTGCTAATGAGGATTGATGTTTGAGTTTTGGTTTCACGTCATAACCATAAACCCATGATTCATTATCAGTTATGACCCTCTGGAGCACAAATTTCGCGCGACCCGACTCATACACCTCATTAATGTTTTCGGCTTTTCTTGACGTGGCGTCCGTGCTCTTCGTCGTTCGTATAAACACTGCTTTTGTCCAAAATAGCTTCAGCACATGTCTCAGTCCTCATTCGGAATGCCTCCGCGCACTTAATTTTGTTTTTTACACAAAATTTCATAAAGATTATTTGAACTAGTTTTTGGAAACAGCAAAAATCGAGAACGAACCAAAACGCGTCCAAGAAAAACAACTTTAAAAAATTTACTAAACATTCAAAAAGACCTACCTTGTCAGCATAGAATCGGCTAGAAGTATTAATTTCTGCGAGTTTTGTCTTGAACCTTCAGGTCCATTGGCTACTCTAAAGGTATAGTTAGAGATAATTATAGAAAATTTTAATTTAAAAACTTTGACAAGATAATATTCACACGAAAATGCCACTTGCGAAATTAAGTTATAACTTGTATGCTCTCGCAACATATTGCGACAGAGACTATAATTGCTGTGTTCACCCAACCGTAGTTTGTATCACATAAAACTAATTGAGTTATAATAGGATGATGAGGAGAGTTGGAATCCGAGTGACATCCGTCCGTCTGTTCATGCAAGCTGTAACTTTATTAAAAATTTAAATTAACATATCTTCATGGGCGTGGCACCGCCCGTAACTTTAGGTGTAATCCTTTATTTCAGAAACATGTTGGCCGATTTCAACCAACTTTTGCACGTGAGGTTGCCCAAATATTCTTATTATAAAGTATGGCAAATGGGCGAAATCGAAATACAGGCTTTTACGTGACGAGTGATATATTCACGGATAATCGTTACATCCCCCCTGACAACCATGATACCTACTTGACATATAAAAATTTTGAAATTTCATCTGATTTTCTTACTTAACTATCTACAAATTAAACCTCAATTAAGTTGTCAGAATAAAATTTTGTCCAAATAATGTGCTCAAATCATTGCATCTATCGGCTAAAACTTTTGAAATCGGACTATAACTTTTCAAAGACCCACAAATTTATCGGTCCATCTCTGAGGTTTAGATGTGAATTTTTATGAAAATATTTTTGTTGTGCTTGTTCAAATATCATTGCGCATGCTTACTTATCAGCAAAGCCGAAATTCTACCAAATATAAATGTCTATGTATGTATTGATATACATACAGTTATGTGAAAAATAATAAGGACAGGGATGCAAAAGCCCAAAACTTCAAAATATTCCTAGTATGCCATGAAAAATGCGGCCAGTTAACGGTATATTTTTTTCACTCATTATTTACATAAACAAATTCCGTTAGACAAACGCAAAGTATTTGCACACATTTTGGATCTAGTCATTCTGTGTTTAACATATTCAGTATTCGGTTGTGCGATTTAATGAGGACAGCGTGTCGTTTTAATACAATATCGAATTTTCTTTTATTAAAACGTGTTTATTTGCAGAGATAAGGTAAGAATAATATTTTCAGTTTTAATATCAATCATTTAGAACCAGATTTTTTTCTTTATTGAATAGATATGGGGAAGGGTAAGCACTGCGATCCGAAATCTCTAGAACATATTAAAAACTTGGTGAAACAGGGGAATTCGTACAGAAAAGTTGCGAATTTACTTAATATTTCAAAAACAATGGTTGAAAAAGCAGTTAAGTGGATTCTCAAGATTGAAACACGCGGCAGGAAGCCTAAAATAACTCTGTCCACCAAAAAAAGGATAATTCATTGTGTTAAAAAGAATCCATTTTTCTCATCCAAACAAATTAAATGTGATTTGAATATTGATGTTGACCCGTCAACTATCCGCAAAGTGGTCATTAAGGAAAATCTCAAGTCCCGAAGTCCTAGAAAAGTGCCTATGTTATCGGAAAAGAACGTGCAACAAAGACTAAAGTTTGCTGAAGAACATGTGCTTTGGTCTAAGGAGAAATGACGTAATATTCTTTGGTCTGACGAAACAAAAATAAATTTGTTTAATTCTGATCGAGGTATTCATCATGTTAGAAGACCACCAAACGCAGCTTACAATCCTAAATGTACCATAAAAACCGTTAAACATGGTGGCGGAAACATTATGGTCTGGGGATCGTTATTATACAACGGTATGGGGCCACTCCATCGCATACAGGGTATTATGAAGGCAACCGATTATGTAGAAATTCTTCAAGAATGTATGCTACAGTACGCTGAAGATAATATGCCCCTAAGGTGGATATTTCAGCAAGATAATGACCCCAAACACACAGCTAAGTGTACAAAAGAGTGGTTTAGGGTCAATAACATTGATGTAATGGAGTGGCCTCCGCAGTCCCCGGATCTAAATCCGATAGAAAATTTGTGGAATACAATGAAAGCGTCAATAAGAGGAAAGTGCCCAAGTAACAGCGACGAGCTTTGGCAACTTATTCAGGATTCCTGGAACGCAATCCCGGTTTCCGTCTGCCGCAATCTAGTTGATTCCATGCCGAAGCGGTGTCGATCAGTTTTAAACACCAAAGGATTTTCAACAAAATATTAAACAATTTAGAAATGTATTTAAACACAATTGAATGAAAACTATTTCCTTTTTCTTATTTAATATTGTTGTTTTTTTAGTTAAACTAGAAGTGTCCTTATTTTTTTTCACATGATAATATCTCAGATTATAAGAAAAATGAAAATAAAATAAAATAATTTGCCATATCTAGGTAAAACTATACAAAAAACCTTTTTCCAATTTGTTTACAATAATTTAGCTTGGTTCACTGCTTTTAATTCCCTCCCATTTTTTGATCCACGTAAACTTCATTCACCGCAGGCCACTGTCCTTATTATTTTTCACATAACTGTATGTACATACAAATAATAACAAAAATGCATGGGTAAAGACACAAGTCATAAATTTACAGATGTGATAACATTAAACACACACTCACATGTATTAAATTGTACACTTGAAAACAACCCCATGTCAAGCAGGAATAAACAATATGCTGCAATACATACAAACATACACATATATGTATTTAGTTATTGAAGATAGTTTTAAAATTTGTATATAAGCAAGGAAAATATCAAAATAAAATCAGATTTGAAATACAATCTCAGCAGAAAACATTCTTTCATTTTATATCTTTTACTTCCCCTCACCCGTGGTAAGGGGTAAAAGAAAATAAAAGGAAATATAAGTAAAATAGCAGCGGCTATCACTTATTGCCTCCCACCCGAGATAAGCGCTGCAATAACTTTTACTTAACAGTGCTATTGTGCCTTTATGTATGTATGTATGTTCCTAGTACAAATGTTTACGAACTTGCGATTGACTTTATATCGCATTTACATATGTGTCAATATGTAAGTAATCTTAAAGAAATTCAGTAAAAATCGTTCTCTCTAGTACTAGCGTATTCTCTTGCCTAAAATTAATAGAATCAGGTCAATACTTCTCCTAACCCCCATATAGCTAATATCTGGATTTTCATACATTAGCTTGAATTAATGCCTTATATATTGATCAATCTCTGAGCTTTCTTAATTTGCAATTTGCGAGGATATAAAAAGGTTCCGCTACACCCGAACTTGACCCCTCCTTACTTGTTTAACTTTTCTTTATTTTAGGGCTTTGTTAACAAATATTAAATAAATAATTTTTATGTTTTTAATATTCATGCAAGCAAGAACTCTACAAGTGTTTTTGTTCCAAAATGTGTGTTTGTAATGTAAATATATACAAACTTATTTCGTTGATGTTATATACTTATCTTAGAGCGGATATACTATACAACACAGTGGTAATATCTTTCACAACTGTTTAGTCTAGTCACTAATTTACTTTTCAAGTCACGACTGATCATTTAGTAAATGACCATTACTTCAACTCTTTGCAACCGCTTCATTTCAAAAACAAACATTAAGGTAATTTGATCAGATTAATGTTTAACTTGCTACTTGACCTTGTACCTTCCACAATTCTTTATGTAATTACCCAAACCGAAACTGCTTATTTGTGGTTGTAACTGTAATATTCATTGAATGTAAGCGTGTATGTTTTACCCCAACTCACCGCTCTCATTAAAAGTGTGTACTCACAAACGCCCTCAAAGCAACAATTTAGCGTTTGCTTCCAATTCTCCGTCGTCGTTATCTAGAATATTAGCATGTGACCTGTTAATGTTGCTGCATTTTATATAATTGGGTCATACCGTTTTCACCTTCCATCTTTTATGGCGGTGTTTATACTCCGCAGATGACAAATTGAGGAATATATGTATATACATATGTTTATGTGGGTGTATAAGTATATTGAAATTTATCACCCAAACGTAATCAAAATTCTTCTCCATTTGGAGTGCAGGCGGGTGTAAAGACATATACGATTGTTTCTATGGTGTCTCTGTGATTTTATGCTTTAAAATGCGGAGTAATTGACTTTCCCTCGCTTTAATATTATATTATTTATAATGGGATACTGAAAATCGGATTTGAGGAGTATTTGCCGAAAGAGAAAAATTGCAGTGTAAATACCTGAGTGTAAATAAAATTGATAGTTTTAAGAGTTTAAGACCATCGGATTAGGATAATAAAATATTTATTGTAATGAGAACTGCAATTTACGTAAGTTTTGCGTTTGCTTTATTTATAAGAATAATACTATTGGAAGAGCCCTTTTAGCAATTTGATGTGGCGAAACTCATAAGATAACATGACAAAAGTTCGGGATTTCGGAATCGTAGACTGAGGAGACGGTATGCAATTCAAAAGACAGCGTGGGACATATTTTGTGTGAATTTTTTCTATATAATTGTCAAGTGGATAGTTGTTGCGTTTGTTTTGACCGGGCATCAAGCACAGCCTAGAGACCACTTCACAGAAGTAATTGATGCTGTTTTAGTGTACTTTTAAAGAGTTTCACAAGGTGTGATCTAAACCAGCTACCTAAAAAAGTTCTGTCGAATATTGGTTTGATTACACTTCAGCCTAAGTTTGTCAGATTAAACTTCAAACTTCTGCCCGCCCATCCGCATGTTTTAAAATCTGGAGAAATGCGAACTCTTTTTAATTCGAAACTTAACAATGTCGCTGTTAAGAATATTTTTTTAAGGAAATAACAAAAGCTTGCCCATTTTTGTAGTCTGCCTATTATACACGCCTGTACATGCAAGCGGCACTTTGCAATGGCATGTGAATATTGAAAGCAAGAAAAGTATTGCATACTTTTAGGCAATACATTCAAGCTCACACAAAATATTGTGGCGTTGATGAACTGTAATTACAGAAGCTGCATGTCAAAGTCATAAAATCCAAGGCAGTACTTGCAATACAATAGAACAATAAATGAATGTAAATAAGCTCTTTCAGTTGATTTACAGTTGTTAACGTAAATTTTATACTCTTTCAACATGTTGCTACAGAGTTTAATAGTTCACCTAACGGTTGTATGTATCACCTAAAACTAATCGACAAACATATAGGATTACACATATATAAGTGGTCAGATTGACGAGACGAGCTGAAAACTGGGTGACTGTTTGTCCGTCCGTCCGTTCGTGCAAGCTCTCACTTGAGTAAAAATTAAGATATCGTGATGAAACTTGGTACATGTTCCTTAGCAAAAAAATAAGGCGGAGTTCGGACCATTGCCACGCCCCCAAAACACCATTATATAATATCATAACTAAGCACTAAATTAAGATAGATAACTGTAATTTGGCATAAGAGATGGCAGTAGCAAGGCTACCTGTGGGCTAAAAATTTTGAAAAAATGGGGCGCGACCCCTACCTCTATTTGGTTTAATGCACATATCCCCTAAGTCACTAAAACCACAATAACTTAAGTGACTCAGAATAAATTCGTTTGGCACCTTTATCGACACTGTAATAGTGAATAAAATCAGACGATACCCCCATCCACTTCCCATTTAACAATGCTGCTCAAAAATTAATAAAAGTGCGATAAATCACTAACTGAATGCTTCATACGAGCCGCGGTCAAAATTGGACGATAGGGCCCCGCCCAATTTTAGTTGAAATCCAATATGCGAAATCGGACTACAACCACGTCTACATCAATCTTTTACTTTCCTAAACACAAATCAAGGAGGAATTAATGCAACGGAACTTAAAACTTTGCCTCTAGAATAAGTCCAGAGTCAACGAACTTCCGGGTGACTTTATTCCATACGATTGGTGATTGTGAATATTGTTTTAGCATGTGACACGTTAATACTTTGTATGTGGTATTGGCAAAACTAGGAAATCGGTTCGATATTACTTCATAGATTGACTAACGTTTTCCTAACAAATCTTATGTAAAATATGGTGATGTATGTATGTATGAGTTATAAAAGGTAAATGTATATTTAAAATTGCTGTTATTTCGATTCTCTGGTTGACATTTTACATCTTAACCTATTTCCTTGGCTTTAATCCATGCAAGTTGTAAGAGTATAAAATGTTCGGTTGCACCCGAACTTAGCATTTCCTTACTTATTAGTACTTCCAAGTTTTTCTTTAATTTTGTTATTAAATAGTTTTGTATATTACATTTTTCAAACTTCAAACCCAAACTTTTAAGCACTTGATTGCATGAGTTCACTTCCATTTGCTTCTCTGTGAATATCTTCTTCTTAATTGGCGTAGACACCGCTAACGCGATTATAGCCCAGTTAACAACCGCGCGCCAGTCGTTTCTTCTTTTCGCTACGTGGCGCCAGTTGGATATTTCAAGCGAAGCCAGGTCCTTCTCCACTTGGTCCTTCCAACGGAGTGGAGGTCTTCCTCTTCCTCTGCTTCCCCCGGCGGGTACTGCGTCGAATACTTTCAGAGCTCGAGTGTTTTCGTCCATCCGGACATCATGACCTAGCCAGCGTAGCCGTTGTCTTTTAATTCGTTGAACTATGTCAATGTCATCGTATATCTCGTACAGCTCATCGTTCCATCGAATGCCATATTTGCCGTGGCCAACGCGCAAAGGACCATAAATCTTTCGCAGAATTTTTCTCTCGAAAACTCGCAACGTCGACTCATCCGTTGTTGACATCGTCCAAGCCTCTGCACCATATAGCAGGACGGGAATTATGAGTGACTTATAGAGTTTGGTTTTTGTCTGTCGGGAGAGGACTTTGCTTCTCAATTGCCTACTCAGTCCGAAGTAGCACCTGTTGGCAAGAGTTATCCTGCGTTGGATTTCTAGGCTGACATTGTTGGTGGTGTTTACGCTGGTTCCAAGATAGACGAAATTATCTACAACTTCAAAGTTAGTTCTCTGTGAATATATTATACTAAAAATGCTTATGTGTGTTTAAGTAGCCAGAATTGGGTAAATATGTAGAAAGCTTCCTAATGATGCTTCCAGGAAGCTTAATTTTATTTGCCTTTTTTATCTTTCTTACATTGTCTTTTCTAATATTGGTTTCTTTTTATAAGTTCTTGTAAAATAACGCCTCTCTATATACCGAACACAGAAAATATTAAATTGGCTAGAAAGTTTAGTACAGCCAGAAGGAAATATCAGAGACCCTTTATAATATTTATATATATACATAATTATACAACACACAAAGCATATGGAACTCTTAGAAGTTTGAATTGTAATTGAAAAACTTTTTGTCCTGTGATTTTTTTGTGATATTTTTTCTCTTCCTGCAATTATTTTTATTATAAGTAGGGATGTTTGAATATGCCTCCTTCTTTACTATGCTCTAACATGTTGTTACGTAGCATGTCAAACATTTTAAAGTTTGAAATAATTTTCTTGGCAATTCAAGTTTATTTAAATTACGACTATATTATACTATTATCTATAACTTTCATTTTGAGTTATCACAACTTAGCTAAACCCGCTGTGAAGGATTTCTTCATTACTGGCCTTCGCAATGCATTTACGGGAATGATACTGAACGTTCGTGGTCATAAACAAATTATTATCCAATTCTTTTTTTTTTATTAAAATAATCAATTTTATAACGACGAAGGAAAGATAGATTTCTTACTATCAAAGATAAACTTACTCCCGATTTTGAAAATTAGCAGTTAGCTTATGCTTTTCCTGCTGCACAGATGGCGGTAGCTAATGAGCGCACTGGGCAACGATGGTAGGGGGAGAAAAAAATCAGTTTTCCGTTTTTTTTAGCGTGAAGAACACATGCAAATTTTCAATTGTTTAACAAAAAATTATATAAAATATTATTATTTAAACAAATGGATCATATTTTTTATAATATAGCATGAAGACTTTTCTTTGACTTAACAAAATTTTATCGATTTATCTCCAGTAGTTTAGGAAAAAGTAATTTTACAATTTTCTCGTGCTTTAAATTTCAACATTCAATAACTTTAACAAAAAATAGAATTTTGACAAAATGTTCACACGGGGTATGCGTTCATCCCCTTCCTAATGAACTGCTAATATTCAAAATTGGTGATTTTGCGAAATTTTCATGCAACACTTGACGTGGTTTGACCCTAATACCTTCAACAAACCTAAAACTTAAAATTTTGGAAATTATATGGTAATGAAGTCAGAGTTATCTCAACTCAGCAAGCAATGGTTCGAATGGATCGGAAAGTTGTAATGAAAAGTGGGTAACAGGCTTGACCCAGTTTTTTACCAAATATCAAATTTTGAATGTACTAAATAATAATTAGTGAATGAAAAATATATAAATGTGAGTGTACTATGATGAAACAGTTCAGATCATTCAGTTTTTCTTTAAGGCTTTTCTGCTTTATCAGTTACCGTATTTGTGGACCTATGCTATAAAAATTAACTGCCATCTTTAGGTATAGCCTTTTTTAAACTCTTGCAATCTAGTGCTACAGAGTATAATATGTAAACTCGGCGAAAAAAAAACCCACGTACTCTACAGAGTGCTTTCATATAGCGCAAAACTTAGATTCATATTATCCTAAGGTAAACAATTTTCTTTGAGGGTCAATCACATTTATTTAGTTTATGTTTCAAGTATTTTTATATAAAAGACTTATAGTTTAACACTTGTTATAGTGAAAAATGTAAAAACACTCACATAACAAACCAAAGAAGTAAATTTTGTTATGAAAAATAATGTAATTTTTAAACAAGATATTTACATATTTTATGTTTTATATGATTTTTATTTAGGAATAGAATACATAGCGAATCAAAATAATATCTTTTGTATAATTTTTTTTTTATTATTTTGTAGAACACCCCCTCCTCCTAATAAAGTCGGCTACTTGTTTAGGCATGGATTGAAAAAAGCGTTTAAGATAATTTTTATTAATTTCTTCATTTCTCACAACTTCAATAATGTTTTCCATTTCTTTTAGACTCTTTGGACGCTTTTCTATCATTTATCATTTATCATTTTGCCCAAATAATGTCAACAGTTTTCAACTGGATTGCGATCTGGACTGTTTCCTGCCCACGTGAGAGACCCTATTCCATAATCTTTTTGTTTTGAAACCTGTAAGTGTTTGTAACAAATTATTGAAAAATCGATTTCAATATTTTTATGCTTTGGTTACCACTTTGGCTCTATGACAAGGGGCTGAAATATACTGAAAATAAACTTTTTGGACGTGTTCGAACAGCTGTTCAATAGTTGGCAAAACGCCTTCTCTCAAAATTCCAATTTATTTATATTTCGGCACACACAGATCTTTTTAGAATAATTAGCGGCCCAACACCAAACTTGGTTACAGCTCCCCACACCATTAAATAAGGCGAATGCGTTAGGGTGGCCCAAACACAGTTTTCCAAAAAACGCTCCCCTTTCCTACGACGCGCTGTAGCATTTCCGTCGGGTTCCCACAAATTAAATTTGGATTCATGGGAAAAAATAACATTTCCCCAATCTGATGTAGTCCAAGTTTTGTCCAATTTTGCCCACTCTAGTCGCTGTTTCTTCATTCGTGTAATGAGAAGTGGCTTTTTGGCTGGACGTCCCACTCGGAATCCAAAATTATTCAGGACGTTTTGCATAGAACGTGTAGTTATTTTTACCCCGGTGGTTTCGTGAACCGTTGCATTGATTGTTCCAGCATGTTGAAACCGATCACTAACTATCTTGACGAGGTTGTACTATTTTCGGACGTCCACTGCCGTTTTCGATCTATTCAATTAAAATACGTATAGTTTTTAATAATAATACGCATGCCCCAATCCCTTATGCCTATTTCACGAGTTATTGGACATTTGGATAATTTATTTTATATAAAGCTACGATTTCTGCTTTCTTTTCTGTTGGCACCACCATGTTCAACTTTACGTGTTTTCACAACTTACGTGAGCAGAGCTAACGGTTTTAGAAATAACGGTGAAATAATGTAGTCACATGACAAAACAGCCAAATAAGACAAGTAGTGAATTTTGAGCAAATAGTGACATTTGAAAATAGGAATATTAGAAAACTTTCGACTGCGTGGTTTTTTTTGCCGAGTGTAGTTTTGTTCATCTAACGGTTGTATGTATCACCTACTATTGTGATCAAATTGAAAGGTGAATTTTTTCCATTTCATCTCCTTCAAAGTAACCCCCTCCCGCTGCAATACACTTATGAATACTAATTTTCCAGTCATCATAGCACTTGGCAAAATCCTCCGTCGTGATCAGATCATAGCCTTCTCCGATTGATTTCGATTTAGCATAGATGTCACTAAGAGTACTAACAACTTACAGAATAAAAAAATTTACCCATCCGAGAAGTATAAATTAAAAACTCATCTTTCAATTTGATCATTGTAGTAAAACTAAGCTTGATAGATTTAGATTTATATACTTGTATCTATATACTTGTTACAAAAAACCTGAGGATGAGTTCGTAGATGCGCGTTCGTTACTTCTTTTCGCACTTTGTCGCCAATTCGAGATACCAAGTGCAGGCAGGTCCTTCTCCACCTAATCTCTCCAACGGCGGATACTGCAGCGAATACTTTCAGAGCTGAATTTTTTTTTATCCAAGCGGACGGAATGACCTAGCCAGAGTAGCCACTGTCTCTTAATTCGCTGAACTACAAGATGTGTTCCAAAGTAAAAAGGACTTATTGAATCTGCCGCTCCCTGGTGGCGTCATAATCTTGCCCTCGAAGGTTCGACGTCGAGAAGCTGAAATCACAACAGACAGCCGAACGATTTTCTACTCGGCTTGCACTCCTACTCTCTGAGAGTACTCGTCAACAACTCGGTATAAAGGAACTGTGGGTCGGCACTTCAAACTCCTTATGTACAGCTGCAGCCGAAATCATTGGTTTTCGGAAAGTGCAAAAGAACAGCTGGTACGACAAAGAGTGCCGTGTCGCAGCGGAGAGAAAACAGGTTGCTTACCACGCAACGTTACGATCAACCACAACACGTGCGGGATGGGATAGATACCGAGAGTTGAAGAGGGAAGCGGACGCATTTGCAAAAAGAAAAAGAAAGAGGCCGAAATGCGTGAGTATGAAAAGCTTGATAAGCTGGCCGACAGGGGTAATGCTCGAAAATTCTACGAAAAAATGCGGCGTCTTACAGAAGGTTTCAAGACCGGAGCATACTCTTGTATAACCCCCAAAGGAGATCTAGTCACTGATTCTCTAAGCATACTTAAAATATGGAGGGAACACTTCTCCAGCCTGCTGAATGGCTGTGAACGGACCACGCTAGGAGAAGGCGAACCCGATTCCCCAATCGATGAATATGGTCCGACGAAAGCATGCCCAACGATTGGAATTGAAGTGTGCTCTACCCAATCCATAAAAAGGGAGACCTTAGATTCTGCGCCAACTTCCGTGGGATAAGCCTGCTCAACGTCGCGTGTAAGGTTCTATCGAGCGTATTGTGTGAAAGACTAAATCCCACCGTCAACAAACTGATTTGACATTATCAGTGTGGCTTTAGACCTGGCAAATCAACAACCGACCAGATATTCACCATGCGCCAAATTTTTTAAAAGACCCGTGAAAGGAGAATCGACAAACACCACCTCGTCGTTGATTTCAAAGCTGCTTTCGACAGCACGAAAAGGAGCAGCCTTTATGCCGCGATATCTGAATTTGGTATCCCCGCAAAACTAATACGGCTATGTAAACTGACGTTGAGCAACACCCAAAGCTCCGTCAGGATCGGGAAGGACCTCTCCGAGCCGTTCGATACCAAACGAGGTTTCAGACAAGGCGACTCCCTATCGTGAGACTTCTTCAACCTGAGGCTGGAGAAAATAGTTCGAGCTGCAGAACTTAATCGAGCAGGTACAATCTTTTATAAAAGTGTACAGCTGCTGACGTATGCCGATTATATTGATATCATCGGCCTCAATACCCGAGCCGTTAGTTCTGCTTTCTCCAGACTGGACAAGGAAGCAAGGCAAATGGGTCTGGTAGTGAACGAGGGCAAGACGAAATATCTCCTATCATCAAACAAACAGTCATCGCACTCGCGACTTGGCTCTGCTTACTTTACTATACTCATAAAGAGTCACTGTTGACAGTCATAACTTTGAAGTCGTAGATAATTTCGTCTATCTACCTATAATCGCGTAAGCGGTGTCTACGCCAGTAAAGAAGAAGAAAGCCACACTGACAAGGTCCAATCAGTTTGTTGACGGTGGAATTTAATCTTTAACACAATACGCTCGATCGAACTTTATATGCGATGTTGAGGAGGCTTATCCCACGGTACAGTTGGCGCAAATTGTGGGGTCTCTATTTTTGTTGGTTGGGGAGAGTATACAATAATCGGGCATGCTTTCGTCCGGTATTTAAATAGCTCGGCTGGTAATCCATCGGCCTCGGCGATTTGTTGTTCTTTAAGCGGTTAATTGCTATTCGAACTCCTTCTAAGTCGGACAATGAAACATCTTTTTCATTGTCATTGATTGGGGAATTGGGTTCGCTATCTCCTTTGTGTTATGTTGCACCTCTGGGGTATGCACCGGTATTGAAACTTTCTCTGGTACGAAAGGAGCTTGAAATGCCGTTCCACAATTCCCTCATACCGAGTTGCTGATGAGTGCTCTCAGAGAGTATGAGTGCAAGTCAAATAGAAAATCGTCTGGTTGCTTGTTGTGATTGCATCCTCTAGCCGGCGAACCTTTCTTTTGTTTGTTGACGAGCTTTTTTTGCTGCAAAGAGGCGGGTGCGTATCTTGCCTGCAACAAGATAATGGTCAGAGTCAGTGTTAGGACTTCGGAGCGTACGCACTTCAAAAACACTGGAGATGTGTCCTACGTTTATCACAACATGATCGAACTGGTTGATGGCTTTTTGACTCGGATCATTAATCCGCATTAATTCAGGAGTTAGTGAAAATAACTCCCATTTAAAGCTCAAAATCTTATAGAGTTAGCTGCATTTTCGTTGGCTCCGGATTAACGCTGTTTTCTGTCAAGGCTTTTATGTAGCTGATGGTACTTTACTGTCATTTATCCTTGCAAGCTTCAAGAGTATGAAATTTTCGATTATACCCGAGCTTAGGCCTTCCTTAGTTGTTTTGTATTACGTCTGTTGCTTGAGTATTGGGTAGTGCGTTTGGATTGGTTGCAATGCCTTTTATTGCGTCAAACAAGAAAATAACAATCACTTACATGATGCTTTGGTTCATCTAAATCGGTGATATACATACAGTGCGCGAACTTTGGTTAGCCGCACATACTTTTTGGTGGTTTAACGTAAGAGTTAATGTCAAAAGTAACTGAATTTAGAATATTTTCAATACTTCTTTATTTGAAAAAAAGAAAATATTTTTACATTTCAAATGTATTACGGAAACAAAAAAGTTAAAATATTGAGAATACAACTTAACTCTACGCGAACTTTACTTAGCCGCATTACAAAAGATTATACAATAGAGAGGTTTTCACAAAAATTTAACAAATTTTCCGTTCTTAATATGAAGATGTACCCTTATTTTTATTAATTACTTGAAAAATTCGGTCTGGGACCGAATCAATTAACTTTTGCAGTATACCTCTGTCCAGATGCAGCCACGCCTGCAAATTTGCTGTTTTTAGCTCTTGCGCGGCTAAGTACTGGCGCCCATTTGCATACACAGCCCTTGCAATTATGCCCCAAACATTTTCAATGGGGTTTAAATCCAGACTTATAGCTGGTCATCCTACCCACGGTATAGAGCACGAAGCCAAAAATTCTTTTGTCTTCTCGGAAATGTGGATGCTGGCATTATTCTGCTAAAAGGGAAACGTAATTACGACGTTGTTCTCTATATACTCAATGAGCACATCATTCAACATCTCAATATAATTTTCTGAATTCATTTTCGTCGTAACAAAACATAGTTTGAGCTTTCCATGGTAGGAAAACCCACCCCATACCATCACAAATCCATCCGCAAAATTACGGCTCATTCTAGGAGGATTATTTTCGTGCAGATCATGCCAATAATAACTGACCCATCATTTTCGCTTAAACTAAACTTTTTTTTATCAGAAAAAATCACATCGTGCCAGTAATCGGTTTAACTCTTTTGCAAATTTAAGTCTGACTACTTTATGGGCATGAGTAAGTTGTGTTTTTTAATTGCTTTTTCCACTTTATGTTTCTTTCTGTAGCTTAAATCTTCTGAACTCTTCTTTTTCCAATTAGGAGAATTAATTTTACTACTATCTTAGAGGTATTCTACCGATTAGTAGTTCTTCTTTAAGCTTCTTCTTTAATAATGTTACCTTGCCCTCGAGTTATCTTGGTATTTCTCCCTTATTTTTTATTGGATATGCCATATTTATCTCCTAATCTCAGAAAATTTCGCACGACTTTCTCTGACCTTTTAATTTGCCGGTTGATTTCTTTGTTAGAAAGACCGTTTTCGTTCAAAATTTCAATTTGGCCCTTTTTCACATCATTTAAAAACTTTTTCTAACCATTTCAATCACACGGTTGTCAACTGAATATAATCAAATTAAATAAGCGTAAATGTTACCAAAACTCAAAAAAAAAAATATTAAAAACAAAGTGAACTTACCACAAAAACGATGAAATTAAGACTGCGACTAACCAAAGTTCGCATCAGTTGTCAGAAAATATTCACATTTTGCTATTATAGTACCGATATGCTCTTGTTTTTGAATGCATGCTAACTTTCAATGTATATTACCTCCCAGGTAGGAATTGCCAAGCTTCACGACCGGATCAACCGTGGATTAGTCGTGGTTAACCAGGCTTTGGTAGTCTGGGACTTAACCAGGCTTGGTATCTTAGTCACACCGGGTAAAGTTCAGGCTTGGATCCCTCCCTGGTATCAAGCCTGGTTGCCAAGTTTGTACCAAGTCTTGAAGAAGTCTGGTTCATTCAGCCTTGGCTTATAGTTTCTCAGCCAGTTCTGGGCCCAGGCTGGCTGAAATTGATTCCTTTTCAATCAGGCTGCATCCTGATTTTACTTCGCTGCGAAATCAAAACGTTGCAATGTCTAATAGTATAATGCTTGATTGCTAACCCCATATTAATTTCCTTCTCAATATTTATAATATTGACAATTAAGCATAATTACTTCCGATAAATCGTTATTCATTGTATGTGCCAATCCACAAAATACCTATTCAATTTACATCTGAACCCTGGCTAAACCAAGGTATTAAAAAAAAATTAAGCCTGGAACGGCGCTGGTTTCAGGGCTGAACCAGTGTTAATAAGACGGCCTGGGCCAGCCCTAGTTACCAGGTCTGGCCCCACGTTACATTCCAATGCTCATACACTATTGGTCCGGGCTTGGATACCAAGCCTAATTCAAGCTTACCAAGTCTTGGGAACGGCTTGGTTAAAGGCTGGGCCATTGGTGATTTCCTACCTGGGCTAGCAACTTTTGTTCAAAAAAACAAAAAACTTGAAACTATCGCGTGCATAGTTATTTTTTCTAAAATTTATGACCGCGACTAACCAAAATTCGCGCACTGTATGTCTGGGATCTTATCTAGCCCAACCTAATATCAGCCGCAAACATGTTACACAACTTTTATGGAAAGGCTATATTTTATTTAATTCTCCAGGAAATTCAAACTGTTCAATTAATGTCGGGAAATTGTGTCGTCTAGATTTAAATGTTAATCCCCCACCTGATCGTTCAGTTTGTATGGCAGCTGTTCCTTTAGTGGTCCGATTTTATATGGGGAATACCTTTCCTTCTCGGTATTACAAATCGTGGCAAACTTAATATATCCTCTTTAGGGTATAAAAGGACTCGCATAAGGGGTCAGAAAAGCATTTGTGGCTAAAAATCACTGGACTGGACTGGAAAAAAGTTTGGTTATTGTTGATGAGGTTACACCAATATGACCAAAAAACATCATAAGTTCGTGTGATAATGATAGTGTTTACTAATTTATTTAAACATCATGAGCTAAAGTTAAGTGTAAGTTATCTAAAGAAGATTGCCTGCTTCTGACGAAGCGTTATTTGGTTTACTAGAGCGATAGTAAACATAAGTGTGAATGTACATTAGAAATTTCAAATACCACAAATAAAGCAAGATAGCACGTTGGTAAATAGAGCATGGTAAAATTATATTACAGGTATAATCAAATAAATGAAAATGAATTTACGGCAAATTCATTCGCTTTCGATTTTGCGTCAAAATCCAATTTCCACGCCTAATTTAAACTCTGAACTCACATTCGATAGCAGTATGTGCAAAAGCACATTGACGCACACACAAACTTTCACCTTAATAGACAACGCTAGAGTCTGCACTTGAGCGTTCAATAGCAACGTCAGCGCATTGCAAACTCCTTCACGTACGGACATTAATATTCATATATATATATGTATGGTATATGCCAGCAACATGTGAGAAATACCAGCATTTGTATTATAAGTTGGCGTCGTCCTTTAATTAAACTTGGTGCAGCTGCTTCACAAACGAGAAGGCGTCCATGGACGCATGCTTATCAAATGTATTCAGATTATTCGTTGGAAACATTCCTTACAGTTAACAATTTTACGCGCTTACACAGGAGTGAAGCGCCAAATTGGTAAGTACAAATTGCAGTTTGCAGCCAAAGTTACCCGACTGAATTAGTCTAAAAATCATTATACTACTTCCATTTTTGCGGAAAGTCGGTACAGGAACGAAATATAGTTAGTTTCAATCGAGAGTACAAATTATCTATACTATTATTTAGATATTATAAGCAAGAGCAAAACTAGTATTATTTTGACAAAAATCCGGCAAAAAGCCTTTTGTGGAATATAAAACTACAGAGAATATGGCCAACTGGTATGAAAAAAGTCGCTATGTTTTACAAAGAATACGAGTTTACTACTCTTCTAACATAATACATAAAGAGTATAATAGTTTTCACCTAACGGTTGTACGTATGACGTAATAATCAAAATGATGAGACGAGTGGAAATCAGGATGACTGTCTGTCTGTCCGTCCGTCTGTTAGGGTGCCCGCAGAGTGGACGCTTAAAGCCGAGCCGAGCGCATTTTCCCATTTACGCAACACGTGAATTTCCGCTCGGCTCGGCTTTAAGCGTCATTCTGCGGGCACCCTTAAGCTGTAATTTGAGTAAAAATTGAGATGTCTTGATGAAACTTGAACTGAATTTTACATCCGAGCTCAAAACTGGGCAATCAGCTTAGCACCGCCCACTTTTAGGTGAAATTACATGTCTCGTTACCCGCTCGACCAATTTCAACCAAGTTAAATACAAAACACTCTGGAAATTCCTATGTCCAGTACGAAAAAGGGATGAAATCGCCCACACCTATTTCCCATACAATTTTATTCCTTTTGATTCAATCACTTTTCAGTATACAAATCAAGTAGCAATTTGTACAGTATAGCCAAATAAAACTTTGCACAAACTGTGCCTTTTAAGTATGTTATCTTATGACCACTAACTATTCAAATTGAATCTGTTCTTAGGCGTGGAACGATTATGTGGACCACAGTACCTAAATTTGACTAGACCGTATACATTGTTCCATGTGAGAGGTATATAATTGAAATTCATAGAGTATCTTTTTCTGATAATGTTTTAGAGAACGTGTTTTACTCATAACATTTTATCTTTGTGCCTAAAATGGACAAATTTGGGCGAAAACTTGATCTGTCCCCCATATAATTAATTTCATGATTTCCGAACATCCGGTCAAGTTTGCTCCATATGATTGGTGATTGTATGTGAGGTACCTTAATGAAACCTTGGGAGTATTTTATTAGTCTGTGGTTTATTAATTATATCTCTAATTATAAATCCAATAATCCAAATACTTTAATCTTCACTTAAGTTTTCTTGTACAGCCAGTGCTTGGAATTTAACCCGTTTTGTCATGCTGATCATTTATATAAATATATACCATATATAAAACTCTAAATCTTTTTCGGTTAGTTTTAGGTGATACAAACAAGGATTATACTTACAAGTTTGAAGTTGACTGAGGACGTAAGAATTTCCGCACATGATTCACTCAGTAGTCATATAACAATCAAGGATTTTTAGTGATATCTCATTTCACAGAAATCTTAATAAAAATATTGAAAATGCCAAATTACAACTAAGACAACTATGTGGTCTCGTATTCCAAACCTATTTTTTATAAGTTTCGGAATTCAGTACCACATCTGCAACATTGGAAAATGTAAGAATTCCTTATGCACATAACCACAGAAAATTCAAAGTAGTTAATGAAATAATCTCTAGAAGATTGAATCAAAACACACAAATATGCCAATATGGGTAAAATAGAATATAAAAGCATTGTGATTTAAATGTGGCAGTTATATGATCAAGTTCATATGTATGAGCAAATAAAACCTGGCTAATTTATGTACTTTCCACATTCACGTTTTCATATTTACACGGCCATGAATATACACACACGTGCGGTCAAATTTACTTTCTATTTTCCAAGGAGATATCCGATTTTGTTGCATTTACATTAGAATTTGATACATTTCATTTTAATTATTTGCAGATCGTGTAACAAATACATACATACATATATATGTACATACTTTATATTTGCTTGCTTTGGAATACTATGGACTATGTGGTTAAATACACATGTGCATGGCAATGTATGCTTTTGCGTGCCGCCGCCACAGGTGAGTGCTCACACTCCACTTTGTTGCATGCAAATCTAAACAATTCTCGATTGCATTTGTTGCTGCCACCAAGCGTTGCATGACTTGATTACAAAAATGAAGAGCGAGAAACTAAAATATCTAAATAAATACGAAAAGAAATGTAAATATGTAATATTATATACATACATATTTGTAACGGGGCAGTTTGTATGCACCCTGTAGTAAAAAATAGTCAAATATGAACTACTGAGCGCAATAGATAGTCAGTTTTGAAAAATACATTTTACTAGTTTTATACTAATTCAAGACAGATGTAAAACCGATTATGGAGTAAGTTAAAAGTCGTCCTTTTCTTACTTCCCTGCATGATAAGAAAAGTTTCTTTATTTTAATGTAAATAATACTTGTATTATTAGTAGTAACATAACATTTTTTCCGAAACATAAATTTTTACTGTTGGACATTTGCAAAAAGAAGGCCACTAATAACACTTACTTCACATTGCAAACCTTCGTTAAGTTTGTAAATAACTGCTCTGCAGAGCGAAATATACCGGGGTAGCCCTTATTATTATAATTCAATTCCTATCACGTTAGTTGTGATCTATTGTAACCAGCAGGTGCGCATTAAAAAGAGTAAGATCCTAACTGAAAGAAACTCTTAAAAGAAAGACCAGATACCTTAATTGTATTCGTTTGAACTGCTTTCGCACAGAACAAGTATTTACTTAAATATATGCGAGTATAATATATAATATATTTTTCCAAAACATGAAAAGTTGGTGGCAGCCTTCAGAGAATGTTTTTCGGAACAATTTAACGAGAAAAGTTGCACCGAAAAGTAGTTCGAACTGACTCTTTGGATCGAAAATTGTAGTGTTGCCTTGGATAGTAATCCATGCAAAATAGCGTCGAATAAGAAAGGTTTCCATAAAAGGACTCGATTTTAAACAATCAGTTTTTGCAGAAACTATATTTTGTTTCGTAAAAGTAGCAGCTTCTTGGAGAGGAAAGGACGTGTGCGAGATTTCACGTATATTCTGGTCACCAGACAGACGAACTTGTCTAAACCGAGTTAGCTTGTCACGCTGATCATTTATGTATCTACCCTATATTACAAACTTCGTGGTAAAATGAATATACTCTACTCAGGGCATACAGTGCGTTAAAAGAATAACTTTTTCGATTTCCAAAGTATAGTCAGTGTTTGTTGGAAAAATGTTGCTATTATTGAAAATCAACTGCTTTGATATAGCTGGCGTTTATTCAGTACTTGCCCCAACCTCCCAACGTGGTCTTCAAATATTATGTTGTAACCTGACATCCCTGATGACAACCTGCCTCAAACTTTCCGCATAATCCGCAGGACTAAGACCACCAGGTATGTTGGAATAGCCCAATGAATTTATTGACGTTAAATCTTTTCTTGATATTTTGGCTTCATTAAAGCCCAAACATTCTTTATTGGATTGGTGTCTAGTGACTGTGATGGCTAATCTAAAATGACAAACTGGTTTTCTCGTTTCCAGTACAGAGTCTACTCCTATGTTTCATATCATCATAAGGTATATCATACAACTTTATCATTCTTAAAACCTTCAGGTTTTCTGTAAAAATCTCTAAATCCTAAATTCATGAGGAGAGAACATAACATAATAAATGAAGTTTGTCCTTTTTAAAAACACGTCCCAAAGAGTTGAAAATTCAAAAGGCGACTCATCTGTAAATATTGCATTAATCTAATCTTCTTCAATATGTGTTTTTTTATATTATGGGTTTGATTATAGGACTATTGGGTTTGATGATGGATTTTTGAAGTCTACACCGATGTTTACTTAGAGATATAACTTATCCATTTTTCAATAAATTCTTTTTAGTTTCTCTTTTGTCAGTGGTTTCTTTTCAATAAGAATGATAGTAGGTTTGTCCTCACTTTTAGATGTCACTTGTTTCCTCTCACTTTCTGGCTTGTCATCTACGTTTCTAGTTTCTCATAAAGGTCAGACCACCTCTTTACAAATGTACAACGCGTGTTAAAATACAGTGCAGTCCAGTTGGGGCCTTGAAGTGCTTCCTTAGAAATGCTGCGATATGACACATAAAGGAAAAGAAATCTGATCGAATTTTAGGTACCAGTGGGCGAATTCACCACGCAGAGAACATTTAGACACAAATTAGTTATAAAAGAGTGATATAATAAACCCACAATTAGACATTATGAAGCAGCTTTATATTATTTTTCAAACATTTATTTTCATTCTGTTTATAATCTTAAAAACTGAAACACGAAAAATAAATTTATGCCACGTCTTCTCTAAGCGTCCTTATTCGATAAAATATTCAATATTTTAAATGCAAATTTTTCTTTTTTTTGGCTGCACCGAATGCCGAATACTGGAGATGAAACCGTTATGTGATTACAATAATTAGTGAGCTTTTCAATTTCGACGAGTTTCATATGCATTTCTCTCTTTATGGGTAATTGAATTGCAAATGGAGCGTAATAAAATTAGTGTTTTTGTTAGTTTTGTACTTTGCGCAGATATTTAAAGATTGTAAGCAATAGAGGAAATATGGATGGCGAAGAAAGCATGATTTAGTAAGTTGAGATAGTTTTTGCGAACTGTGAACGTATATGCATGTGTGTGTATAGAATATGTAAGCGTGCCTAAAAGCGTTGTAATGAAGAACGAGTAGCTTTTAGAAGCTTGATAACTTTCTCATACAGCTTGTAAATTGTTTTTTTGGTGAAGTAATCAGATTAAGCGTTAAGTGCGTTAGTCATAGCTTAAGTGTCCTCAGTTCCAGCATACGCTAAGACATTAAGTCAGCGTACGTGCGGAACCGTAGGACCAGTCTTTCATTTTAGTAAAAAATACAGTAGGCGAAGCTTTTTTAAACTGTTAATATAAATGTTAAAGTACTCAGTTGAGTACCTCGAAAGTACGCTAATGCAGTTAGTATTAGTCTAACAGAACACAATAAGCGGTGAATATAAGTACATAACCAGTACAATAAAGTTAATACAGTTATAATAAAATCTATACTACTTAGTTGGGTGTAGATAAATTTTAGTTTAAACACTTAAGCGAGCTCATAATTGGACTACATAGTAGGCGAGCAGGCGGGCAGCTGAGCTGGCATAAAAAGAAACCGACGCGAACACTTCGGGAACGTAATCCTTATGTGTGTGTGTTTGTGCAAATATATAATAAATATTTGATTTGACTATGAGTTAATTAGTATTATTTAATTGTATAAAGTAGCTCTTTGATGACACCACCACATTCATGATGGAGTTTAACAGTGATTTCGTGACTTAATTTTAGAATAATTCCCCGTTTTCCACAACTAGATGCTTTCCACTTAGCTTTCCACACTAACCCATATTTGCACTGCAATTTTCACTAATTTTTAATATTTCTTCATTTAAAAATTTTTATACCCCGCTCTACCCCGATTAAAGGACAAAAAAGCATGTCGTTCATTATTGGTTCTTTTAAAACAAAAAAATTGCTCTAGATTAAACTCAATTATTGTTATAAATTAAATAAATAAATAAATTAAAAAATTATATTAGTTTTTTGTTTTTCAGGATATACATATTGCACTCCCGTTTAGCCACGTTCCTCTTCGCCTCCTATTGCTGATACGCTGAGTAGGCCAGCTTTTGCGCTTCGTTCATTGAGCGTGCGTAGCCGTGTTCTTCGTGCGAGTAGTGTGGGTGTGCCACGACTTCGTAGTTTTCTTTCTTCGATTCAAGCAGCTTCTTCAGGCCAATGATGCCGCTCAACAGCAATGCGATCTTGCCGATGACGAGCGCTTTGAAGGAGATCAGAGCCAGGAAACCGATGGCGAGTGGCAGGAGTGCGGCCATCTTCAATTTGAAGAGCATCAGCAGAGGCAGGAGGTACTTCTTCTTCTCCTTCTTCTTGCCACGCGCTAAATTAAAGACAGAAGAGAGAGAGTGAGTAATGTATTGTCAGTGAAAGTTTTTTTTTAAGTGTAAGTATATTGTTTTTGTTGTATTAAATGAATATCACTGTAATTTCATTTTCTAAATTTATTTTTCCGTATCTAGCTTCAGTACTTCTGGATTAAAGCCTTTGTGTTGAGTTTCGATTGAATTTATTTGATATATATGCTTCTAAGAATTCTATTTCCTTGCAAATAGTTTATATTGAGTAGAATCCAACACATTTTCTAAGCAAGTTTTAAAGTAAATTTCCACTGAAACAAACAACAACAAAGAAAAAAGGACAAGCTTGTTGTTGCTGTAGCTAATAAATTTAGTATTTAAAATGTTCCTCAACAACACTTGTTAACTCGTTGTTGTTGGTGCTTTTAACTTGTCGGAAGATGGCAGCAATTCAATGGACGAACTTAAGAACTTTGGCGCAAATTTCCGCAAACAACTTATATACTTTAGCTGCCTTCATGTGTTTGTGTAAGGCTAATCTGCAAATGTTCAAATGCACTTTGCTTCTATTCGTAGTAGTATGCAGAGCTCGCTGGTGTGAATAGGCAATCGAGTGTGCAGTTATAAACGTACACACATACATATACATACATACATGTGTGCACATCTGTGCAGCAGCCACGACAGGATCAACAAGCTTTCCATAAAGTGGTTTAGAAAAGTCATTCGAAATTGTTGGCAATAAATTACAAACAAGAAATTAAAAGAAACCTCAATTACAAAAACAAATACTGCCACAACTTTCCTGAGAATGAAAAGAAATCAGTTAAATGGCCACAGAAGCAGTTGCAACAACATTTTCCATAAATATACCCAGACAACGTGCTGCCTTTAGCTGCAGGAGAAAACAGCTTTCCAAAGTTTACCAACAGCAAAGGCAATGAACAGGAAAATATAAATACACATGTTTATTTACACATATGTACCTATATATATATATATATATATACTTAAATATACACATCTATATATAAAAGTATAAATACATATGTATGTATGTATGGACGAAGATTAGCTAGTTAGAAAATTGTGTATTGAAGATGAGCGCTGAGTGTGAAAGTGTGAGTTGAAGGCAAAAATTGCAGGTACTGTTGTAATGCTGTTTCAAGACTGATAGTTGTTATTAATATTTTATTAAAGAGAGGAGTATTTTTAACTGTTGGAAGGGACTAGCATTTTGTCAGATAGTAAGTAGCTGATCTAGTCCGTCTATTTTACTTTACTCTACTAAGATATATCCTGTAATCAGCTCTCCAGCTCAGCTGATATAGAGAAAAAATTAAATCAAGTTCCTTAAGAAAAAGGAGAAAGACGGGCAATATTTAGAAACCGAAAGAAGTTAGGGTGTGAAAATACCTAGAAAAAGAATTTACTACGTATATTGGTCATCACTTAACGGAAAAATAACTCTGTGAGTCTTATTCATTTGCGGCTATTGAAAGTGGTTATATTAATGTAAGTATGTTTCTCGTTAAGATCCGTTATTTGTTGTTAAATCCCTGAAAGTTTTACAAAGTAATAATTAAAATTTTACTAATTTTGTAACTCAAAATTTTCTTATGGTCCATACATGTTTTCTAGTATAAAATATTTGTCTGCAATAATAATAGTTTAAATTAAGTTAAACTTTAAATGACCATAACCACAATGTTCTATGAGATCTTTGTGTGGTGGAGGCTCATTGAAAGGCCCACACTTGCATGGAAGTACGAAATCGGTCAATGAGCGACGCTCATTAGCATGTTTAAAGGTGCATGTCTGCAAAATTTCCTATCAGATTCAGAAAATTTGACTTTCTAAATGAACATATGCACATACATTCGGAAATCCTCATAGGATTTGACTTTATACCGGATCCTTTGAATCGTTGAGTGGCGAAACCAAACTCGGACGGCTTTTTCTCTACCCACCTATGGAAAAGTACCCTAGGCCCGCTATCAATATATTGGGAACGCGTCGGTGATTCTCTCTCCTCGTGTGTTTTATTACTGGATAGCTGGGTTTCGCGAGAACTTGGCCAGCGTTAGGCTACCAGCGGTCCATGCGCTGTCAAGAGATCCAAGATCGATCGGAAGCGATTCGGTGAGCTCATTGTCCTCAGTAAAGGACAATAACCTTGTTTTGGTTTTTCCTGTATTTTAATATTGAACATAGGGAGTTCTATTTTAATGGCTCTATAAAGAAATGTATTTATTGAACCAAGTGCGATCTCTGCATCAGCCATCCAACCTAACATAAAATAATTTAAACTTTTCGAAATCGAAATTATTATTATAAGACACACATATATAAAAAATAAATAAACTCGTCTCTTTCAGTTTTAGTGAATATATTCAAGGGAGACAATTTCTTAACAAGGCTTAAAGTGCCAGGGGTCAGGGACCAGTCAAGATAGGACATTAGGATGGGAAAATGTACATATGTGGAAGAAGGAAATAAAATCAACATTATCGGTTTTTACATAATAATAATAATAATAATGACATGAAAAAATGGAACAAATCAAATATTTTCAATCGGTGACTAGTGTTTAGTCGAAATCGAAGAGCTCTATATATCGCATGCAGCTGCGTCAATTTTTCTGAAAGCAGAAAATTCTCAGTGGAAGACCAGTTCCCAATGTTGGCTAAACTACATACTTCTGCGTGCAACGTAATTGACGGCAAACTGGCAAAAGTGGCAGCCTACTTTAAACTCGAAGCAACAGTTGCTGACACACTTGGAGTCATTGACGACAACGAATTCAATTAAACTGCGCATTTGACTGCCTGATATACAAGTGTGGAATCGATGTTCTTTCTTCTAATTTCATTTTGTTTTTAATTTTTTGTTTCAACAACAACACACTACACTAAGCATTCTTTATTTTCGCTGCTTGTCTTTGTCTCGAAACTCATGGAGGTGTTCATTTGTATTTGTTATGTGTTTACTTGGTTGGCCATTGCCCCATATGATTTCTCCAAGGCTGTTTTGTATGCAGTTTCGACATCTATGCGGCATAACAGTTACTTTCCTTGTTCGTTAATTAACGCACAACTCGTAACCCCTTGTCCAGTCAGCATGCGCATTTCACAAGCATTGAATTTCTCTATTTACAGTTGTTTAGTTGCCTAGATATATTACTTTTCCTTTTTCGCATACCCACGCACGCACACACACACACATACGCCCACAAATACGTGCAAGTTTAACTCGTTTGTATGCGTAGTGCGTGCACACTATTCTCCACTGGATATGCGCCCGCCTTACCTTTTCCATGCTCACATACGTACATATATTTATTTATTCCACATGTTTCTGTAGTCGCTAATATGTCGAGGTAACTGCAACTTTAACGCGCGCCTGAACATAAATATTGCTTAAGTAGGTAAACAACAATGTGCTGCAACAACAGGGGCAACGAAGCCGTCGGACTCATAAAAGCTGTAATTGATATATATACTTATACTCGTATATAAAAGTACACGAGTCTGCCTGTGGGCTAATGCGAGCACGAGAAAGTGCTTCAACGCGAACCGGCCTGCTTGGATGTGGCCATGCGCCCATTAATGGCTGACAATCCAACGGCTGCAGCCTGCATTTAGCAACTAGCATCCTTAATTTGTAACTGATTGAGCAGCTTTGGAAGAAACTAGTTAGGTGGCATACTGGGGCATGTAGGCCTTGAAAATTCTCGGAATATGAGTTATTGGGAAAAATTAGTTTTGCCTATATTTTGCCATGTTTTACTATATCTACGGGATTACTTATTTTGAAGAATCGTTCTGAAACTAAAAATTCATTAAATTTAAAAGCAAGATTTAGGAAAGATAGAAACTAAAAATTTATTCGAGAACTTGAATTCATGCTTTAGCAAGATATATTAGGGTCCCTTTAATATTTCGAAGGACTTCTGCACCAGAGTGAAAATAACTTTTTTACTAAAGTCTTGCCTTCCAGAAGTCTGGATTTTATTGTGTCATGTTGTGTATAAAAGAAGCTACATTGACGAAATTTCGTCCATGGAAGGTAAAGTATCATGCAAGGATTAGATTGGCTATTGCAAAACCGCCACATACTTATTTTACTAGAGCAATAGCAGGTGGTAAATTTGTGATTACCATTGGTATCCGAAAAAATATTCGGTCTCAGGTTTATACACATCTTGTACAAGCTGTTATTTTTGTTTTCTCCTTAATGAATGACTTCTATAGACACTTTCCTAAGTTGCTTCAATATAATTTTTTTTTTCGCTAAAGGAGTTTGAAGGATGTGTTCATCTGGGTATTTGTTTAACCTGTCGCTTGCCTATTTATTGTATTTTCAAGTCCACATGGTAACACAACTTAAATGAATAATGGAAACCTTTTTCGAGAATTTTAGACTTTTGAGCAACTTTGGAAAAAGTAAATAAATTAAATAATAAAAAAAAGCGGCAGAAAAGAAATTAAAAATTAAAATATTTAACATATTATCTTAATTTCTTAATTTTCTCGTCCACGGGTCAGAACTTTTTAGGAGGATTTATACTTCTTCTACTACCCCTCTTATTAAAATTAAACTCATAAATTGGGAAAGGTAGTAAAAAAAGCGGCGTGTTACGTACGTAACGTAATTCGTGTTCATTTCATGTTTGTAAATATGTATGCACACGTGGATTACTACATATCGCTCATTTGCTGCAAGACCGGCATAAGTCAAAAAAATCGATTTGCCAGAAAACGCGTTTAAAGTTTTCAACTGACTATAACCTTACACGGAAAACAGGAAATATATTCTCTTCTCAAGCGGAGCATATAAGAGGTATTCATATGAATTTTTCACTCAACATGAAGTATGATATAACGAACAATTCTGCAACATTAACTCGAAAATCACGTTTTTTGATTTATGCCGGTTTTGCAGCAAATGAGCGATATAATCTACATAAGCAACGCCAAACTTTTGTGTTTTCAATCTAAATGCAAATTAAAGGTTGCCAATTTGATTTGAAGCGATTAAAACTTCATTCGCAGGCTGAAGCTTAAAAATATGAGATTTTACGTCGGTGTGCCTCAAACCTCGACTAGATCAAATGCAGCATTGACCTTGAAAATACGCTCAATGTTATTTATTTATTTTTTTTTTCTCGAAAGAATCGAACAGCTAGTTACGGGGAATTTACCCAATTATGGAATACAAGGCAATGCACCGATGTACAAACACGAATCACGACCTTAAGCAGCAATGTACCGTTGCACTTTCAACACCAAAACAAAGCCGCTAGTTTTACGACTCCAGTTTGACGACCTCAAAATTCGCTAACGCACACCCATGCCACACTGACCCACACATATTTGCAGCAATTCTCTTCTACATACATATTGGCGATGTTTTGCAGTGAAAACATGATTTTTTCCACCAATGTTGCGAGCTTAGACATAACACACATCAGTGTAAATTGCATCCGTGTGCGGAGAAACGCACGCCATATGCTTTACATAGTGATAACAGCTTGGCGATTGCAAGAGCTTAATTTCATACTTTGTGTGTTCTCTATCCCAAAACCCCATTTTATGGGTAAGATTATATTATCTATTTACATAGTTCGGTTCACAAATTGGACTGTACACTTACATTCTTCGAGTGCACGTTGCATATCCTGAATGGAGTCTTTGGGCACTTTGAATTGCAGTGTGTGTGTGCCGAAGAATCGCGCCACACGCTCCACCAGCAAAGCATCGACCTCGTTTTCACGCGCTTCGGATTCTTCGGGCAAGGCAGCATCGCTTAAAGAACGCCCCACTGGGATGTCATCGGTTTTTATCAACGAAATTCCTTCAGTCAATTTGACGTCTCCATTCTCCGTGTCGAAGTAGTGTAACGCGCGTTCCTGCATAAGAGACAAAGTGATAATTTGAAAGTGATTTCTATATGTTTTGTTTGCAAAAATTGAATAATTATGTTTTCTAAAGCTTTGGACGAACAATATAACAGTTGGTATAAATTTTTAAATATTTTGTCATAACTGTATGGTAAGCATATAATTTATGAAGAGTGGCGTGTTCTCGAGTCGTGTTGACGAGTAATTTCAAGTGTTCAAAGAACATTGTTGAGTTCAGGAAAGAGTTACAGGGTTTGTGAGGGTTTACAGAAAATTTAGTTCCGGATCTTAAAAGGAAACACCACTTTTATTTAAAAATTTTAACTAATTAAATAAATAATAAAAAGTTATTTTAGATTATTTATGTATATTATATTATTAAAGGGTGGATGTAATTTAAAAAATATCGGAGAAAATATTATTTAAAAATATTTTGTTTTTGGCAAAATCAGGTCCCTGTTGATACCAAGTTTTGTGTTTAGCATTTTGTTATATTGATAGAAGAAAATGATCCGACTTAATTCAATTTTTTTTATCACCAACACATTCTTAATAAATTTCTCACATTTATGTATATGCAAATGTAATTATAATTGTTTTTGTTGTGCATACTTTGTCACTGTTAGTCTCTTTTTAACATCACTCATTTCTTAGGCAGCAATCTTTCCTCTTACCTTCATGCACAAAACCATTGAACGATCACCGCACTCCTTGACCATTTTAAGGGCATTGGTCAGGAGGCTGTCTGTCTCGGAGACTTGATTGGCGCTGGAGGCGGCACTGGTGGCCACCAGGGCGAACAAACACACAAACTTGAACATTTTCACTAATTTTGCGTTTTCGTTTTGAATTCGACGCAAAGGCACACAACACAACACCGTTCCTGCTGTTGATCCTTAGTAATCTACCGCTACTTCACTGTATACAGTTACTTGTGTTGTTATTTAATTTCTCTCGGGTTTGCGATCAATCGATCAGTCGGACGGCAACCGGTAAACTGTGACTAGGAGGCGTTTGTGGATCGAGTTTTATTCCCGGCGTACAACCGACGCTGTGACAGTAAACGCAGTCAAACGCACACACACGCACGCACTGGCATGACAGCGGTTGTTTTACACACGTACATGTGTGACATACAAATACATGCGCGCGCACACACTTTTTTGTACTCACTACTATTTGCTTGTAATTCAAATTGAATTACATCCAATTGAAGTGAGTTAAACGTAATCGCGCTGAGAAAGCCACTTGCTTTGCGGTGCTCGCTTGTTGCAGTCGACCATTGTTGCTATAGTTGTTGGGCTTGTTGTTAAAGTGGTTTATTGAAGAATAGCGTTTACTTTGCGGCTCATCGACGGCGTTGTGGCACTTTAACACCATCGTCTAGTAAACATTCAGTGTCACACATGCGCATTGTACGTGTATAAGTAGACCAATACTGCTACCTCCGACCGCCGGCAGACCGCTGCCAACTTCTATGCATAATGTGCCGTCAAAGTTTGCACTGCCAAAGCAGAAATCGCGCTAAGAATATCAAACAGTTGTACGGCATTTGAAGTGGCCTCTTCTGCAGTAACAGTAAAATGAGTTGTACGTTTTTACTGCCGGTATTACTGTCGTTGTTATTGTTATTCAACTTTAGCAACTCTTCAAACCTGGCTTACACTGGCAATGACATTGCACCGTCAAAAACCTCATATTTGCTCTCATTCTCTCTTAGTACTTTTTCAGTTTCTCTCGAGTGTCAGTTATAAGCTCATTTTCAGCTATATGTCTGTTTTTTTTTCAATTATTGTCAACTTCAATCATTTGTTTCGCATCTCTCAGAGTCGGTAAAGTGCAGTGACTTTACTGCTCTTATGTCGGTTTGTGCTCTTGCAACCGTGTTAATAAAGTCACCGGGCCAACTTCAATTGAAAGGCAGTATGCATGTACCATAGTAAGTAAAATAAGTATTGAATTATTCAATTGAACACCTAAAACCACTAAAAATGTCTCAAATTTGAATAATTTCGGTGCAGAATAAATCAAGCAGACCTAGCTTAGGTTAGGTTATTCTGGCCGGCTGCCATGTCATATATGGACCTAATAGTCCTTAGTAATGCCAGATGGAGTATCCGTCGTACAGGGCGTCAACCCTTTTTGCGAACTTTATGAGAGATTTGATATCAAGTTTTGATTTTTTATCTAGCTCTTTGAACTACTCTAAGATATCTGAGATAATTTCTATAAGGCCGAACGCAGGTATAAAAGGTGTTCCAGCGTATTTTGCATACCTACTTCCTTGCACTGTTTGTATGTGTCGTCGTTATTAATGCCCACCGGCTTCCATAACATAAGTATGAGGAAGACGGCTCAGCTTAGTCCGGAAAGTGAAAGGCAACCATATGATCTCTCTAATTCTGAAGTATATAAAATACAAACGGCAAATTTTACGATGAGTGAAATAGTTCTACAAAGAAGTTCCACTAAATTTTGTACGCTGATTCAAATTTCTGGTTCTGAAACATACAGTATGTTGGAAAAGGCTTTCGGTAATAATCGTTTGTCGGAAGCAATTATTTCTGCGAAAGAAGAGTGACAGCAGGATTACTCTTTTTTCGAAAATCAAGGTCGCGTTAATGTCAGTGCAACAATGCTTTGCGACTATCAGCATGTCATGAAATGTATTGTTACTGGCGATGAGTCTTGGATCTATGCTTACGACCCGGAAACAGACGATAATATCATCTTTGATTATCGAGGTGTGGTGCACTCTGAATTCCTTCCGACCAGCCAAACTGTCAACCAAATTCGATCCGCAACCACCGTATTCGCCTGATTTAGCTCCTTGTGATTTCTGCCTATTCAGCAAACTCAAACGACCACTCCAGGGAACCCGTTTTTAGTCAATTGAAAACATTAAATGTGAATCGCGCATATTTAAGGGTATTGAAATTGATTTTAACAACTGTTTCAAGGATTGGAAAAAAGGTTAGCACAAGTGTTGACTCCAATTGGGGGGGCACTTTCAGCAGGACGACATAGATTTTTAAGAAAAAAAGGAATTGTAAATTAGAACAAAGCCTTCCCAGTATATGATCGTAGTACGTATAAAATTAAATAATAAACTGATATTCCTGTTAAATGGTGCACTGTCCATCGCAATTCACTGACAGAGTACTCAATACATGGAGCCAAGTGTGAAAAAGTGGCATCTACATTTGTGCTCGGGCGCTCTGAACATAGTAATCATGGAGCGCGTTCTCTTTCATCCAGCTCATTTAGAAACTCGTTTGCATATCGTTCAGACGTTTTTTAAGAGAATACAAAATATTTAAAGAGACCACATTGTTGTACACGGGTTAACATGTTATTTATATTTTATATTTATGTATTTCAGAATGTACGTATTTTCTTTTCGGTGCCTATTACAGAGGAAGCCGCCAAAGTTGAATAAATATTTAAAAGTGATATATTATAGCAGGCGAAGCTGTAGCTCCACTTGGGTTAGCTGTGAAAAAATTTACACCGTCAGGGGTTAACTGCGCATGCTCAGTGTTTTCTAACGACATGTGTACCAATGTAAGTATGAAACTACCGTTACATGTGTGACTTCATATTTTAGCAAATATAGTGACTGCTGCAGTCGATGAACACTAAATTGTAAATTTTATGGCGTTTACTATTACCAATCGTTTACACTGACTCTGCCAACCTTGCTACACACACCGTGAATCTGGATAAATATAGAAATACCTCTACAATGCGTATCTTAGGGTACGTAAGTTGTAATAATCATTTCTATGGCCTCTTTTTATAAATGGGTAGCATATCCTTTACGAATTCGTGATCAAACTATAAAAATACACTTTTCATTACCTCTCAAAATTGAGCTTATATTTATAGTCAATAGAGGCCTTCTTGAAAAAGTATATTCCAAAGGTAGACTTAGGAACTGCCATTTTGCATTCATATGTACTACTGTGTTCAAAAAGGAAGGGAAATTTCTTAATAAAAAATTATGTCTTTACTAATGCTTCCAAATGACTTTTATAAACTTCAAAACAGTCAGAATCATCTTTTTCCGGTATAGTCTTCGAATCGGTTTTTTATCACCTCAACAGTGTTAAAATGATATCTGCGCATTTTCCGTTTGAGTTTGCTGAATAACAAGAAGTCAACCATTATGAGAATCGAAAAATTCACTTTTTGTTATTGACTCGTTTTCCTGATGCCTGGGATCTTTAAGTCACAATTTCACTGAACCTTAGTAGTATATAAATACATATAAAGACTTTTTAAAGCCTTATTGTTAGAATAAAGTGCCTATTTTGAGGGTTCAAGTTGTTCACATTTTTGCCAAAATTGGATTTGCATCATTTGTCCCTTCGATATACATATATATTGATGTAAATCCTGGCATATTTGTAAGCTCCCGGGTAAAAATTCGATGACAGCCTTAGTTTTACCTTACTTTTTACTCTACGATTTAAAAATTATTTGGGTGTACTATTGTTATTCGAAAAGCCAAATCTTTGACCGGAGGTATAAAAAATGTATTTTAAAGAGTTTTTACTGTCTGCATTATCCCACTAACAATAAGCCAAAGCAAAGGCATAATCGGTTGGAGGCGTATGTGTGTGGCAATGAAATTAGAGTAAAGTAGAAAATTTACGCGTTTGAAGCGAGCGTGTGGCAACAGAAAGAAAAAGTTTCACTTCATTTTTTGCACTACCGCATTGGCAGCGGAGCGATCGAACAGCGGCAGCTGCTGCCAAGTTCATGTGGTCTTATCCGGTCGCCTGGAATAGCCGCTGTCTCGATGCGCGGCAGCGTCTCTAACGATTGCGATTCGCTAATGTCGTCAACTAATGTAGCTGCTTGTTGGTTTTATTCGCTACTTAATTTAGTTTGCTTTCATGCGAGCACTTTTACTGCCAACAATAAAATTGTTGACATAAGTAAGCGATAACTAGACGCGTACAGTACCATTGCATTTGTTGTTGCTGTTATTGCAGTTGTTGTTTTGGCTGCAACTTTGTCATCAGAAGAAAGTGCCTGCATGCCATTTGAATCGGTAAATTTTTACAATTAAACATTTGCTCACACAAAGGTAGTCACATAGTTGTGAAATTAATACATTCATGGATACAAATATAATGGCATACACATCCAATCGTGTCTTTACATAATTGCAGCTACTTATCTATTTACTTGCTTACAGCTTCATACAGCAGCTTTTCTCGCTCCAGCTTTGCCGACGAGTTCGCTTAATTGCAGTCGCTTTGCCGTTTAGCGTTTCTAATGTCAATATTTGCCTATAAATGTCGCGACTTGTTGGCAAAACAACAACAAATTAGATAACGTATGTAAAAATTTGCACACTAATGCGCACATACATGCACACATGCCGTCATTTGCATACAAATTATTAAAAAGTGAAAAGTCAGTGGTAATGCCAATCCGTCGCGAATGAAAAGTGAGATAAATCGGAATTATGTTTTCTTTGCAGAAGCGGTGGTTGTTGTTGTGACTGTTACATAATTAAAGCGAAATAATAACGACTTTTAAGCTTTCTTAGAGCTGTTAATAAAGAAACAGTGGATGGGCATAATATTGCAACATATACCTATGACGGGGGTTCTATGTGTATTACCAGTTTCACAACTCTTTAGCAAAAATGGTGAATTTAAAAAATACTGCTTTTGTCTTTTTGTTTGTGTTGTTTACTGTAATGACTAAATAGAATTGTAAAAAAAAGAATTCAAATGTGAGGTTGTGGTAGTTTTACATATAACATAATTTAGCAAATTTTAGAAATTATAGTACTTAAAATTTTCAGGAGCGCAGAACAGACCCGGATGATCCAGAGGAAGTGTATGGAGTTAGTGGCAAATGTCATTCAATTTTGTCTTTGTTTCCTGTGAGCTTTCGCATTTCCAAATAGCAATGACCAATTCCTCCTTTTGTCCAAACCATAGTTTTGGGATCACTAGAATGTCAGCTATATCAAAAATCACAATTTTGTCATTTTGAATAATTGTTTGGGGCTTTCGTCCGTACATCCTGTTTTGAGGTTCATTGCTTTCTCATTCTCTCATTGACTTTTCGTCAAAATACTATAATTAGATTCGTCTTTAATGCAATATTTCACAAATCGTCCACACGTGTCTTTGAAGATCAAGTCAAATTCCAAAACATAGAAATCATGGACATACATACAATGTGATAAAAAAGCACCCAGAAATTGTAAGTATATTCCCGGGGTAAATTATATTTTTGAAAAAAAAAAAAAGAAATGTATTTTGCTAAGTTGGTAGGACAGTCTTTAATTACTATGACAAATATGAGCGCAATCTGTCAACCAATTTGTTGACAGCAGATGCTGAAATCGGTACACTTCCGTTGGTAGGTATGTAGGTAGGTAGGTAGGAGTGCAGCCCTGTTATCTATCGGGCTCAATTAGCACTTGATGTGCTCCTCCTAACCTCCTGTGTCTGCTATTACGTTTCACCTTCTCTATCAAACCATTTTGAGGTTTCAATAAAACTTAGTACTTCTAGTATGTCTGATATGCTTTTAGTGGAAATCCATTCAAGGTTTGGTGCTTGATGTATTCCAAGTGTTTTGTGTCGGATCTGTGCTAGATCTGGGCATTCGCAGAGAAGGTGGAAAATTGTTTCCTTGTTCCCTGCTACTCCACAGCCTCGGAACATGTCCATTTTGGACGCATGTTCCCCAAATGGCCAGTGCCCTGTTGTGGTAGTTGTTACTCTGTAGATACTTGACTTATTTAATAAGTCGTTGGTTCTTTTCTTGTCATATGTTGGCCATAATTGTTTAGTTATGGCGCATTTTGTAATGTTTCTCCACCTGTTATTTGCAACTTGTTGAAATTGTCTATTGATCTCTTGAGCTTAGTGCTCTCTTGCAGTTGTGAACTATGCTGGAATTTGTCATGGGTGAAGACAAGATCAGGAGCGCCGTCTGGCTATCCGTAAATATAGTTGCTTTATGTACCTTCTCGTGGTTTTCTAGTAGAACTTCGCAGGCTTTTTCTATGCCTAATAGTGGAAGTGTCAATTGAAATCCAGCTTTGGGGAATGTAGTCTGATTTATTAATGGTGAGCTTGTTTAGGATTACACTATGTCCGTAGTTCTGCTGATTCCAACCACCACCTCCAAATATTTAGCTGTGGGGGATAGAGTGACTGTTGTACCGTTTAGTACTGGAAGTTGAAACTGAGTGATTTTGGTTCTGCTTGTGAAAAGCATCAGTTCTGTTTTGTTCGGGTTAACTCCTAGTCCATTGTTTTTAGCACATAGGTTTAACCTACGAAGTGCTCTTTCCATAATCTCGCTGACTGTTGAAGGAAACATGCCTTGTTGGTATCACTAACCTCTCCTTGAGGCGTCCCTCTACTCACATAACTTGTTTGTGTTGCAGCACCGTTTGAAGCTATAATCTTCCTATTCTCAAGCATCGATAGCATCCATCTGCACACAGTGTCATCTATGCCACTATGTGCTAGAGAATTAATTATAGCATTTACTTCAATGTTATTAAAGGCGCCCTCTATGTCTAGAAAAGCAGCCATGGTGTATTGTTTGCAGTGTAGTGATTTTTCAATTACACTTATCACCTCGTGAAGGGCAGTTTCCGTTGATCGGTCCTTCATGTACGCATGTTGGGACTTCGATAACTTCTCCGCCATTATTGTTCTTACATGTAAATCTATTAGCCTTTCTAGTAGTCTCGTGTGTTCTTCTGCCTGGTTTTGGAAGGAACACAACTTTATTTCTTTTCCAACTTCTTGGGATGTAAGATAGTTGAATGCTAGCTTTGTATATATTTTCAAGCCTTTGAACCATTGGTTCTACCAGTTTTTGCAGCATTATGGGCATAATCCCGTCAGGACCTGCTTTAAATGGTGCAAGACTATTTATGGCAAATTTGATTTTGCTTTTGTCTACTATTTGGCTTCGGTAATCAGCTGAGTTTAACGGTGGTTCTGGTTGAACCCTCGTTGAAGGTGTTTGCTGACTCCCGGGGAAGTGCGTTGTAATTAGTACCTCCAGAGACTCTTTTGCCGAGGAGGTAAAATCACTTCCCTCCGCCCTAATGTAGGCAGTATTAATATGATCTTTGGATCACATTTTGCTCGGTATAGCGGTTTCTCTGCAGCTTTCTATCGATGTGCAGAAAGATCGTCATGAGTCGTTTTTAGCTTTCCTGACTGCTTTTTTGTATCTTTTCATAATATCTTTATATGGCTGCCAGATTTTGGTTCTAAAGCTCTCATTGAAAGCTTTCCTTAGTGGTGTTCTCAAATTCTTGAGTTCACTGTTCCACCAAGGAAGAGATTTTTTCTTTTTCACTGTTTGTTCACTGTTCAATTGTTAGCGGAGTAGATTTGTTGAAAGTTGGGGTTAATATTTTTTCCAACCTCTCTACTTCTGAATCTAGTTTCTGACAATTTCTAATACTCTTATTGCCTCCCTTTTCAAAGCATTTTGTTGCTATACCGGATATGTGAGAGGAGCACTATATTTCTCGCGGATGCTGAAGAGTATCCAGGAGTGATCCGACATGGAAGTCTCATCGGATACCCTCCAGTTATCCACAACGAGACTGTCTGTGTCTGCTATTCCGTTCGAATGATTTTGATGGTTATTTCGGGTATGAAACGCGTTCTTGCTTGATTCGTCCTGATAAAACTGTATTTTTTTCAAAAATAGTACCGTATACAAGTCTTTGGACATGCTTGATCGGGCGAATTCCAATTTCACATTCATGAAGAGCTTTGTAACTGCCGATGCGACATGGGATATGAGTTTGACATGCAAGCAAGTCAACAATCATCGGAATGGAACTCGTTTACGGTCAATCGAAATGATGAAACAAAATTCTCTGAAGGAGTTGGAGGCCATCTCAAAAAGTGCTTTTGATAAATGTTTTGAGCACTGGAAAAATGTTAAGATCTTCATGAATGTTTTCATTTCGCATGCACCAAGATGAACTCATGATTGTTCTAAGCATTTTATATTTTAACCTTTGTATTATATAAATGTTGGTTGCACAGATCGTGCCCCACAGTTGAATGCCATACATCCAAATCGGTTTTATGATTGCATTGTATAACAGCACTTTGTTAAGTTTAGAACTTTTGTTTAAAAGCCAATTTAAATTTTCTGCTCTTAACTTCATGCAAGTTATTTTACTCCTATATGTTTTCGCCACGTGAGCCTTCAATGCAGGCGAATCCATAAATATTTGAGGAACTAGGACATTACTTATTTTAACTGTCTGATACGTTCATCAGTTGGCTAGCCATTCTTCGACAAAATTAAGTGCTGCTCTAACACCTGTACTCTTGTGTCTCTGATGGGGCATTTGTTACGACTTACTAGAGCTGTGTCGTCCGCGAAAGTAGATGTCAATATGTTAATAGCTATTGGAATGTCTGCTGTATATATTATGTACAGGGTTGGACCTATCACGCTACCCTGAAGTACACCAGCCCTTATTGCTCGTTCTTTTTATATGAAGTCTGCTACTTTAACTGTAAATTTCCTGCTTCTTCAATATGACTCCAAAGTTTTATGCAATTCGTAATGTAAAACGTTTTTGATTCCCAAAAATAGCTGAACTGTACTCTCTGTGCTCGAATGCTTTCTTGATTTCGTTGGTAATTCTATTTACTTGCTCTACAGTGCCATGTTTAGCACGAACACCGAATTGGTGCGTTTGTTTTATATTTATTTCGCGGTGGAAAGGAGCCATCTTTGATAGTAACACTTTTTTGAATATTTTAGAAATACAGGGTAAGAGACTTATTAGTCCATTAATTTGTGAGATATCGATATGCAATTTTCACGTCCTTTTCTCCTAAATAAGCTGCACATTTGCCGGCACCGCCGATATAGGATGATTAAAGCGAATAGCTGACATACAAACTTAGCGATCGTAGTCCTTACATGGAAACCTTTTTCATTTGACAAGACATCTTCAGACAATTTGAGATAGATTATTGTTCCAAGCATTGATTAAATGTCCGTAAAATTTATCAACTGTCATATAAAATTACCGCTCAAATTAAGTTCTTGTATGGAAGTTTTTGTTGCTATTTATAATAAAAGTTTCGGTTTGTCGAATTTAATTCTGGTGTTTGTGTGGTTATGAAGTACTGTTGAAATAATCATCTGACATATTGATTACAAAATATGTATAAATTTCTCCGCTTAACTAAACCCGTTTAATTGGTTACCCCGCATAATTGGTTAAAAATATATGTAATTAATAAATATCTAATTTCCCTAGGTTAATAGAACAAAAAACTTTCGTTAAAGAAATAATTTCTGGTATCATTTGAAACATGTGTATTTTGGATGGCACTGATGTTGAGGAGCAAGAGAATGAAAATGAGCCTTCGTCACTTCTCGAAGTTTTAAAATACATACCAGAACATATTTTATTCAGAAAACAAGTTTTGTGTGAGTTGGGGAATACAGAAATAAGAAAATACAGACTTCTTCTAATAACATTTTAAAATTACAACTTTTAATTGATAATATTTCAAATGAAGAGACATTCTTGAAATTGAACGAATTATGCAATTAAACGAGTATTGGTATAATACATATTATCAGTAAGTATGTGGACCCTTTTTTATCGGTACTACATTTTCCATTCACTCAAATAAAGTTTAAATCTGCAAAAATTTAATTATTTTCGAAATCAATGCGTTAAAAACAAACAAGAAAAAGCGTTAACTTCGAATTGACCAAAGCTATAATATCCTTCATAAATGAGTATAAAAAGAATTTTATTTTCAAACCGCCCAGTTTTTTATGACATCTATATGTTCTAGTGATGAATGAATGAATGAAGATGAGGAATGCACCGTGACCTTTGGTCTATTGTGCCCTCTCCTGTTTCACATTGACTCGCCTAGACCCAGCCCATTAATGAAGTCCAGTAGACTGCCGGGCGGTAGCGAGGCAATACGATACCTATCTGGAAACAACGATCCAAGGGCCTTAGCTCTGCGTCTACAGACTGCTGTGCAGTTAATCAGCAGGAGTTTCGGGGTTTCAGGCTCCCTGTCGCAGAATCGGCAGCTAGCGCGAGAGAATAGGCCCATGCTGTGCAGATGCCCATTCAGCTTGCAGTGGCCAGTGTACCATGCGACTAGTAGCCTGAGTTTGTTCCTAGGGAGGTTTATTACAATTTTGAACCTTTTAAAGGTGTATCCTCCCATTAGCAACTTGGCATGTCTCATACCATGAGTTTGTAGCCAATGCTCCTCCCTGCCCACTCTTTCCTCCTTGCGGAGCTGCTCCTTCATGGTGTGGGGACCCACCCCCGTAAAGGGTTCGGGTCCTACCATTTTGGTGGAGGCTGCGGAGCGGGCGAACTCGTCCGCCAGTTCGTGTACCTGGTTTTTTTTCCGCAAGGCTGTTCAGCCTCTCCCTAGTTCTAGTGATACGATCTTAACAAATATTTCGGCCATATTTCTTGAAGATATCTTGTTAAATGAAAAAGCTTGATATACAAGTTGGGTTGTTCAGTTTATATGGGAGCTGTATACTATAGTAATCCGATATCGGGGGTTGGTTCTGACAAATGAGTAGCGTCTTGGTGAGAAAATGAGATGTGTGCACAATTACAGACGGACGGACGGCTAAATCGACTCAGCTCATCACGCTAATTTTTGACCGATTTTTTGGCTGTAAGTTGTTGGTACAAAAATTGCAAAAGCAAGGAATTCGTACCTAATGTACAAGATAATGAAGTTATAGTATTTCAAGTGGATATGTGTGATAGTCTTCTAGTACCATCCTCTTCAGCAGTTTCCACAAAAACGGCGTTAAAGTTTTACTACAGTGGCTGATTCGAAGACTTCGACACTACACTGGATTGTAAAATTTCCATTCTTTTCCTCATTATACCAATTGAATTATGATTTTAAGACCCTAAAGTGTACTTATATTAAAATTAAAAAAAGATAGATTTTTTGAAAATCCTTGGCTTTCCTAACAGTGCAAATTTGAATTATTACATAAAGAAATATGTACATAACGAGTAAAAAATGTATCCATATTAAATAATTGTAAATGGAAGTATACTATTTTTGGGAGACATGCGTCAGTTCGCCGGTGAGTTGAACGTATCACTTTAAATACGACATTAACATATTATATTTAATTAACTAAACTGTGCGCTTGGGCTTAGTAAAAGACGGTGAGCTACAGTAATAGCACATAAAACTGACTTAAACCGAAAGCTCAGGCGGAAACGTCATTTGGCAAAGGAATGCGAAATACGGTTTTGCGACACAAATTATAGCAGAGAGAAAATACAAATTGATAAAGTTTGCCAATTTAGCGAATGTTTAGCAATCTAATTATATATAAAAATAAAAATATTTCCTCTGGAAGCAATTTTAAATAATACATGCTAGAGCTACTCACTGACACAAATCATATTTAATTTGCAAATAGCACATTGTTGCCACTAGGCGAAATGCTCTCCCACGTTAATTTGTTTGTGCAATGTGCCTGGAGTAGCAACTAACTGTGCAAGCAGATCATTTTCACACTTCTTAACGATGCGCATGCGTAAGTATTTATGTATGCACAAATGTCTGTATGTTTGTATGTATTTTGCTGAGTACCGGTAGTGGACTTTGGTGCTAATCGGTAAACATTTGGCAACGCCACACCTCATTATTATTTCCGTCAGTGAGTCAAAAGTGAAAATATCGAATACCGAAATGCAAAGTAAATAAATCGTAACTGTTTAACGCATCCACATGAAACTCTTTTGCTATCACTACAATGGCACCCACGACAGTAATGTTCCCGCTCATTCCTCAACATGTGCCCCAATGCCTCGACCAAATAGGTAAATATAATATACCGAGAGCTTCGTCGGCCAGCGCTGCTGTCTTTTTACCACGCTTCATTTTGTGTAATTTATATGTTGTTTCTTTTGTTGTTGAATGGGTATTTTTTCGATTTCATTTCGATAGAAAGTGAATTTTGTTAAAAAGTTTATCATTTTAATTGCGCACGTACTTGAAAAAATGTAATAAATTCTTGTTGTTGTAGTGGTGAATATTGTGGCTAAAAGAATCTCGGTGACTGCGAAGTCTTTAAGGTAATTTTGAGTATTTCATAGAAGTGTGAGCTTTAGCAAACGAAAAGCAAACGCCATCACCGAGCGCGTTCGCAGTCAAAAAGAAATCACACGCCAAGAAGTGATCGTCTTTTGAATTATTGAGAAGTGCATTAGTATTCAAGTAATTAAAATACTTTTGTAAAATTAGTTTCACGAGATAACAGTTCGTTCGGCAAATATTGCACAATATTTACAATATGATTTGACGCCTTTAGTGAACATTTTAATATTAAAATTTTTAACCCAATTTTTCCTTCAAGTTATTAACTGTTCCGAATGGTTTAAGTTTTAGTTAAGATGCTTTTTATCTAGATCTACAGATCTATAGGAAATATAGTTTTTCTTACAGTAGAGATTTAAATTGCCGATTTCGTGAAGTCTTCAGAGGCCTATTACCTATAGAAGAAGTGGAATGCCTTCTTGATTAGGCTTGAGACTAACTTTGTTTCTAAAAGGTACTCGTAAACTAAATAATTTTCATTTAAGAAGCTTATAAATGTGTGCAGAATTAAGATGAAGATTAGAGAAGTCTGTTATTGATAGAATTCGTACGAAAAAATGGCAGAAGTTTGATGAGAAACTAATAACTGGCCAACACTTTCTATGACTTACCCAGTCAGCTAACCAATAATATTGCTCTGGCTATTAATCATGAGCATTGTGTGTGAGTGCAAATACTGGTGAAAAAAAATATTCCCGAAAAGATAAACTTTAAGTTTTGGAGATTTCAGGAGTAAACCTAGTATTAAATATGAAAAGAAATTATTAAGAAAATATTTTCTTTTATGTTTTTAAATAAAATGCTAATCAATATCAAATTTTTTCCACCAATTTTACTATGTGCTCTTAAAACAGCCATTTGTAAAATTTAATTTATTAACAAGTGATATAGGATCTTATTTAATTAAAAAAAATATTATTTTTATGACGTGCTTTAATAGTAGCGAATAAACAAAATGTACAAGTCGCTCAAACAGGCTTGCATCAGTTGCGATATAAAGTTGCTTTAACATGTCCTCTGACGTGGATCAAATGTTTTGGCTTCTCTCTTTTGTTATTTTAGTAGCTCCTTGATATCGAATAGGTTTTTAAGATAATTTAAAAAAAATATATATATGTATGTGTACATATTTGATAGTAATTTGTCATTTCAGTCATTTGCAAAAATTTGTAAAACTAAAACCAATTTAACTCGCTAACTTTGTTGTTGGTTGCACATACAGTTACGGGCAATAAAATATAATCAAAGGTTTTGCTTTGAAACAATGGTTTAATTTTTTTGAAAATTTTCATTTATGTAGTAACTTTTCTTCATAATAGCAAAGCAAAATATGTACTTTTGAAAAGGAGGAAAAGATAGCATTGTCAAGTTTTACAGTTAAATGTAATTTAAAAAGTGTAAATAGCGTGCCTCGTGCTTAGTGACAAAATAATAGAATCAATAGCGAATTGGTTTCATAAACGCAAAATATTGAATTTAAAAAGCGTAATAAGTAGTTATATTAACTTAATTAGATCTGTGGAATGAATAATTGTATCAATTATGAAATTATTTAAAAAAAAGGCGGCGAGCAAAACATTGTTCAGAGGAGGAAAGAATGTGGGTCCAAAATTTGCAAAGAATGGGTCACGCGTAAAAGCAAATTGAAACATTTGGAATATGCCTAAAAAAATTGTGTTTTTAGCCTTAAAATGTCCGAAAAATGGTTGAAAAATTCGCCAATCACAAAAAAATTTCTGCGGAAGTCGATTGAAATGTTGCAAGATTGTCGATGCGTGTACCATTTAAGACCTCTGTAGCTAATCAATAAGAATTATGTGCAAAAATTTCTTCAAGATCAGTAAGAAGACAACTTGTGGAGAAATATTGCTTTGGCACATTGTTCCGAAAGGTGCCATTACTGAAGAAATGGCATAGATGCAATCGTATTCAGTTGGTAAAACGACACATTAATTAGGACGGAGCTGAAATTAAAAAAAAAAAAAATGGTTCGACACTTTATAGTCCGAATGCAAAATTAATATGATAAGATATGATAGTTGGGTGTGAGTCCGCAACCAAAAAAACAAAGAAATGTGCGTCCGTTACACGACTAGGTCCTTCAAACCCCGTGGCGACAATGTAATGGTTTAGCATTGTTTCTCATATTGTATTTCGAGACCTATTTTTTGGATACAAGATACGTTGAAGTTTTAGATAAGGTCATACTCCCAAATGTTGAAGTAATTCGCCTTACATTTTGGCAATTCCAACAAGAGAGCGATCCGAAACATCGGTCGGGTCTTGCAAAAAATGATTTTCAGACCATGGTGTTAGCGTTATGGCTTGGCCAGAGCAATCAGCAGATCTGAATCCAATCAAAAACTTACGAAAAATTGTTAAGGAAAACATTCCACCCCTTAAACCGAAAAATGAGACAGAATTCTAAGAGAAGGCACAAAGATCTGGTATTCTGTCCCACAGAACACTTTCGGTAGCCTAATTAGGTCTATGCCTAGAAGATGTGTATCTGTATTAAACGATAAAGAAGACACTATAATGTGCTAACAATTTTTTCTATTAGTTCCCTTAAAAAAATAGTTTTTTTTAAGGTAAAAAATTTTGTTTCTATTTTTTTGTCCATCGAATTTTTGAAATATACTTTTTACCTTTTTTTTTGTTATATTTTTGAATTGTTTTTTTCCAATATTTTTTCTGTTATCACTACCACTTCATATAAAGTAAATAATAAAAATATAACTTAGTTGAATTTAAATCAAATTCATAATTGTTTTTTACAAAAGGAAGGCGCCCAAAAACATCGAATATGACGGTTCGAAGACAGCTATGGAAGATTTTAACGAATTTTTTGCATTCAAAGATTTAATAAGGCTTTTAAGCTAATTCTCTTAAACACATTTGTTCAAATTAACGTTGAAATAGTAATAAAAATTGGTAAGCAAACGGTGAGTTGGTTTCATAGTTGCCACTCATATATATATATATATATGTAAAGGTATCACGAATAATGCTCTCATGTTAGAGATATGCAGAAAATACCACACAAATCTATGCGTTTTTTCTAAGATATCGTTGCATTTAATTTAATTGCTCAGTCACTCTCACTCTCATTGCCTTAAATTAAGGCATAATATGGAAGTGGGCACAACTGTCATGGTTGTTGGTTTCTAAACAAAGTAGTTGCGCATATCGGAATGTGTAATACATTTCTACTCTGTTAACTTTTATCAATAACACCCTTGAATGCGATGTCATTGCCACAATATTGACTTACATAGTTTTTTAACGATAAGTACTTATTATATTTAGAGACACTTTCATTGATAGTACAGGTAGGTAAAAAATTGATTGGAACTAAAGGTCGCTTTGTAAGCAAATGTTATTAGAAAGATATTTACCGATATGTACCGCAAAAGGTCAAGCGAGAAGTTCGAAAATATTTATGTATATTAGATACAAGAGCGCAAAGGTAAGTTTTAGCCTGATTTTACTCCTTTTTGGCCTAAGAGCGCAATATTATCAGGAATAGGACTTTTCTGAGTTTCAATAATATCTTTCGAAATTTAATTATATTTCACTTAAATTAAATAACAGTTATATTCACTGGTGTCACATGTGCGACGTCTGGTGCTTTAAATATTATGGTCCGATTTCGAAAATTTTTAGATGTAT